>CAMXCT020000628.1:70000-229021 GCA_947184155.2 Cladocopium goreaui | reverse complement strand
CAAGCTCCTGGCCGTCAGCGCTCCAGCATTGCAGCCTGCCCTTTGCCTGCACATAGCCCTCTCTTGTTAGGGCATTCGAGCCTGCCGTTTGCCAGGCTTCAAACCCCTAAAATGCCTAAAACGCTCCTTTGCCTGCACATAGCCCTCTCTTGTTACGGCATTCGAGCCCGCCGTTTGCCAGGCTTCAAACCTCTAATACCCCTAAAACCCCTCAAACCCTCCAATTCCTTCGCGGCAGCTTCCACCAAGCCTCGCCGTCAGCCTTTGCTGCTCCAGCGGTTGCAGCCTGACCTTGTGCATGCACATAGCCCTATTTGTTAGGGCATCGCAGCAGTGCCGATTTGCAGGCATTCAAACGCTTGTCGTATTTTAAAACCCTTAAAACCATCCTTTGCCTGCACATAGCCCTCTCTCGTTAGGGCATTCGAGCCTGCCGTTTGCCAGCCTTCAAACCCTTAAAACCCCTCAAACCCTCCGCGGCAGCTTCCACCAAGGCCTCTGGCCGTCAGCCTTTGCTGCTCCAGGGTTGCAGCCTGCCCTTTGCCTGCACATAGCCCTCTCTTGTTAGGGCATTCGAGCCTGCCGTTTGCCAGGCTTCAAGCGCTTAAAACCCTTAGAGCCCTCCTTTGCCTGCACATAGCCCTCTCTCGTTAGGGCATTCGAGCCTGCCGTTTGCCAGCCTTCAAACCCTTAAAACCCTTCAAACCCTCCGCGGCAGCTTCCACCAAGCCCTCTGGCCGTCAGCCTTTGCCTTCACCAAGCTCCTGGCCGTCAGCGCTCCAGCATTGCAGCCTGCCCTTTGCCTGCACATAGCCGTCTCTTGTTAGGGCATTCGAGCCTGCCGTTTGCCAGGCTTCAAACGCTTAAAACCCTTAAAACCCTCCTTTGCCTGCACATAGCCCTCTCTCGTTAGGGCATTCGAGCCTGCCGTTTGCCAGCCTTCCAACCCTTAAAACCCCTCAAACCCTCCGCGGCAGCTTCCACCAAGCCCTCTGGCCGTCAGCCTTTGCTGTTCCAGGTTTGCAGCCTGCCCTTTTCCTGCACATCCCTCGCGGCAGCTTCTACCAAGCTCCTGGCCGTCAGCGTTCCAGCATTGCAGCCTGCCCTTTGCCTGCACATAGCCCTCTCTTGTTAGGGCATTCGAGCCTGCCGTTTGCCAGCCTTCAAACCCTTAAAACCCCTCAAACCCTCCGCGGCAGCTTCCACCAAGGCCTCTGGCCGTCAGCCTTTGCCCTTTGCTTCTCCAGGGTTGCAGCCTGCCCTTTGCCTGCACATAGCCCTCTCTTGTTAGGGCATTCGAGCCTGCCGTTTGCCAGGCTTCAAACGCTTAAAACCCTTGAAACCCTCCTTTGCCTGCACATAGCCCTCTCTCGTTAGGGCATTCGAGCCTGCCGTTTGCCAGCCTTCAAACCCTTAAAACCCCTCAAACCCTCCGCGGCAGCTTCCACCAAGCCCTCTGGCCGTCAGCCTTTGCCTTCACCAAGCTCCTGGCCGTCAGCGCTCCAGCATTGCAGCCTGCCCTTTGCCTGCACATAGCCCTCTCTTGTTAGGGCATTCGAGCCTGCCGTTTGCCAGGCTTCAAACGCTTAAAACCCTTAAAACCCTCCTTTGCCTGCACATAGCCCTCTCTCGTTAGGGCATTCGAGCCTGCCGTTTGCCAGCCTTCAAACCCTTAAAACCCCTCAAACCCTCCGCGGCAGCTTCCACCAAGGCCTCTGGCCGTCAGCCTTTGCTGCTCCAGGGTTGCAGCCTGCCCTTTGCCTGCACATAGCCCTCTCTTGTTAGGGCATTCGAGCCTGCCGTTTGCCAGGCTTCAAACGCTTAAAACCCTTAAAACCCTCCTTTGCCTGCACATAGCCCTCTCTCGTTAGGGCATTCGAGCCTGCCGTTTGCCAGCCTTCAAACCCTTAAAACCCCTCAAACCCTCCGCGGCAGCTTCCACCAAGCCCTCTGGCCGTCAGCCTTTGCCTTCACCAAGCTCCTGGCCGTCAGCGCTCCAGCATTGCAGCCTGCCCTTTGCCTGCACATAGCCCTCTCTTGTTAGGGCATTCGAGCCTGCCGTTTGCCAGGCTTCAAACGCTTAAAACCCTTAAAACCCTCCTTTGCCTGCACATAGCCCTCTCTCGTTAGGGCATTCGAGCCTGCCGTTTGCCAGCCTTCAAACCCTTAAAACCCCTCAAACCCTCCGCGGCAGCTTCCACCAAGCCCTCTGGCCGTCAGCCTTTGCCTTCACCAAGCTCCTGGCCGTCAGCGCTCCAGCATTGCAGCCTGCCCTTTGCCTGCACATAGCCCTCTCTTGTTAGGGCATTCGAGCCTGCCGTTTGCCAGGCTTCAAATGCTTAAAACCCTTAAAACCCTCCTTTGCCTGCACATAGCCCTCTCTCGTTAGGGCACTCGAGCCTGCCGTTTGCCAGCCTTCAAACCCTTAAAACCCCTCAAACCCTCCGCGGCAGCTTCCACCAAGCCCTCTGGCCGTCAGCCTTTGCTGTTCCAGGTTTGCAGCCTGCCCTTTTCCTGCACATCCCTCGCGGCAGCTTCTACCAAGCTCCTGGCCGTCAGCGTTCCAGCATTGCAGCCTGCCCTTTGCCTGCACATAGCCCTCTCTTGTTAGGGCATTCGAGCCTGCCATTTCCCAGGCTTCAAACGCTTAAAACCCTTAAAACCCTCCTTTGCCTGCACATAGCCCTCTCTCGTTAGGGCATTCGAGCCTGCCGTTTGCCAGCCTTCAAACCCTTAAAACCCCTCAAACCCTCCGCGGCAGCTTCCACCAAGGCCTCTGGCCGTCAGCCTTTGCTGCTCCAGGGTTGCAGCCTGCCCTTTGCCTGCACATAGCCCTCTCTTGTTAGGGCATTCGAGCCTGCCGTTTGCCAGGCTTCCAACGCTTAAAACTCTTAAAACCCTCCAAATCCCTCGCACCACCTGCCACCAAGCCCCTTCAAACGCTCCAAACCCTTACAACCCTCCAAACCCTTACAACCCTCCAAATGCTGCACTGCTTCCTCGCGGCAGCTGCCACCAAGCCCTCTGGCCGTCAGCCTTTGCTGTTCCAGCATTGCAGCCTGCCCTTTGCGTGTACATAGCCTTCTCCAAGCCTTCAAATCGTTACAACCTTCAAAATCTCTCGCGGCAGCTTCCACCAGGTACTCTGGCCGCAGGCATTTGTTGTTCGAACGTTGAAGCCAGCCGTTTGCTTCCATCGCGTCTGTTGTTACCGCGTACATTCTTTCCGTTTGCCAGCTTTCACACCTCGCAAATGCTTCGCTGCAGAGGTCTTGCCATTGCCATCTGTTCCTACGGCAAGCGCAGTCTTTCTATTTCATTTCCTTTTT
This sequence comes from Cladocopium goreaui, assembly GCA_947184155.2. Lineage (NCBI taxonomy): Eukaryota > Dinophyceae > Suessiales > Symbiodiniaceae > Cladocopium > Cladocopium goreaui. Next base: position 225,692 of record CAMXCT020000628.1, on the reverse strand, counting down.
TTCTTTGCCTTATTGTCGGGAACGTGCCAATGTTTCATCTGGCATCGTTTTCCCGAGGGCGTGACATGCGTCACCGCAATGCGCCCACATGACTGCGATGACCAAACAACAGTTGAGCACACGGGGCAGCTGTGCGCATGACACCGTGTGTTCTTGCTGACCGCACTGTCCTTCACATAAAATTGGTTCCCACAGACTGTTCGATGGTCGATTCTCCCTGTCCTGACGTCGCTTCTGACATTTCCCTTGCAAAATGGACACCTGTACACTACGCCTTTCTCTGTAACAACCCCATCCTGAACAGAAAATTGGTTCCCACAGACTGTTCGATGGTCTACTTGCCCTGTCCTGACATCGCTTCTCACATTTCCCTTGCAAAATGGACACCTGTAAACTACGCCTTTCTCTGTAACAACCCCATCCTGAACAGAAAATTGGTTCCCGCAGACTGTTCGATGGTTAATTTGCCCTGTCGCCACGTTACTGGCTACATGCCCATTGCAAGCGGGACAAACGTAGTCATACTGTTTCGCACAGGGGCGTCCTTCCCTGACTCCGAAAGAGTTACCGCATGTGCGGCGGTGATTGACTTGGCCTGTTCGTATAGTACTGTTTACAGGCTGCTTGCAATGCGGACACACGTATTGGAAAATCTTGCCTTTGGCCATGGCTTCTGCTGCCTTCGTTGGCCGCACCGCCCTCTGCCGTCCGTTGCTGTCGTCCTGTTGGCCATGTACATCTGCAGGCCCTTCTGTGGTCATTTCTGTTCTGTTCTCTTGTCTGCGCTGTTTTGTCTTCGGCTCTGCTTCCTTCGTTTGGGGGCTCTCCTGTTCTCTATTCCGTTTTCGTTCCGCGATGGCATCCCAGACATCGGCGATGGCGCGTGCCTTTTTTTCTTCCGCTGCCCTCCGCGCGACTTTCGCCTGCGTTGCCGCTACCCGCTGTACCGCTTTGCTGATGCTTCCCCGGGGAATGGGGCACTGCCAGCAGTTGCTACAGACTTGGTCACCATTACAAGAACGATGTTGCGCCAGCCAGGATTCAAAAGCGCACGCTGCTTGCTTTACCTTGCAGACGCTGCATCTCCACCAGCCCCATGCTTTACCCGAACAATCTAAGCACACTCTACCGCCCCTGCGTGCTCGTTTCCAGGCCCCGCCAGAAAATTTCTTTTCGTCCTTGCGCGTATTGCAAACACTACACACTTGTGTCTGTTCGCACGTCTTACAAATACGATAAAATGTGGCTTGTGGCCTTGCATGTTCTGTCTTGAATGCATCTTCCTGTTTCCACGCCGTGCAGGCCATGCATTGCCACGGCTGCTGCGCCTCAACGTGCCTACGAATGCATTCCTTGCATACTCTCGCCGCATCTGCTCGTTTCCATCGACCAGCCGTGAATGCAGACGCCGGCTTTGCTTCATTACATTCTTTGCATTGTCTTTCGTCTCGGTATTTCGCTCGCAGCGCCCTCCAATCCATTTTTTCACCACCCCAGAACCGCAACAGCAATTCCCGCCCTACTTTTGCCCCTTTTTGAAATGGTGCTGCAGGGAACCATACCTGTCTTGGACTCGCGTTATTGCAATGTAAGCTGTCAATGGGTCGCCTGCTTCCCCAATGTGCATTTAAAAAACCCTTAAAACGCTCCAAATCCCTCGCGGCAGCTACCACCAAGCCCTCAGGCCGTCAGCGTTCCAGCATTGCAGCCTGCCCTTTGCCTGCACATAGCCCTCTCTTGTTAGGGCATTCAAGCCTGCCGTTTGCCAGGCTTCAAACGCTTAAAACCCTTAAAACCCTTAAAACCCTCCAACCCCCTCGCGGCAGCTTCCACCAAGCCCTCTGGCCGTCACCTTTTGCTGTTCCAGCATTGCAGCCTGTCTATCTATCTATCTGTCTGTCTGTCTGTCTGTCTATCTGTCTATCTATCTATCTATCTATCTCTCTCTCTCTCTCCCCCTCTTTACAGGACCCCCCGAATGGGGGGGGTCGGCGGCACCAGGGCGCTAGCCCATTCTATCTATAGATATCAACTCCCAGCCTGCAGGCTGTCATGCTAAATGGGTAAATGTCAGACCATTCACTCCTGGACCGTCGGAATGGACTAGCTCCCCACTTTTCTTGGCGATATCCCCACGAATTTCGTCCGCATTGCTTAAAGGGGTCCCCAATTTGGAACATGTCTGGTTGAACGGTTGAGATTCCACCAAAAACTGCCTCTTCGAAATCTCCAAGTCGCACATCTGGGAGGCCCGGGACTTCGGCTCGTTTGCCTGCTGGAAGCTCTTGATGTTTATCTTTCAAGAAGGGGTTGCAGTTAAATGCCTGATTTCTTGGTACAATCATTCCTCATAACTTCATGTTCAACTCTTCAGGATTCTTCAGGGACAATGGTGAGTTGGTGCGATGAAAAAGGCAGGCTGATTCTCTTCGGACCATCCTGTCATCCTGTGATCTGAATTGCAGCCGCGCAGCTGACGCACATTTGGAGCCTCAGCTGTGGCTATTTTCGGTCGATGACACGAGCCCAGAATGGAGGCCTGGCTATTTCAAAGGGGTCTGTGATGGTCCAAGAAGCCGCATGGGTGAACAAATTTCAAGAGCGAGCATACCACAGATATTGTTCATGTCAAGTACCTACCATCTGCCACTTGCCATCTGCAGATGTTCATCAGCTTCCAGCCGGATCCGCTCTGGAGCTCAACCTTTGCGGCTTGCCATCGGGTCCAGGCGCCCATGGGGGCCCCAAATTTTGGAGGTCTTGAACATTGCTGGGAGAGTTGCTTCCAACACCCCGAGGTACAAGGCAGGGTGTAAAGAGATAAAACTACAAACTTGATTCCCCTTGTGGCTATTACCCATGACAGGTTGGAGCATTAGTTCCTGAGCTCAGCCCGCTGCGTGGGCCCGGTCCACATTCGAGATGGTGTCGAGGTGGAGGGAGTGTAGAGACCAGAGATCTAGGGCAGTGGCCATGGATCAAACCCGTCAGGTTCCTGGGTTTCATATCAAAATAAGTGGCAAATGGATGTTCATCCCCTTCAAATTGATGTTCGTCCACCCAGCTTTGCGATGTCTTGGGACCTTTCCAGAATTTTGCATAGGCTCTAAACTGGCCGGGACCCAGACGGTTGAGTTGGTTGGGTCAACTTCGATTCAAAACTATCTGAGCTATTGGTACCCCCACTACAGGCAGATTTGCAACTTTGGAGCAACTATAAACATGTTCTCGTGCTTTACAATCACAAGCCCACTCCTCCCTTCTAACAAGAACAAGAACAATTCTACGTTGTCACCCTGATCCAGTTGCTGGTGGGTCCATTTTTAAGGCACATGCCCAAGAGGTGCCTTACCCAGGCTACCAAGGGATGTCAGATTGAGCCAAAGCAGTCGTAGTGTCAGCACCTTCAAGAAGAGCCTGGCAGATTGCGAGATTCCGTTGCCACAACCTCTTCTGGATAGCTTCCACTATGGAATCCCAAGTAACATAACTAACTAACCGACAACAGAGGGTTAGGTCACCTAGGTCCCTTGGGGGTTGGATCTCAACCTGGAAAGCCATTTGAGCATCACATGCCAGCAGGTCTCCACTTGAAACATCATGTTTGCAGCTCCATTGGCCTGAAGAGCCGCGGAAAAGCTGGCGCTGTCAGGCTGTCACCCCAATTTCCCTGCGAACATAAAGCTGGCTAAGACCTAAATCATGAAACCAATGACGTAAATACATAAATCATAGGTTTCAGGTTTCAGTATTTTTTTTTTGCACCCAAAATTCCATGGTTTGATTCCCAGCAATTGGCCCACAAAAAAATACAGGACCCATCCCCAGAACAGCCACGAGGACGTCTCCTCGGCCCCACCTGAGTGCAGTCGAAATGCGCCGGTTTTACCTCAGTTACAATGATCAACACGAGCAGATGGTTCCCAGAAACCATCGGGAACCATCTGCTACAACACGAGCATGCGAAAATTTTGCCAATTCATCCTAGAATATCTAGAAATATCTAGACTACTAAAATATCCAGGTTTGTGGCATGGAGATGCAACAGGGTGACTCCGACGTCTACAGACTGTCCAGTTGACTTCAGCCCCTAGGCTGAAAGGAAGCAAAAAGAAAGAGTGAGAAGTGAGACTAAGTGAGAAGTGTGGATTTCTATGGATGAATTTCGATTCCTGGTTTCTAAGTCTTGATTTATTTGATTTGTCAGGATCAGAAGCCCGAATTGTTGACGAATTTAGATCCACCTGATCCACCACTGTAGCCTGGGCTCTGTGCTACGCTCACTTCGTCTGCAAGCCACTCCAAACTCTCAGGTGGAACCAACCGTTCCTGCGACCTGAGCTAGCGATTAAGCTTAGGGGCTGGTCATCCAAAAAAAATCTCCGGGTATCCCATAAAATATTGCAAGAATCAGACGCAAATGGGAGATCTCCAGGATATTTCTGCTCAGCATCCAGCCCTCCTTGACCACAGGGTCCTGCGAAGCTCAAGACCTCAAATCCAGGCTGGTGGAACTCCCATCCCCCAAGCCATGAGTCAAATTTTGTCCGCGGAACATGATGACAGACCGATCTGGTTAACGCTGGGCACCGCCAAGCGCCCGGCAAGTTGACACTCCAACCCTGCTGCCATGGCCCATTTACCTCTCACAAGAAAAACACGCCTAAGAGCCAGCTGGTCCCAGGAAATATGGAACCTTCCATGCTAGAGGAAACACAACTCAGAATCTGTTGATTTCTTTTGGATCAGGCCTCTGGTCACCGCAGCCTTGAAGCTATCGGGGTTGCAGACATCCACCACCAGCAGCGCACAGTCGTTCCCAGCTCCATCTGCCATACCTCCACTGTTGGGAAGGAACTGAATTGGAGCGAGAGGCCATGTCTTGAAGATTATGATACGGGTATTGCTATGGATCAAAATTGTGTTCCCAATCAGCCCACCAGAGACAATTCTAGCCAATCCCCATGTCTACAGGCCCAACAATCAATGGTAACCCTGGGACTCCAGACAACTGCGCAAGTCAGCTTCAACCCACCAGTAAGGCACCTGCGTCACGGCCCAAACGACCACTGCAAAAAATGACGTTGCAAGCTGCGCAAGCTGCTGAGGCCCTAAATTGCTCGCATCTATTCGGATCTGTCCGAACATGGGGCAGACCTCACGAAATCTAGCTTTAACCGCGAAAATGATAAGGAAAATGATGATAAACCATGCGATTCAGGTGTTATTTCTCCACATGTTTGGCCCGAAAAAAAGCGCGGGACCGGCGCCTCAACGAAGGTGAGCTCGATGCTTGCCCCACGGCCCAAGGGATCGTCCAGCAGCATTCCGGGACCTGAATTGGACAGGTGGAGCTCAGCAAGCCTCCAACGTCCTCCGACTTCAAGTGGAACTTGGTATCCCCAACAGAAAGGTTAGTTGGAAGATGTGGAAACAATTACAACCCTGGCAAGGGACGTGTCATTTTGAACCAATTGCAATGTACGTATGTTGGATCGTCGCGCAAAAAAAGATATAGAAATACACCCCAAATGCAGAACTGAAGTTGCAGTGAAACAAAGTCAAGCATTTGCGGAACCTCCCGTAACCAGCCCGGAACCCACACCAGGACCTCTGGAACCAGCCCGGAACCTGCACCAGACCTCCCGAAACCAGCCCTAAACCTTCACCAAAGGCTAAAGGCTGCACCGAACCTTGTCTGGGCTGCGACCCCTAAGCTAACGCTGTTGGGGAAAACTGGACAACAAAATCAGAATGGGTCTAGCTCCTGGGACTTTCAGAGATCTGAGAAGCTCTGAAAATGGTACAACTTGTGAGATTTGACAGTCGCGCCTTGAACTCTTTGGTTCATTCTTTGAGGCCACTCGCTGCCACAGCCTGCAGGAGCTCTCCATGAGATCTATGAACGGCTTGGACATGAATCTAACTTGGGAACCGCAAATTCGGCAGGATTGTCTGCTGAAATGAAAATCATGTTGGTCTGTGTGTGTGTGAGGTCTGAAACGACTTTCGTCATAACAAAGTCATCCACGTTCAAGGTCTTTGGAGGCAAGAAGCTGTCTTCTTTACGCTTGGGGTCCGGACATTCTTGACAAAGTTGGGGTAAGGCACTCTGTCCCACTCCATCACCCCCGAGCACAAAGGCCCGGGAAGTATAGACGGGAGAGCGCGGGAGCATTGGCAACTTCAACAGCTCAAGGGGCCACGTCGATGATTAAAGGCATCGGTACTTTTTGCGGATTGGCGACAGAGGAATAAACAAATACGTCAATGTCAATATTTATATATAATATAATATATTGTATTACTATTACATATGTATATATATTATATTATTATATATTATATTATATTATAATTATAGCATGTTTTTGACCAACATGAATGATGAGTCCTGACAGCAGTCAACTGTGGCTATGTTCTGTGCCTGGAAATGGTGGTGTTCAACTTCATAAGGTGCCAAGCACCTTGAACTTTGAGCCATATTAGAGCAAGCAGTTGAACCCACCCCTTGCATCAATTTCAGACCTTTGACAAATATGTTGGAGCCCAGTGAACTAAAAGTGCCAATGAATTTCGACTCGACCTCTGTCGGACATTTTCATCGGATGTGACCATATTGCGCGTGGGCGCGCGGCAGTTTGCTGTTTGCCGGCACAAAGTGAGGAGCAGCAAAACACAGCTGCAGCGTATGGACAAATTTGGAGGATAATATTTACAACTGCGAAGAGGAGTTCGTGCTTTCCCCTCTTCATTCTAGAAAGGAAACACACCCTCGGATAATCAACCGTGGCAATGCAAAATCCATCATAGAATATGTTCCATTGAAATTGAAACCTCCACTTGTAGGGGATGTTCCATGGCCACGTTTGATTACGACAGGCTTTACATCTGGATAGTTACACAACTGCCACTGTCCCAGTGGTGCGGCCCATTTTGGCCGCACACTGGCACCATAGACTCTAGAAGAAGTCCACCACGATATCACCGCCTGCGCAGAAACACTTCAGGTCTGCAGGTCAGCGACCCTGCCAAAAATTTGAGAAACTCGGTAAAATCCATGAAAATTCATGAAAATCCTGAAAAATCTGCCATTTGAATCTAGATCAAAGGTTTGGAAGAGCGTTGTTTGGAGCTGTTTCCCAATATCTCCATGTCCAGGTTTTGGAACCAAACTCTTGGGCATGCAAACTGATATCTGATAGCTCAGGGCTTAGGAGATCTTGGAGTTTGCAGCAGCAAGTGGCCTGATGGCTTTTGATTCAGTTTGGCAGCTTCTCTCTCATCATCAGAATCCATCCATGCAGCTTCAAACTTTCCATCTGGCGAGGGCGATTGATTTGTGGAGCAAGAGCGAAGCTGGTCTAACCCTGCTCAAGATCAATGGCTGCTGAAACGCTTTCTTCGACGGGCACCTTCCTTCTCTCCATCTGATCCCGATGGGCTACTCACGGCCTAAGGTGCCAGGCTGAAGAAAAAGCTGGTAAGAAGCACACCTGTGATGCGATCGTGGAGACCAAATAAACCTTTGACCATGGGTTCCAAGGTGATGACTTCCCTGCTATTTCGAGCTGCTTCAGACCCTGACCAGGGGAGATGGACTGCGATTTCGCTTTCCTGTGCCGCTGGGTTCAATCCGCTTTGGCACTTCGCCACCTAAGTGGACTTCACAAGAAAAGCTGTTTCTGAAGGGGCACATGGTGGCACTGTTCATTCTGGGAAAATCCTGGGTTGTCCATCCAAAATTGCCTGGTTGATCAAATGCTCGCATCACAAAGGGCTGACTCAAAAGTTTGACCCCCAATTCCGTGCCATAACTTTTAATAATCTGCGTTTTCCTCATCACTTTGCATGGCCATACACTGGCTCCCCATCACGGCTAGGCCCAGCGACCCACTGCGCAGGATCCAAGAGCCTTCTCGACAACCTCTCTCGCTTCTTCATCACTTCTTTGCACCCCCTGCGGGCCCAAGATCAAATTATTGTGCTGTGGATCCCATCCCCCCAATCAAATCACAAAACACTCCAAACATGGGCCCAAAGTCATTTATGGATCGAATACATTGCACCAGGGTTTCGTTGGGGTACTCCATATTTTATATCCACCATTTTTTTGTACCACCTTTTATTTAATGAGTTGGGGGATGTCGTTGTACCCATTTAATACAAGCTCTGGAGTCCAGCCTGCCAACGCTTCATACCAGCATGGCGCTTGCTTGGCCTTGGGCCACAAGACATGCGAAAAAAAGCACCAGAATTGAAAAAGCTGAGGTTCGTGCTTGCACTGTTGAGAGCTGCTATTCAAGGTGGTGATAGGCCCCTGATGTTGCGGCTTCTTCCCTTTATTCGTCATGCCCAGCCTCAGCGCAACGATTCTGGGATTCCGGGATGCAGAAGTCGGGCTAGGGCAATCCTTCAGCCTTCTGGCAGCCACATTGGTGTCTTGGGCGAGGCTGATTGTAACCATGCCTGTTCACCAGACTCAAGCAAGAGCACACTGAGAATCAAGAACCTGTGGAAAACAACTTGAAAAGACATGTATACCATGAATCAATACTAAAGAAAAATCAGCATGCAAACCTATCTTGTGAAGCCCGGCCACCCCTTCCACACCCATTCGTGATCCGCTTTTTCACCGTCTCGGTGCAGTGCCACTGTTTTTAGGTTTTGATTGGAGGTCTCAACAGCATAACCACCAGCTTCTATGCCTTCATCACGAAGACGGCTGACACATAAGCCAAGTAAAGCGAGCTAAGTGAATCTCAAGATTTTTGGCTCAAAAGAAACCAGACAGAAGGACTGCCAAGATTTCTTAAACTTCAAGCCCTTCAAGGATCTTCAAGGCTCCCCGTTTCAAACACTTGCCCCTTCCATGATATCTGTATTTGGGCTCTCCATATTTTGAGCCGGAAATCATCTGTTCAATGTGACTACGGCCAAGGCTACGTTTAGCCTTCGAATTCACACTGTGCCACACCGCAGGGTTGCGGCGCGCTACATTGCGCAGTTGCACAGCGCAAGCGAGATCTGCATCTCCAGCAGAGCAACAAAACCATTTGGTTTGATGGTTAATGGAAGTTGGTTACGTTTCAATCAAACACGACTCCGGTTGATCAGGAAACCCAACTGGTAAAGGCCATTGGTTGGAAGTGCTGAAGATCGAACAGCTTTGCGGCTGCAAGCAGGGCATCCCCCATCATCGCGATGGTTTTCGTGACTCAGCACGGCCCCAACTGCGCTCCAACTTAGCCAGCAAGACCTGGTGAGGCACAGAAAGATCCTCATGTTTTGTTGGTCTAGAATATGTGTGCCCAGTAAACCCTGAAAGTTAAGATCCTGATTTTTGTTTGGCTTCACTGCGAAAGTTAAGACTTAACCCGGTAAGACCCTGGATTCTTGGTCTAGATCATTAGGGTCGTTGGTCCTATCCGATTGAATCTTGGTGCTACCAAGACGACTCTGCTCTTGGATATGGCCACTTGACGTTTCAAGTTCCAATCAAATGAAAGGTTTGGGAACTCCTTAGACTTGCATCAAGCTATGTAGTCAGAGGGGACCACAATTGTAATCACCCATACCAGTGATCACTCTTCCACATTGCCAGCTGAGCACGAAATGCCAGACATATTGTATTCCCTGGCTCAAGACTTCAAGAGGCCATGAAAAATGCAAAAAATCCAGGTGTCACAATAAGCATCCTCCCCCCCCCAAACCCCCCTCCCCTTTAAGATAACCCTGAAATTAGAACCAATCGCATGTGGGAAATAATTAAGGCCTTAATAAGGCCTTAATAAGGCCTTATTTTTTTTCCCAAATTAAGCCCAATATAAGGAGTAATCGACAAAAGATGCAAAAAAAATAACCTTGAATTAGGCTTATTTTTTACGTTAGTTTTGAAGGATGTTGTCTTGCTGCGACGGCTAATGCTCAGACAAACGCATGACACCAGAGACACCAGTGGAAAACCAAAAAGCAAATCCAACAGCAATGGAAAAAGAAGAACAACACCACATCATATTTGCTTTTGTTCAACTCATTTCATGTGAGTTTTTCTTGTTTTAGTCCGATTGGACAGCACTGGGCGCCATGGATGAATCTTAAAAATGCACCAAATCAGTCATTTTTTAGGGCCCAAATTCACAAACAAGTTCTCCAGGGATCAGCATTGATGGGGTCTATGAAATAATCCGTTTGAAAAGAAAATTTTGAATGTAGCCAAAACCATAGTTTTTGACCAAGACTTTAGATTTCCAAAAATAATGTCTAAATAAGGACTAATCGATGAAAAAGACTAGGCTTTTCATCGTTTTTGGCTAAGCCCTGAAGATTCCTTCAAAAACAACGTCATAATATAATGAAACTAGCTGCAAAAAATGTAAAAAAAAATGTGTTGAGCCCGTTTTCTGTGGAAACAGCATCAAAATCAATGGTTACAACAAACTCCTAGATTTCCAAAAATAACCTCAAAATAAGGTCAAATTAAGGTCAAAATAAGGTCGAAATAAGGACTAATCGATGAAAAAACCCATTTGTTTTTGATGGTTTTTGGCTAAACCATGAAGATTCTTTCAAATCAACGTCAAAATAAGGTGAAAATAGCTGCAACAAATTGAAGAAAAACGTTTTCTGTGGAAACAGCATCAAAATCAATAGTAAAATGGTGAAAAATATAGTAAAAACCATTGTTTTTCCAAACTCCTAGATTTCCAAAAATAACCTCAAAATAAGGTCAAATTAAGGTCGAAATAAGGACTAATCGATGAAAAACCCATGTGTTTTTGATGGTTTTTGGCTAAACCATGAAGATTCTTTCACATCAACGTCAAAATAAGGTGAAAATAGCTGCAAAACATGGCAGAAACCATGGTTTCGAGCCAGGTGTCTGTAAAGACACCACCAACCTTATAATATAATGAAACTAGCTGCAAGACATTGCAAAAACAATGGTTTTTGAGTCCGTTTCTCTTGAAACAGCATCAAAATCAATGGTAAACTGGTGAAAAATATGGTAAAAACCATGGTTTTTACAAACTCCTAGATTTCCAAAAATAACCTCAAAATAAGGTTGAATTAAGGTCAAAATAAGGTCGAAATAAGGACTAATCGATGAAAAACCCATGTGTTTTTGTTTGATGGTTTTTGGCTATACCATGAAGATTCTTCCAAATCAACGTCAAAATAAGGTGAAAACAGCTGCAAAACATGGCAAAAACAATGGTTTTTGAGCCCGTTTTCTGTGGAAACAGCATCAAAATCAATAGTAAAATGGTGAAACATATGGTAAAAACCATGGTTTTTACAACTCCTAGATTTCCAAAAATAACCTCAAAATAAGGTTGAATTAAGGTCAAAATAAGGTCGAAATAAGGACTAATCGATGAAAAACCCATGTGTTTTTGATGGTTTTTGGCTATACCATGAAGATTCTTCCAAATCAACGTCAAAATAAGGTGAAAACAGCTGCAAAACATGGCAAAAGCAATGGTTTTTGAGCCCGTTTTCTGTGGAAACAGCATCAAAATCAATGGTAAAATGGTGAAAAATATGGTAAAAACCATGGTTTTTACAAACTCCTAGATTTCCAAAAATAACCTCAAAATAAGGTCAAATTAAGGTCGAAATAAGGACTAATCGATGAAAAACCCATGTGTTTTTGATGGTGTTTGGCTAAACCGTGAAGATTCTTTCAAATCAACGTCAAAATAAGGTGAAAATAGCTGCAAAACTTTCCAGAAACCATGGTTTCGAGCCAGCTGTCTGTAAAGACACCACCAACCTTATAATATAATGAAACTAGCTGCAAGACATTGCAAAAACAATGGTTTTTGAGCCCGTTTTCTGTGGAAACAGCATCAAAATCAATGGTAAACTGGTGAAAAATATGGTAAAAACCATGGTTTTTACAAACTCCTAGATTTCCAAAAATAACCTCAAAATAAGGTCAAATTAAGGTCAAAATAAGGTCGAAATAAGGACTAATCGATGAAAAACCCATGTGTTTTTGATGGTTTTTGGCTAAACCATGAAGATTCTTTCACATCAACGTCAAAATAAGGTGAAAATAGCTGCAAAACATGCCAGAAACCATGGTTTCGAGCCAGCTATCTGTAAAGACACCACCAACCTTATAATATAATGAAACTAGCTGCAAGACATTGCAAAAACAATGGTTTTTGAGCCCGTTTTCTGTGGAAACAGCATCAAAATCAATGGTAAAATGGTGAAAAATATGGTAAAAACCATGGTTTTTACAAACTCCTAGATTTCCAAAAATAACCTCAAAGGAAGGTCAAATTAAGGTCGAAATAAGGACTAATCGATGAAAAACCCATGTGTTTTTGATGGTGTTTGGCTAAACCGTGAAGATTCTTTCAAATCAACGTCAAAATAAGGTGAAAATAGCTGCAAAACATGCCAGAAACCATGGTTTCGAGCCAGCTATCTGTAAAGACACCACCAACCTTATAATATAATGAAACTAGCTGCAAGACATTGCAAAAACAATGGTTTTTGAGCCCGTTTTCTGTGGAAACAGCACCAAAATCAATGGTAAAATGGTGAAAAGCATGGTTCCTCAAAACAATGAATCAGGTTCCGTACCAGTTTTCCAGCAATGAAAGTCCACTGACTCAGTTTAATTTCAGCAGCTCGGGGCTGCCTATCTTGGGAAACCATTTCTTTTCACAACACTTTTCTAATTGGGCGTCGAAGACACCAAGAGCATATGGTTCGTATCGTCTCTTGTATTCCCACTATGAATCATCAAGAAAATGGCCCCAAAAAATAGCATTGAATCAGAAATGATTATATCTTATTTTGGCCTTATTTATTTGAGGTGATGGTTTCTGTTTTGGGGTTATTTTCTAGGGGGGGGTTCAGGGGGGGGGTGTTTGGAGCCTATGAAGGTGTTGTTCGTGACTATCTGGGTCGGTAGCCACTTCACCTTGGATCCCCCTGATTCTCAGCCCATTTTAGCCAAGCAGCGGGGAAGTCTGCGATGGGTTCGATGATGGGTCGGCAACGCTTTGCCTAGTTCGCACCGGAGTGTGGCGAAAAGAGCGCATCACTTAGGAAATGCTGGGCATCGTGAGATCTGATTGGTGCATGAATTCTTGGTTTTTGAAGATACAGCCTTCAGTTTCCTTCAGCATGAGAATGTTCAGTGGCATCTTCGGTGGGTATAAACCTGGAATGAAGTTCCGGGGAAAATTTGTCAGCTGTTGCCAATGCAAACACCTTGAAGTTAACAATCTGCTTCAAATGTTGATCGTCTACAAAAAAGGAAAACCATGTAAGTATATACACCTGCTGCCACTGTGGGAAGATGCAAGGCCCCTTCATCAAGACTGAATCGCCAAACCATGTCAACATCAGGCAGAAAAGTTCTAAAATGGTGAAACCAACCTCACATTCATTCTCTATCCATTTGGGAAGACTGATATGGCGCACTGGTCAAAATGTGTCCCAACCAAGGGCCTCTCAATCATCCCATAAAGGGCATTAACCCACCCAAGACATCTGCCCAGAAACCGCTGTCACGGCATCTTTGGCGTCCAGTTGGGCAAAATGCATCAGGCAAATGCAGCCTGGCGCGACAGGACTCGATCTGCCAAATTCGGGGGCAAACTGAAACCTACTTCGATTTCCAAACACAGTTTAAAACGTGTTTGTTCTACCTTTAACCCAAAATCAATTTACTTTCCATCAACATTCATAATATGAAACAGTATGTATATACGTATACAGTATACACATAGGAATTCATTACCATGAAAACAACATGTCTTTTGGCCGCTGCAAAATGATCGGCTTCGAAAATGGACCCGATGCGTGGCGTTGGGGAGCCACTGGAATAGCAGGCCTGTGGTGCCCGCACGATGCGCCCCAGCCAGGTAATGGACCATGACATTTTTGCCGCTGGCTAAGGCGGAACCTGCCAGGGGATGAAGTGAAAATCTCGGAAGAAGTGGATTTCTGCTTGAACTTGGAAAGCTCAAAGGATGGAAAAGGAAATTACAGGCTGATTGCTTGCTCTATCTTTGGGTGGTTACTGTAAGGCTACTGTAAGGTGATTACCCCTTGAAAATAACAAGAAACTGGGATGCAATCGGAAAAACAAATGCGATGTCAGGATCAACCAACTGAAATTTAGATTCTAGCCAACAACAAATTGGAAGAAATGCACGGGATTTCACCAACAGAAAGGTGACTATAAAGCCAACCATAAACGGGGATATAGTACAGGCTATTTCGCTGGAATGTCTAACCAGCAGCATGCCAAATCCACAGACTTGATCAAGTCATCCCTTTTCCAACAGACCAAGCCGTCGTGAGCCAACTACTTGTAAGTAACTAAGCCAAGGTCGTTTGAAGAGACACTGAGCTCCAAACCCACAAAGTCCAACATGGCTTGCACGAAGCGATCCGCATCCGCATCGGTCTTGACTTGTCGATGGAATCGGGAGATGTCGAAGCGATGATAGCGGATGGAACTGCTGCCCTCATGGTAATTGGGCATGTTGTCCGTGCAGTTCACCACATGCGTAATGCCATGTTTCTGCAGCAAAGGCAGGTTGGATGCAGCAGTTTGGTTACCCACATAGAACACAGCTCTGGTTTCAGGATGCTGCCACAAAGGATCCACGGCATTGTAGTGTCCACCAGTGATCACTGAGGGATCTAAGTTCAGCCGTGCCCAGAGCTTCCGAGCCTGGCCAACCAGTTGGGTTCCCAGATCCCATGGTGAAACGGTACAACTCATGACGTTTGTTGGCATGAAATTGCATGAAAATTGTCATCAAAGGGTGGGTATGCTGCTTTTTGGGGGGACAAATCCCAACAGCACATAATGGCATGTCGATCATCTTTCTGAACAAATAAGTTCGGAGACTCTGGCAAGTTTGCATCATGGATGTGACCCTGCTTTCAATTTCTCTTTGTCATTCACTTTGACACCTGTGCCATTTTCCAAATTTGGACAAATTGCCCAGAATGGGGGATAGTCATCAATCCGCTCGTAGGGATTTATATAAATGCATCATGATTTAATATGATGTATATACCGTATGATGTTCGGATTCCCCATTCTGGGAGAGTCATGACCATACCACATTGGTTACCACATCAACATCCCATGGTTCGGCCCGCCTCATCGTCAAAGTCCACTCCTCCATGGGGCCGATAGCCACTCAACTTGGATGCCAGTATTCCCTGTCGCCACCGCCCCGATCAACCGATCAAATCATCGGAGAGGTCCCCAAAAAAAAAGCCTGGCCTGGTGGCCCCTGGTGGCCTTAGCATCCTCATTTCACAAATGACAAATCTTAGAGGCATGCAGAATCCTTATTTCACATCCAGTAGAGAAATGGTGGGAATAGCAAGACTAAGAATGACGTATATGAATACACAACGACCACGGATGAATTCAAATGTTCCACCTGAGATTGACGTCCACCATGCCTGCTGGGCACCTGACAACAAGTGCTCCAGGCTGTCCCCGATTTGCCGCGCCCGATTGGTCGCTGGTGTGGGTACTGTTTTTGAGTCCTCAGAGCGCAGTGCCCCAGCAGGACGCATCCCCGGATCCTCGCGCTCCTCGAAACTCCGCAGTGAGCACTGAAGTCACTCAAAAAAGAATTGCAAACCCAATTTTTTTTAACAAAAGAGTCAAAATGAAATTTCTACATCTCGCAACCAATGGAAACTTGTCACCTGTGGTCACCTGTGTGGCTCCTTGGATCGTGGCCGCGCCCCAAGCATGGCCCGGCCCACTGCGGCGGTGCTTCGTCCAGCGTCCCGGCTGCCGTGACTTCCCTTGCTGGACATGCGCTGGGATGATCCACGCACCGCAGCACTCATGGCGCCACGGAAGAACCGGAGGTTCTCGGAGGTTCCCAAGGAAAATGCCCAGGCGGCCCAGGATCAGTGAGACCCAGGATGATTGTTCTGTTAGCCTTTCTGGTGAGACCCAAAAGTGGATGTCCGATGTGTTTGATTCGCAAAGCTGTTGCGACTGGCTTGGCGGCTCCTGTACTGCCAAAAAGTTCATTGTACATGGAAAACGTTGGGCCGCCTGACGCAATACAAAGGGACCTATCTTGGGCCAAAACCATCAATCCACATGATATCAGAAAATGGCAAAGGATGGGGCCCTCATGATCAGACATTGTAACTGGAAGTACACATCCCTCGCAGGAAAATGATTCACTCATATTAGAATGTGGGGGATGTTCTGTCTGCCAACATCATAATGTTATTCTATACAGTCTGCCATTAATCCAGATCTGTGTGGTGTCATCTGGTACCACTCATCAAGCTGCAACATCTGTGGCCACCACTCATCTTGCACTTTCCGCTCCAACTTTCGACGTTCTTGCAATGCCTGGAGAGGTAGCAAAAGGATGCAAAGGGTTGAGTTCAGAATTGGGGAACATGACAGAAGACCATCAATTGGTCGTTCACTTCTCAGACTCACGGTTTTTGTGTCTCTCTAGCTGGTGTTGATGCCGTCAAAACACCCAGCGACCCTCAAAACATAGAACATTCTCTGCTGTTTCCCTCTTTTCAGGAAAAACATCAATTACCTCCCACCTCCAAATGTGTGTTTTCCATTTAGGGTCAATCTTTGACAAGCCCCCATTCATCCACCATACTTCTTTCCACATTTGTTTACCATGCATCCCTCTGGTGTCATGTTCGATGATCTTCCCATCGGAAGCTCCACTATGTCTCGGGGATTTCCCAACCATCTGGAGGGTATATTCCATCATATTCCCATCGTGTTCCCATAAATGGAGTGTGATATTCCCATCATATCTTAGCCCATGTACCAAATGAATGGTATTCCCATCACTGTTCCCGTCACTATTCCCATCTCTCTCTCTCTCTCTCTATCTATCTATCTATCTACCTATCTATCTATCCATCTATCTATCCATCTATCCATCGATCTATCTATCTATCTAATCTAATCTAATCTAATCTAACCTATCTAATCTATCTATCTATCTATCTATCTATCGATCGATCGATCTATCTATCTATCTTTCTAACTATCTATCTATCTATCTATCTATCTATCTATCTATCAAATCTAATCTAATCTCATCTAATCTAATCTAATCTAATCGAATCGAATCTGTCTGTCTGTCTGTCTGTCTGTCTGTCTGTCTATCTATCTATCCATCTATCTATCTATCTATCTATCTATCTATCTATCTAATCTATCTAATCTATCTAATCTATCTAATCTATCTAAGCTATCTAAGCTATCTAATCTATCTAATCTATCTAAGCTATCTATCTAATTTATCTATCTATCTATCTATCTATCAAATCAAATCAAATCAAATCTAATCTAATCTAATCTAATCTCATCTAATCTAATCTAATCTAATCGAATCTGTCTGTCTGTCTGTCTATCTATCTATCTTATCTTATCTTATCCTTTCTGTATTTCTTTCTTTCTTTCTTTCGTTCTTTCTTTCTTTTTCTTTCTTTATTTCTTTATTTTTCTTTCTGTCTTTTTGTTTCTTTTTTCTGTCTTTCTTTCTTTCTTTCTTTCTTTATTTTTCTTTATTTTTCTTTATTTTTCTGTCTTTTTCTTTCTTTTTCTTTCTTTCTCTTTCTTTTTCTTTCTTTTTCTTTCTTTTTCTTTATTGTTCTTTTTTCTTTCTTTTTCTTTCTTTTTCTTTTTTCTTTCTTTTTCTTTCTTTCTTTCTTTATTTATTTATTTATTGTTGTTTTTTTCTTTCTTTTTCGTTCTTTCGTTCTTTCGTTCTTTCGTTCTTTCTTTCTTTCTTTCTTTCTTTCTTTCTTTCTTTCTTTCTTTTTTTCTTTCTTTCTTTCTTTCTTCCTTTTCTATCTATACATACATATTATTGGGTTTGAATTCCCAATCATATTGGGGGGATATCTTATTTTTTGTGATCTCCCATCATATTCCAATCATCTTCCCATCCCCACCTCCAGAGCCTTCTCAGAGGCATCCGCTGTGCCCCGGCCCTTAGGCTTTGCAGCTTCCAGCCGAGGGTCCTGGGAATCCATGGAGGATCCATGGGATCCACAGAGAATGATGGAGGAATCGGAGGAATGTTTAGGATTTGGAGTCATATCTTGGGATATCTATGGATTTATTTGGAATCCAAAGACTCTATGGACATGGTGGGATACAGAAAACTGCGAATCTGGGCGAACCATCCCCAGCCATCGAAAAAAGCAGATTCCAGCAAGATTTCAAGCTGATTGAAGCCACCAGTTCTCTGAGATGTTGAGTTCTTCGCACTATTTTGCTCGGCAGTTCGTTGCAGGCAGAACCACAAAGAAGCACTCCTCGCCGTTGGATGATGTCTTCAAGAGCTGCTTGGCGCTGGAAGACAAACCAGGCCCTTCCTGTCAGAGCAGCTGGAAATTGGTTCAATTCTTTCGGCTGGAAAAAATGTTTTTGGAGTTCGATACCGATTTCATAATCTCGGGAAATTGTCCTGCAACCATCTTGATCCTCTTGTAATGCTTTCACAGCTTGCCACAAGACTCTACTAATGAGAAGCAGCTATCATTGTTGCAGTAGCCCAAACTCAGTGGGTCCTAGCACTCAGAGTGATTTCCAACCTCCCAGACCGTCCTCAGTGGTAGGTTTCTTCTTGCGCACCCAGAGGCCCTTTTCGTTCAGTTCCATGGTCTGCCAGAACGCTCAACTGTAGGGGTCAGGCTTGCCCCGTTGGCCCATGGATGGCATCGAAAACATCCCGCCTGATCCACTTCGCCCCTCTGGAGAGTCAGGAGCCCACTGTCCTGGATGGGATGCTCGGTCATTTTTGGGAAACTGTGATGGAAAATCTGTGGGTTCAGAAGCTTTATTTGTTTTCTAGAACATCACTTACAGTTTCAGACCCCTTTGAAACCTGGATTCCTGAGTTTAAGATCATGATTTGTCCGGGGGTGAGTAATGCTCCGACACAATAAGCCTGGCATGGCTGCAAGATTTCTTGACAACATTATTTCTATTTCTTTATAATAATAATAATAATATACATATATATAATTAAATGTGAAAAAACAGAGTTCCAAACCAATCCTAATGACAGGATACACAAAATCAACAACACGACTCTGAGTTCACCCTGAAATCGTCACCCAACAGGCCAAGCACCCCAGCCTCTTGCTTTCCCCCGAAGGTGCCCTTTGCACCCCAGAAGACTTCGCCAGGTTTGTACTTTCGTTCTCAGTGACTGTTGCACTGCCGCAGAAAAAGTTTGAGATCTTTCAGGGATTTTCATGGGGCGTCCTCCACAAAGCAACTTGGGAGTGTCATGCTCAGACTAGTTCCAACTAAAAATGTGCTGGTGGTTTTTGTTGGGGTATCGATCCAGTCATCCCATTGAGCACAGGACTGTCTTGTTCACGCGTTTCCTCGGGATTTGACCAAACTGCGGTTTCTCGTCCTGAGCCAAGACAGTTCAGCTGAAACCTCTCCAGCGCCAGCTTCAAAGCCAGCAGCGCTTAGGTCTTAGGTCCAAGCCCCAGGTTTGTTGTTTATCAAAGACCTCCCTTTTCTTCTTCCACAGCCTCAGCGAGCGAACCTCACGACTGCTGGAACCTCAAAAAATTATTCCTCTGGGATTCAAATTGTGTGCCACCATCACCACTAGAACGAACCTGAATTGAGGGTAACGCCTCCATTGTTTGACAACGACAAACCCATCTGCTGGGACCGCCGCTTATTTTCATCTTGGTACAACTCTTCCGATCTTCTCGCAATCCTCAAAGGGCTTCGAAGCCGCGAGGGACTGCAGGACGAGTGTATGAGGGTTTATCAATGGGAGATGTACCCGATATTTGCTGATTTTAACATATTTTAACACAGGGAAAATAATGATAAACAAATATAAACAATGAGAATTTAGAGTACCCTCTTCTTTGCAAACCCGTATCTGCCTCAATGCTTCTCACATGCGAGCACTGGGTGAAGCACGGGTTCAGGTCACCCTTCTTCTCCTTCGGATTGTTCAAATCCTGTTAAGGCTGGAAGAGCTCAGCCCCCTATCAAGAAATCATAAGAAATCTAGATAAAATTAGGACAAAGAACATCTGCAAAAACCGGCTGATGTCCTTCGGCAGCAATGCAAACGGCGTGTCAAATTGCCGATGCTTTCGCAAGGATTCCTCATCCTGCTCACATCTGGCCTGTGCAGAGATACCACAGAAGCACCACATGAAACCTGCACCGTCCATCTCTCAGGGTGGTTTAGCGATGCCTTTTCGGGATCTTGCACTGGGACAAAGCTCGGCATGGCACAAAAGCAGGACGATTTCCGAGAGGAAGCAAGGTGGCGGGGTTGGTGACTTGGTAAGGATCTGATATGTTGTCGTGCATGTACCGTTGTACATTATATTATTATATGTGGTATATATATACCTAGACCCAAATCATTGTATTTAGAAATACTCTGTTGCATTTGCATTGCATGTACATAGGTGCACATTTGTGTGCGTGTGTGTGTGTGTGCGTCTATCAATGTTGTCTTGCTGGAGAAGTTCGCAGGATGCCATTGGTCGCATCATCATGCGTTGGTCCATGCCGTTTGTGTGGACACGTTGATCTGAAATGGCTGAATCTTCTTGTGGATTAGAACACCTATCCGGTTTGAGTGCCAAACTCCCTTAAGTCCTTCACACTGCTTCTGTTGTCTCAAGTACCCCCTAGGCATTTTCAGGCTCCCTCGAGACCAATCGAATGTGTTCATCCTCTCGGAGGACTTTTGAAAAGAAGCGCGACTGCCAGCCCCCCTGAAAAAGAAATCTGCCAAATTGGCACCGCTGATGAAGAAACATGGTCCTCAAACCTTGACTTGGAAGCATTTTGAAGGACGTACACATATCATTTAATGTGATCCTCCATGTCATGTTTCGGGATGTTTCGGGAGGGCGCAGCCACTAGATGCTTGGCAGTTCGTCGGTGCTCCTACAACCAGGATAGGGAGCACGGAGGGGCCGCTCCGGGCTTAGGTGGCTTAGCCACTTGCACCGCAGAGCCGGCACAAAAATGCATAAATCAATCACCACGATCACCATAAACGGGATTAGAGGGAAAAAAAGCGATTGTTCGTCCCTCGTGACAAAAAAGACAATCTCAAACGGAATACAGGCAAATCCTAGAAGAATCAGTGTCAGAATGGTCATGAGGCATGAAACCACGATCTGATTCATGTATTTCATCTTGCGCTGACATAGGTACAAGCCCAACTCGCAATTGCGTATGGCCGCCCAGAATGCCAACATCGCCCACAGGGGGAGCTTCGCCCAGTTAAGCAGGTTCCGCAAGAAGAAAATCAACAGCGTGGAATTGGACCAATCCTTGGATGTAACCAATGTCTCATATATGGGAACCAAAAATAGCGCCATCTTCCCGGTAGATTCCTGTTCTTTGGTGGATGGCTAGGCTAGGCTAAGAAAAATCACCAAGCAAATCCAGGAATCTTGTAGGTACATCCAGTTTTGCATCAAACAGCACGGGAACAAAGGCATCAAGATTACCACCACCATGCACATGCCATACCGTAGTTGGCCGGAAATGTCCTCCAAAGTCTCTCTGACGATGCCAGCCAGGTGGTCCCGGACCAGCTTGTTGAAAGGGCCAACAAAGGAATTGGGACTAGCGCTGGCACTGGATCTTGATGATGATTCTCCCCCTGCTTCAGGATCTTTGGGCCCTCCATACCATTCTTCCAACGTAGCAAAGATCACTTCGCGGTCACAGGGGATTCGCATTTTGGTGACTGGATCTTGATGAGAGACGCTACAGCAGTAGCACTTGCAGCGTTTGATGTTAAATGAACTCAGTTGTTGTCTCAGGGAATCAATGTCCTTCATAAGGTTAATACCAATATAGAAGATGAGAGGCCCCAGGACTGACGCCAAACAGGAGAAGCTGGAGCTCAAAACGGTCACTTTCACCCACCAGTCATCGATCATACCTGTTGTGCCCGCCAACCAGGTCCAAACATCTTCCCGAATCGAGAAGGTGTAGTATGCAAAGGCACCAACATGGGCATACAAGCTAAGCAAAAACACGAGCTTGGCAAAGGACACCTCAATTAAGCCGATGCCAACCAACGAGTTTGCAATGGATGTCAAGATCAAAACAACACGAATCCTCCTAAAAGAAAACACAAATATTTTTTCTTTCTCGGCGACTTGAAATTCAGCTGCTCGTGACACTTGAATTCCCATGCAATCTTACATGTTTCTTTGCATATCTCTTTGGCTGTTTGGCTGCAAACAGTTATCTGATAGACAAAAATTACTTTACTTCGTGTGATCCCCACCATGACATTTATCGATTTGTTACTGGCAAATCTTCTGGCATTCTATCTGACATATCTTCTGGCATTCGATCTGGCATTCTATCTGGCATATCTTCTGGCATTTCTTCTGACATCATATCTGGCATTCTATCTGGCAAATCTTCTGGCATTCTATCTGGCAAACAGTCTGGCACTTTATCTGGCATACCATCTGGCATTCTATCTGGCATATCTTCTGGCATTCTATCTGGCATATCTTCTGGCATTTTATCTGGCATCTGACATGCTATCTGGCGTTCTATCTGGCATATCTTCTGGCATTCTATCTGGCCGTTGAGGTCCAGCGGTGCCCACTGAGCTCGGAAGGTCCCAGGTTGAGGTCCAGCGGTGCTCACTGCGCGTGGAGGCGGAAGGTCCCAGGTTGAGGTCCAGCGGTGCACACTGAGCTGGGCAGGTCCCAGGTTGAGGTCCAGCGGTACCCACTGAGCTCGGACGTTGGCGAAGAGCTTGGCGCAGAGTTGGCAAGGCGGAAGTGAAGGTGGAAGTTGATGCAGACATGGTCGAGGAGAAACTGGAGGAGGAGGAAGAGGAGGAGGCGGAGGAGGAGGAGGAGAGCTGGCCGAGGAGGAAGAGGAGGAGAACAACTCTGATAAAATCTAACAACCCTCACCTGGCAGGTGGGGAAAAAGGAAAACATCAATCCGATCTAAATCATCAAGCATCTGGGATGATTCGAATATGCCGTTTCTGCTCATTCCTCAAGAATGCGGCCACCTCGAAGGTACACCAAATGCGCGAAAAATACCGCGAGGACCAAAGAATGGTCAGACACTCCGAGCGATCCAGGAAACTTGCCAAGCCCAGAATGCCTCTTTCCTGCAAGAATTTGTCAATCGAGATGGGGATTGAATCCAAACATTGAGGGGGAACCAACAACAAAAATGTGAATTTACCCCAAAAGACGCGGGGAATGATATGATGCAAGCACTCAAAAACCAGGACATAGTAAAACATCGTGTAACTATACCTACATGTCAGTTTGTAGTCTAAAGCAAGGTTGTGTAACAAGTGTGCCGCAAACCATGGTTTTCATTGCCCTCAATTCAGCACTTTTTGTTGGCCTGCACAGCTCACCCAAGTGCGAGCGAGCAGTTACCCATTGTCCGAACGTGCCTTCCCTCCAGGAAATTCAATAAAAGTCGTGCTGTTCCCAATTGATTCAACTAATCATTACTCTCTGGTGACCCAACCTAGCACGGGAGTGAAGCCCGTGTATATACTAATGGTTTTCCGATAGTTTCCCCTTGCAAAAATACAATTCCACCAACCAGTATATATAATATATAGTATAATGGATCCTCTTGCATGTAGAGGTGATAGGTGAATTATATGTAGATATGGACGAGGCTCATATACATATAATATAATGTAATATCATATCATATCATATCATATCATATAATATCATATAATATCATATAATATAATGTAATATAATATAATATAATAATATAATATAATATAATATTATATTATATAATATAATATAATATACATATAATATACATATAATATAATATAATTTAATATAATATATAATATAATTTGATATAATATATAATAAAATATATAATATAGTATAATAAAATATAATGTAATATAATATAATATATAATATATAATATAATATAATATAATATAATATATAAAATAATAAAAAAAAATAATATAATATAATATAAAATAATATATGTATTAAATTATATATATTATATTTATATTTATATTTATATTTATATTTATATGTACATACATACATATGTATACATATGTATACATATATATGTATATATAGATATATATATAAATACATATATACATATATATATATATACATATACATAAATAAATAAATACATATATACATATTTACATTTATACATATAAACATATATATATATATATATAGATATATATTCATATATATATACATGTATAAATATATTTATACATGTGTGTATTTGCACAGATACACATATACACATATATACATGTATATATATATACATAAACCTCTCATCCATAACATTGCAAAAGATCACCTGCTGCCTTTCGCCCAGAACTTTATTTAGAAACAAGCTCCGGCGGTATCCCCAACAGCCGCAACGTTTCATTTTTACAAATCTTTCTGAACATGCTGCGAAGCCAAGCGCTGGAAACACCTCAGCTGGGTTTCCGCGAGTTAAATGAACCTGACCTGGCTTGGCTTCGGCAACCTTCTCCGGAACGCGTTGAACTTGACTTGGCTTTGCACAAAGGCTTCCGGGAACCTTCTCCGGAACCTTCTCCGGAACCTTCTCCTGGACCTTCTCCGGAACCCTGTTGAACCTAATCTGGCTCTGCACCAAAGCCTCCCACACCTTCTCCGGAACCTTCTCCGGAACCCTGTTGAACCTGACCTGCCTGGCTCTTCACCAAAGCCTCCCACACCTTCTCCGGAACCTTCTCCGGAACCCTGTTGAACCTGACCTGCCTGGCTCTTCACCAAAGCCTCCCAGACCTTCTCCGGAACCTTCTCCGAAACCCTGTTGAACCTCACATGGCTCTGCACCAAAGCCTCCCGGCCTTCTCCTTCTCCGGGAAAAGCTGGCTCTGCACCAAAGCTTCCCGGAACCTTCTCCGGAACCTTCTCCGGAACCTTCCCCGGAACCCTTCGGAACCCTATTGAACCTGACCTGGCTCTGCACCACAAAGCCTCCCGGAATCTTCTCCGCAACCTTCTTCGGAACCCCCTCCCAGACCTTCTCCGGAACCTTCTCCGGAACCTTGTTGAACCTGACCTGGCTCTGCACCAAAGCTTCCCAGACCTTCTCCAACCTGACCCGGCGCCTGCACCAGTGCACACCGGAGCTATTCTGGGCTGAAGACCCCATTAGCTCACGCCGTTGGGGAAAAAGAAAGTGCTTTGTCAAATACTGGTTGTACTAGATGTATGTTATACTAGATGTACGTAAAGATGTAGCACTTATGTATGTTTCATTCATCAAATTGAGTTGTTGGATACACTAACATCTTAGTTTGAATATCCTTGCATATTTCGTAGTGTGCATACACCTCATGATCAACAGTTCTATCTCTTCTATTTTACCTTATTGTAGTTGCTTCAAATGCTTCTGATGGCATGGCGATTTCTCCTCTTTTCCTTTTTGTGATTGGTGTATAAAGGTATTGCTCCAAATTCAACAAAAGACATGTTTTAAAAATAAGTCCAAAGAATATCCCCAACAGCAACAACCAAAGGAAAGAGTCACCAAATGTTTGTCGAGAACATGTTTGAGAGCTGGCTGAGGTAAGCCGTTGATTGTCTATCCTCTCAGTTCGGCAGTTGAGGAAGTTATTTGCAGCTCTCTTTTCTCAGTTTTTCAAATGCGCGTGTTTGAACAAACAGCGATGGCCCCACACAAAGCTTGAATAATGGGCATGACATCGTTGGAACAAAATAGACTTTGCTTGGAACCCTGTGCCTGGACACCTTGCTGGCAAATCTGTTCCTGGGAGCTTTGCTTGGGAACCCTTCCTTGGTAACCTCGCTCGGGAACCTGTTCTTGGGAACCTGTTCTTGGAAACCTTGCTTGGGAACCTATTCCAGGGAGATTTGCTTGGAAACCTTTCTTGGGAACCTTGCACCCTTGCGAACCTGTTCCTGGAACCCTTGCTTGGCAGCCTGTTCTTGGAACCCTTGCTTGGGAGCCTGTTCCTGAAAACCTTGCTTCGAGACTAGAGATGTGTTCTTGGGAACCTTGCTTGCAAAACTGTTCTTGGCAACCTTGCTTGGAAACCTGTTCTTGGAACCCTTGCGTGGCAACCTGTTCTTGGGAACCTTTGGGCACCTTGCTTGGGAACCTTTCTTGGGAACCTTGCTTGGGAACCTGCTTCATGGGAACCTTGCTTGGGAACCTTGGGGAACCTGTTCCTGGGAACCTTTTGAACCTGTTCTTGGGTCCCTTGCTTGGGAGCCTTTAGGAACCTTTTCCTGGGAACCTTGCTTGGGAACCTATTCTTGGGAATCTTTAAGAATCAATGGGAACCTGTTCCTGGCAACCTCCCGGTACCAGCCGGACATGCCAGTTTGCAACGAGACATCAATGACCCTCCACAAAGGCGGGGTTTTCCGCCCCCCTTTTTTCCCTTTTCCATATGATGATCTCTGAGAATGTCAGTCGAAGCTGGACAAGCGCTTCATGACCTCAGTTGAGAATGATTGGGACCTGAGCAGCAGAGATGGCAGTAGGAAGAAGGTAGTGAAATGTGAGAAAAAACCAGTCCAACAGTAAGACGATGAGCTTGAAGTTTCAAGGAAATGGTATTTAGGTGTGAAACCATGGGTGGAAGGAGTCAGGGCCAGGTTGTAGCAGTGACCCTAGTTGGGAAGTCAATTGCTTGTAGGTACACAATGGCATACAACCCCAAAGGGGAGATAGACTGGATAGAGCGCCTGGAGGCGAAGGGGGCCCCACACAAAAAACATTGCAAAGTTGTGAAAATACGATTCCAAACGAGCCGGGAAAGAAGGAACACATGATGCAGATAATAATGAAGGCACTATCGCCCTGACGGACTAACCCGGGGGAAGGGGGGTGCTCGTCGGAAGAGGAGAATCTTCGGTACCGTCGTGGCACCAGGCGCAATTGCCCAGAACACCCAGCACCTTTCTCTGGATGCCTGGAAGGCGGCGCTCCACGGGGTCCAAATGGGACACCTCGACTGGACGAGGCACCCCTTTCTTCACCATGCGCCCAGTCACAGTGGGGCTGCTGCCACTGGCTGTGTAGCCGGCCCGCCACCAGAAGCGGCGGGCCGCGCCGTCCCAAGCCAGGCACAATAAAGAGGTCCGCCACTTGCATGGCCTCTTCGGCGAAGCGAAGGAGCGCCGCTGCAGCTCCGCAGCCGCTGTGTTGCCCGCCGACCCCCAGGTAGTTGATCCCCCCAGAGGATGGAGTGAAGATGACCGCCCCTACACGCGAAGCTGCTGCGGCAACGCGTGGCGGCGCCAGCCACTTCAAGGCTGTTTCCTGAGGGACACCAAAGGCTGACGCCAGCTGCCCCGTGCTCTGGAGCTCCAGCTCCCCCGCGGTGTGGTGGTCCGCAAAAGTGACCAATGAAATCTCCTGCGGTGCTTCTTCAAATTCCGCTTCAACTCCATTGTTCAGCTCTTGAGACTGTCCTTCTTTCGTCTCCTGACCATCCTCTCTGCCAACACTTAACTGTCCAGCCTCGTACTCTTGGAGCTGGGAGGGCAAGTCACCTCCTCTCTCGTGAAACCTTTACTATGGCTGAAGACCCCAAGCTTATGCTGCTGGGGAAAACTCTGGCGTCATATTTTTCATTATTCGGCACTCTCTACCTACAGCTGCCTAGTGCTATTCTATTATATTCAAATTACATGTTGGTAACATGTTTCATGTTTTAGGACGTTTTCTGCATGTCCATTGCTCTCCTGCTCTTTGCTCCTTTCATATCTGTTGTAGATGTTCCTTGTTTCAAATAATACGTTTTTGCAGATGATGCACTACTCACGGATTCTTGCTGTTACTATATTTTCTACAAATATGCAACCCTTACAATTATATACTGTAATTTCTAAATCCTATTTTTTTTGTTACTTGTTACTTCTACTACGCACAATATCTGTTTTGTTCGGGGGAGACTGGAACCACAATTTGTATATTTCTCAACTGGAGTCGCATGGATAGCCACACAGAGTCTTGCAGATTGTCTAGGAACTTATTTTGGTGCTAATTCCACTTGTGTGAATGAGACGACGCCTTGTTTGCTGAAGCAAAAACATAATTGAATTGCCATGCAAGACATTGCAAAGCAAAGTTTACAAAAGACCTCAGGAAAAAGAAAAAAACAGAATGATCAGAATAAAGAGCTGTAGTAAAGGCTATATACAAAGTACCAAATCTAAAGCTTATTGGACGAAGGAACCCATATGCGGGGTTGTCAGCCATCAACGACTCAGGACTATATGAACACCAGAGTAGATTCTGAGGAACTTTTCTTTGGAGTCCGTGTGGCTGCAGTTTTTGCTTTAGGTCAGTTCTTGTACTGGTTTTCTTTAAATGCATCACATGTAGAAATTAGTGTTTTGGTCCTTCTTTTTTCAACCATATTTTTTATTTTCCAGGAAAGGGGGGGCAGAAACTTGCTGTTTTGGGGATGTCGAGATGACACGTTGTGCTTAGGATCCTCTAAGAAATTATGGACAGGAGACCGTATGCAACCAATTTTTGCACCAAGAGTCACTCTTCGAAATCATCAATCCTGTGTCTAGAGTGTATGTTGGGAGTTTTAGAGATAAGTCCCACTGGATTGAAGATTGAAGATTTCCAGATTACTTTATCGGGAGATCTTCAATCCTTTACTTAAAGTACGTTTTGCTACATAGGGATGTTGAAATCACTTTCAAGTTCCACAATTGAAGTATGAAGATTGAAGATTACAGTAACAACTTTTTTCTGGCATGTTTCAATTGTCAATCTTCTTCTTTTTGCAATGAGTCTTTTGGAGGGTACATATATATATATTATGTATATTATATACACATAGTATCATATATACATACATACATATCCATATCCATGTAGACATGTGATATGTATCAGTATTAAATCAGCATAAATGGGCTCTGTCTTTATCTTGTCCTACATCGCCAACCACCCTTCTGTGCGCATCCTTCAATTGCTCATCTTTCTGAGAGATGCACAGCTTGTCCATGAAGACAATTAAAGGCCTCCGAAAGCATTGCCGGATGCGCTGCCAAAAGCAGAGGATGACCCAAAACGTGAGGAAGCTGAACAGCATCGGTCCAAGCGATTCCGTGATGCCAAAGGCAAAGGTCGCCAGCAGTGGAGACAAAACCTCAGCGATTTTTTCTTATGAACATGTCAGGAGAATATCATGGAAATATCATGGGATGCAATGGGATAATAGAAATATGACGGGATACAATTTAAATTCCCATAGTTTTTATCCTTTCAAGGTCAATTTCATAAGAACTCCGCCGCAAATCACCATAGGACCATAGATTTCCTCCCAAGGCTCGCTTACAAGTGTCGTCGAAATGGCTGCTGCTCTGGAATTGAAGACCATTAGCATGGCCAGGAGTTTCAACCTGAAGCTCTCTGATTCTGAAGTCAAGAAAGGACGTCCTATGTGATAATATGTTTACATATGTATACAGTGTTCTAGAAAACACTTCAAACATATTTTATTTATTCACAGAGGTGCGGCAATGTGTTTTGTTCCTTCCCGGATTTTGCTCGAAACCTTGCATTTGTGGGGGACTCATTCCGTGAATGCTGGGTCTCATGCATTTGAACAAAAACATATCAGAAGTAAACCCAACATGGACAACAACGAATGTACAAAGGATTTCCATATGTAGATGGATGGATATGAATCGATATGGATCCATGGATATCGATGGATATCGGTGGATGGATATTGATATTGATATAGATAGAGATAGAGATATAGAAATCAATATAGATATGGATATGGGTATGGGTATGGATACCGAACCACGGACCGACCGACAGAGAGACCGACCAACTGGCGGACCGACAAACACACGGATAGAGATAGATAGATAGATAGATAGATAGATAGATAGATAGATAGATAGATGTTAGATAGATAGATAGATAGATAGGTAGGTAGGTAGGTAGGTAGATGGGTAGATGGGTAGATGGGTAGATGGGTAAGTAGGTAGATAGATAGCTAGATAGATAGATAGATAGGTCGGTAGGTAGGCAGGTAGGTACGTAGGTACGTAGGTACGTAGGTACACAGGTAGCTCGCTAGCTAGCTAAGATAGATTGCTTAGATAGATAGCATAGATAGATAGTTTAGATAGACAGTTTAGATAGATAACTTAGATAGTTTAGATAGATAGTTTCAGATACATGGTTCAGATAGATATCTTAGATAGATATCTTAGATAGATAGCTTAGATAGATAGTTTACTGTAGATAAATAACTTAGATAGCTTAGATAGCTTAGATAGGTTAGCTAGATAGATAGATTGATAGATTGATAGATTGATAGATTAGAAAGATTTGAAAGATTTGAAAAATTAGAAAAAATAGAAAAAATATAAAATTAGAAAAATTGAAAAATTAGAAAAATTAGAAAAAATAGAAACATTAGAAAGATTAGAAAAGTTAGAAAGATTAGAAAGATTAGAAAAAATAGAAAAATTGGAAAAATTAAAAAAAATAGGAAAAAAATGGAAAAAATAGAAACATTAGAAAAATTAGTTAGAAAAATTAGAAGCATTAGGAACATTAGAAAAATTATAAAAATGTATAGATGAATAGATAGATACACATACAATGCGGTTATTATGTGTACATATGAATGCGGTGTATCTGTATAAATATGTCCTGCCGGCATTTTGGATTATACAATATTCCACACGTCAAATTGTTTGACCAAACACCTTTTTGATGCTGATAGGTTTATCATTTACCTCCTGGTCCTGCCCTGTGGCGAAATCTATGGCTACACTGATGCGAACCAAAAAACCATCTTGACGTTCCCCAATCGTGACTGAGGAAAGCATCAAAATGTTGCGTTTGGCGGCTCAAAGTATAAGGTGCATCGTCTGCAGCTTCCGTGTTTGAAAGGTCCTGAGTTGGTAAACCCAAATCAACCAACATTAATTGGTCTTGTGCTCAATTGGAAACGATTTTGCTGTTGGACACATTTGACATTGAATTGCGGGAACTCCTGATTTTCTACAATTTTACATTTTGTCTCTTTTGAACAAGTTTCCCAATGCTGTGCCCATCCACTCAAACAAAGGTGGAGAGGAACCCCACGAAGCAAAGTTGCTTCCAGTTCTGTCGTGAGTTCGCTCGCCAACCTGGCCAGTAATTAGATGGATGCGATTCTGCAATGGACGTCAATGATGTCAATCAAACCAATTGTCAATTTCAGTGCTGGGAAAGACCGCATAAAAATGTTGGAAGGTTTTTTTTGATCCCAACAACGAAATTTTGATTGTGCAGATTGCGAATCATGTTCAAAGGCCTTTGATCGTGTTTTGCCACAGAAGGCAATTCCTTTAAGTGGGGTCTTGGCACCATGACCACATCGCTCTGGCACTGGACAACGAAAAACGCATTTATTACATTAACTTCAAATGCAAATGTGGAACCTGCACTTTTTGGGATGATTGAACGTGCATGTGTCTCATCCAAGACGTGCTGTATGAAAAACAATTTTGCCAGAACCAAACACCTGCAGCACAAAGTGCAACATCACGTTGCCATGATATTGTCGGTTGAGGTTCAAGACTATTTTTGAAAAAAAATACGTACCCAACACATCAAATTTCTACCCACAATGTTGTTAGATTGGCGATTCGGTGGTAAAAAACAAACTTGATTTGCAACATCCGTTTGCGGGCAAGTAAAAATTTATCATGCAATCAAGAAAATGCATTACAAAAATTTATGAACACATTCCCCCTGACGACATCAGCTTTTGTGTTCCAAAAAAAAGAACGCAAAATGGCAAACAGATCATCAAGCGTCCCCTTTTTTCAACCGGACGAATGGGACGAATGAACATTGTCCGACTCCGCAAGGACACAATAGGCAAAACATTTTGTTCCTCAACATGTGCATGAAAATAACAAAAAATGGGGTTGTTGTAAGTTCTATCGGTGCAAAATTTATTCAAGTTAATTGAAAATCGCTGCACTCACGTTTTGCAACTCTCATTTGGACCTGCAAATTTCGTTTCAACCACTTCACGTTTTGTGTCGTGTCATCCTTGCAAAATCATGCTAATCTTCTCATGCACACTGCTCCATGGGGACATGTGACATCACTAAATGGCTCGTCGGGACAATTCTATCACGCCCCGTATGGCCCCATGGACACAGCCTTTACATGGCAGATATTTCCTGCCGTTTCCTTTGACATGGTTGCAATCATGCATGTGGTATTTTCCACCACCAGGCGTAACTACCCATTCTAAGCTTGCCAACTCCCGCTCAATCTTTGTGCCCCACAGCTCAAGCATCTTCTTCAAAGTGTCTTTCTCCTTGAACGCTCTTTCTTTCCATGTTTTGGCTGTTTGTTCCATGTTCTCAATCTCTCTTTTGCATGCATCCAACTGCCTTTCTAACTCCACTCTTTTCTTCATCTCCTCATCCTTCGCTCTTGCGCATCCATCGCTCATCTTTCGCAAATTTGTGCAACTGTCTTGCCATTTTCTCTCTCGCGCTTTTCACCTCCTGAGTTTCGTGCGCCTTCTGGATTGCCTCTGCCTCAAACCTTTCTGCCTCTTGTCTCCAAAAATCCATCTCATCTTGTGCCTCCTCAAACACCTGTGGTTCCTCCTTCACTTCTTCTCTCCTTGCTGTCATTCTGTCGACAAAATGCTTGACATGTGTCGCCTGTGTCGCAATGATCGTAGCCAAGCTCAAGGCACCGATCACTCTCAAGCATGAAATTGTGACTACGACCTTGATCCAAGTATTGTCACCGGCATCTTCTCCATCCACATTGCTGCTGGTGGCTCCTCGGATCAGGGCCATTGCAATCACTGCTGCCACTTTTGCATTTGTACCAAAGCTCTTTGCCACTTTTGTTGTTGTTCTTCGTGCCTCCTCTTTCGCTGCTATCTCTTCCTACTCACTGCGCCCGACCTTTTCATCATCACAATTGATCATCTTGATGATGTACTTTAAACCTTTCATTTTTGTCTTCTATAAAAACCTAATGCTACGTAACGTCGCGTGGCGAAAACAAACAATCAAATCCAAAACACTCACAATGAGAAGAGTGGCAGCGGACAGGCGGACAGCATTCTCTTTTTAACTCGCAAGATTGGATGGGTGCCATTTCGATCAAACGACTAAGTGCGTAACAGCACACCAGAAAAGAGCCAGGTCGTAACAGACCCTTCCAAGACCAGAATCGAAACTGAGAGGTGAGCTCAAAATCCCGATGGGTGCCATTTCGATCAAACGACTAAGTGCGTAACAGCACACCAGCAAAGAGCCAGGTCGTAACAGACCCTTCCAAGACCAGAATCGAAACTGAGAGGTGAGCTCAAAAGCCCCCAGCCCAAATCCGAAAGAAATGGCGAAGACGGTTCCATAAGAGGAACAACCAGAACAAAAGGGTGGCAGAGGGTGGGTGTTCAAAAGCTCAGCCATACTGCAGGTATGGTAAAATTAGCAAACCTCTCAAAACAAGTAAAACGAAACACAAGGTGAAATAAAACATCACATGAAACTGAAGTGCAAAACTGACATCACAAGCACAGCAACAAGCACAAGTGCAACTGAATTTGGTTTGGTTGTAACAAACGCGTAGTTTGGGGTAAAACCCACGTGACGTCAGCAATTGCGCAAGGTTTCATCGCAACGTACGAGAGGGGGACACGAGACGATAGTGGGTAAAACCACTGCGACGTAACTTATACCCAGGTAAAACTGGACGAAGCAGATTAGCGTCGAGTTACTATACCGCAAACTCGTGTTAAGTGAAAAAGCTATACAAGTGAAACAACGAGTGGATTACGGTAAGTAAGATCGTCCCACCCCACACCAAGGTTTTCTCAAAAGACAAACCTGTTGGTACGTTACACTTCCCAACCCGGCCTTGTCTTCTATAAAAACCTAATGCTACGTAACGTCGCGTGGCGAAAACAAACAATCAAATCCAAAACACGCACAATGAGAAGAGTGGCAGCGGACAGGCGGACAGCATTCTCTTTTTAACTCGCAAGATTGGATGGGTGCCATTTCGATCAAACGACTAAGTGCGTAACAGCACACCAGAAAAGAGCCAGGTCGTAACAAACTCTTCCAAGACCAGAATCGAAACTGAGAGGTGAGCTCAAAAGCCCCACTGAAACGAGCCTCTCAGCCCCAAGTCGATTTTGTAAACTTCGACCCTCTTCCGGCGGCACCACCATCCAACACCTCATGCTTTCTCTTGGAGAAAGACTCTGAGTATTTCATCAAAAGGTCCACCGTCCACCATAGGAAAACTCAGATCTTCCCATTCGACCTTGATCCTCCGTTCAATGCTGAAGGCACTGAAGTCACTGTTTGTAAGTTGATCTGCCTCCACATTAGCATCCCTGGGCCTCCAGTCCAGCTCACAACGCACTCCTATCTCCTCGCAGTACGCCAGGCAGTCCATTAACAGAATCATGACAGGCCACTTTGTGCTAAGGCGACGTTTCACCAGCTGTCCAGTCGATCTGTTATCGGTTCCTCCGCCGCAGCGCAATAAATGGGCTGACCTGGGGGCTCTGGACATTTCTTCAACCCTGAAAACTTTCAGAGCCAGCAGAGCAAGATGACCCAGGACAGAGCACGCATATACTCTGGCACCTCCAAGTTCACCACATTCACCTCGAGGGCCAACAACATAGCCACACTGGGGGGAGGTGCACGCTTCACCTTGGTCCGTCCCTGCTCCAGCTCCGCAATCCTTGAGCGCACTCCTTGCACCTTTGTCACCATGCTCAATATCTTCATATCTGCTGCCACCTGTCCAGCGTCCTCCATGACTCCCAGAGCAGCTGCAGACTCCACCAGGCGTCCCTTCGATGCATCCTCTTGCACCAAGACATGTAAGAAACATCTCTTGGAAAAGTAATCGTCTGCAAACATGATGAGCCACTCACGGATCTTTGCCCATGCTCTCGCCCTGTTGCGGAGCGTCTTCATGCGCCTCGTCCCAAAAGCTCGACGCATGACTTCTTGGGGATTCGACGTCTCCTTTGCCACCTTCACTATTGGCAATCCGGACTCCTCCACATAGCTGACCAAAACATTGACCCAATACTCCCGGGCTGCGTTCTCCAAATCAGTTTTGCTGCCCGAAGGATACTTGATCTGCATTCTGTAACGGGATTTTGAAACCCTAGCTTGCAAGGCCACATCCATGCCTAACAACTCATCGTAGGCGTCGGCAGCAGGTGTCCTTCTGACTTCCTGCTTTTTGTTTTTTCCTCAGGTATGGCCGATGTCGCTCTAAGGCTCGGTCCTGAAACTGGTATAAGCAAGTTAACTGAATTAAAAACTCATCAAGAAACACAGTGGTTCCTTGTAATCCACCAAAACAACAAACAGGCAAAACCGAAAAGACAAAGAGCAAGACGACCCGCAAATCCCCCGGCCAGATTTGCGTTTCGCCAGTGTCCTTCTGACTTCCTGCAGCTTGTAGCGCATAGCATGCTTTCGATCTACTCTTCGACTCACCTCAAACTCCTTGAGATGATCGCAGGTAGTTGGGTCCGTGAATCCCCTTAACGACCTCAAGGCACTGCTCCTTGGTGTCAAACAAGAAACCAACTGCATGGGGCTTCCAACCTCACTACGTAGCTGTTCTACGCGGCTGAAGCCTGCCTCTTCCAAAGCTCCCCACGTCCAGTGCCCATCGCTAAGCGAAGTCGCGCAGCGCCGAGGGCTCAGCCATACTGCAGGTATGGGTAAATGAGCAAACCTCTCAAAACAAGTAAAACGAAACACAAGGTGACATAAAACATCACATGAAACTGAAGTGCAAAACTGACATCACAAGCACAGCAACAAGCACAAGTGCAACTGAATTTGGTTTGGTTGTAACAAACGCGTAGTTTGGGGTAAAACCCGTGTGACGTCAGCAATTGCGCAAGGTTTCATCGCAACGTACGAGAGGGGGACACGAGACGATAGTGGGTAAAACCACTGCGACGCAACTTATACCCAGGTAAAACTGGACGAGGCAGATTAACGTCGAGTTACTATACCACAAACTCGTGTTAAGTGAAAAAGCTATACAAGTGAAACAACGAGTGGATTACGGTAAGTAAGATCGTCCCACCCCACACCAAGGTTTTCTCAAAAGACAAACCTGTTGGTACGTTACACTTCCCAACCCGGCCTTGCCTTTGACAAACACTTTGTGCCTGTGTCCGCTGGGTTGAATGCCGTCCCAATTGGACGAATCTTCAGCAGCTACTCAACGACCTTCTGTTGAATGCCGACGCACCTCTGAGGAGCCTGCGCCAAATACTCCATATGATTTGGGGGCTTCCATTTTTCCAAGCATCTTTGATATATGCAACTAGGGCTTCCTGATTGATTGGGGCGGGGTGCCCCGTTCTTGCATGAGTGGAACCGAAGAAGACAAGACCGCCATGGTGGCGGAAAGATAGTACGGATACGAAAAGGCATGATAGCCCTCCTTAATCAACGCACCTGTTTTGAATTCCCCGTCTCCAATTTGGAGTCAACTGAATGCTCCATGCGATCCCATTTGAAATCGTTGCCATCATAAAAGGAGTCCGTGCAAAGAACCGAAATACTGAAATAAGGTCTGCTGTCCTGGGAAAATAACCAAAAGTTCTTCGAAGTAGCTCGAGTTCTGACCAAACCCAAGCACTGTACAATGTTGAGGGCCAGAGTGAACTTACCGGAGTTTGGGCAACCTGTCAAAACGGGGACACCCTAAGTGAGCTAGGGCAACAGACGATCGTACCACACCGCTGTGGTTATCTTCTCCTTTGTTCTGGTTCAAGTTGGCTTCCATCTATAATAGTTATTTATTTATATACAATAAACAAATAACAAAAACCCTAAAACATAACTGATCACCCTGCGGTTCTCGAGGCTAAACGCTTTCTCACTCTTTTTCGACTGCCGATGTTGGATCCGATTTCAAAGCAACAAAGATCTGTTTGATCTATGTTATAAGGTTTTAAAGGAAAGAAGGGAATGTTATCCCGAGGAAGTAGAAACGCGTTCGACACATCGAAGACTGCCAGCGTTCGCTGAGCAAAACGAAATGGTCATGTTGAGTGACTGAAAGCGGAATAAACGCTAGTGGAAGTCACCACCGAATGAAAGAAGGTGAAACTGGTGATCCTGCAAGTAGAAACCAAAAACAGACTATATATCATCCCCAAATATATAAGGTGTGGGAGGGAGGTTTAAAACAAGAAAATAAGCATAGAACGCATGAAAGCCAACTTGAGCCAAAATGTTACAACATTAGTAGATGAAGTCCTACTACCCCAAAACATTAGTGAACAAGTACACAACACGTTCTGGTTCAAGTTGGCTTCCATCTATAATAGTTA
Source organism: Cladocopium goreaui (assembly GCA_947184155.2). Lineage (NCBI taxonomy): Eukaryota > Dinophyceae > Suessiales > Symbiodiniaceae > Cladocopium > Cladocopium goreaui. Next base: position 188,226 of record CAMXCT020000628.1, on the reverse strand, counting down.
TTTATTTATATACAATAAATAACAAAAACCCTAAAACATAACTGATCACCCTGCGGTTCTCGAGGCTAAACGCTTTCTCACTCTTTTTCGACTGCCGATGTTGGATCCGATTTCAAAGCAACAAAGATCTGTTTGATCTATGTTATAAGGTTTTATCCCAATGGTCTGATGGTCATACTTTCCCCCATTTCCTATCTGACTGTTGGGAAACAAACGCAATAAACCATCCCAATAAAAAGTGTTGGATCCCGGCAGTCGATTAGAAAGAGAGAGAAAATAGATGCTATGGATGTTCCCATGAGAGAAAGGTGTCAGGCGGATGCAATGAGACGGATGTCTCCGGATGCTAAAGTTGATGGAGCGATATTCGAAAAACGATTGTGCAATGCATGATGGAAAGGTGGTTCACTAACAAAGTCCCAACAGCTCATCGTCTCAGCTTCGTCATTTCGATTTCCAGAAAGATGTGATAAATCTAGTTCCACGCTATCCGTTAATGAAGGAAACCGTAGCAGAAATCTGAAACCAGGAGAGCTGCAGCTGAAGATATACCGCATCGCCATCTGAGCCAGGGTTTCAAAGGATGCAATACACTTCTGCATTTCTTTGGTGACCGGAATGTGCAGTGCCGCAGAAACATTAAGCATGAATTTTTCATTGAATCAAATGACAGTGCCCGATGGAAAATAAATAAGGCCCCCAATCTGACAGATATTGGTGGAGGCCATGGCATTTGCTGCACAGCGCCCTGACCAAAGTTGTTTGGGGCGTAGACATGTAACCAATGCACTGCTTGTAGCTAATCTGCATAAAGGTTTAGGACTCGATGAGAGTCAGCGCTTAATGATCTGCGAACTGAGGAAGGATCGCGAACTCGCAGCCAAGTCCTGCGTGTAGATGAATAAACTTGATGTAAATCCGCTGTGCAAGTGACAGCTTGATGTCGAACTGCCAGTAATGTGCTGTCAATTCAGGTGCCTGTGCTCGTTGGAGTTTCAAGAATTGTAAAACCATCATCCAGGCAATCAATGATAGGTTTTCTTTGTCCTGGATCAAAGCTGTAATGGCTGGCTGGAACATGAGATAAATCGCAATACAAATGGGGAGCCCACATCGCATCAATAAGAAGAATTGCATGATCCAATGGAACAATCCCACCAGTTTCTCAAGGGATTTCTTTGAGGTCCGGGATGAGTTCCGCATCGAGGAGATGTACGCCGCCAGGTTGTCAACGGTGCTTTGTGGCAAACTAATAAATCCAGCTGTGATGTGGAATTGCCAGCCAATCCATTGGACATGTGGGCCAAACTCAGTTCAGCGCCAGGATATAGGGATGTGCAAGACCTGTGCTGAATGCATCACAAGTGGGCCATGATCCATGCAAGCTTTTCAGGAAATAGGAAAAAGAAGGCATCAACGTATATGAATCCAGCGTGTGACCACCATGATAAAAAATGGATGCAGCGCCAAATGAAGCTGCCAACGTAAGTCCAATGATAGGCACTGAAAGTGGCTCCGAATGGGGCTACCGTGTAAAAATAGATGACCCATCCAAGGTAATCCCAGGAGTCCTTGATCATACTCGCGAATCACAACCAACTGGTGGGCTGATTTGATGTTCGGTGGATTTCCTTAAAGGGTATACTCGCATGACATCCTGAGCACTCGGAGGAGTTGTCTTCTCCAATATGCTGCACCCATTGTGAACTCCGCAGATTGATGAGTCAATAACTAATCTTGGCGACCGGCTGTCGCTAAATGCCATGCCTAATGTCCCGATGGAAAGTTTGTCACCAAATTCTTATTGTGTATCTGCCAGAGTGCCAGTATATGTGTAAATCCATCCCTTTTCAAGTTCTTGAAAGACAAGGTCGCGTGTCGTAGGCAAATCGGACTCTGCAGACTGCCAATTGATTGAATGAAATGCCAGTTGTACCGTATCATCGCGCTTATCTTCCGTTGTGGGAAAAAAGCCAGAAGCGGAATGTCGCCATCAAAACCAGTTGGGGCCCCTGCTAGTAACCTGGGAAATAAGGTTGTAGCTCGATCATCCAAAATGCGAGATAATGCTGCCATGATCGAAAGCTGCATGGGTTGAGCTGCTCTGATCGACCAATCAGGAACCAGTCTATGAGATTGGATAAATTCGGTCAAGGTTTGTTTAATTGGGATCAAATCAGCTTCTGTAAAAGGTGGTTGAGCATCCCTTGAATTGAAAAATGATTTCATTTTTGGAACCAAACCGTTATTCAACAAGAGTTTCACCCATTGCCTGCGAAAATCTTGAAACGTATCTGTGACATCTCGAAATGGTCGACTCCAGGCGGGTTCAGAAAATAAACCTCCACCATCTTCATAGCTCACTGGCAGATCACTCAGGTGTTGGACCGGAATATATTGTTGCACTGAAGACAGGTCCAAAGTTGTCCAAATCCGGAGAGCAGGGTGGTAATATGATATCCGCTATAGCAGAACACATCTAAGATGGATATTCAGCTGGTGCTCGACTTTTGTATGACCCGGCTGGATTCCGGGTTTCTGAATTTGCTCGTGAGTGCCCGGAGGAGGGCCACATATTTTACCCAGGGATTTCATATCTGGGTATGTACAGGAAATAAGCCAGCTTTTTTACCAGTTACGATTGTAAGCACAAACAGGAAACTTAACCAAGAAAAGTGCACCAAATGTTGTAATCGTCGTACAGGTGGTTCAAGCCAAGCCCTTGAGTTGGTAGGCTATTGCAGGTGCCCGTGACCTCCTGCTGCAAAAATGAATTCCAAGCACAGAACACTGCGGGCCATCATAGTATGGCTAGATTGAATCTTCCCCAGGTCAGCTAGGCATAATTTGGTATGCCGTCCAAGAATGGTGGGGTTCTCAAAGCTGGAGGTCCGCCTGGTTGAAGTTTAAGACGACTGTATTCACCACAATTCGGTGCTGCAGTGCCATACTCGATCATGCCCGACGTACATATGCATAGCAAAGGTTTGAAGAAATTGTTATCCAAAAACGCAATCTTGGCATCTATCAGCTTATCAACCGGTAAACATTTGCATCCACCATTGAGCATGGCTGAGGTCATTAAGTAGTCTGCTCCCACACAAATATCCAGGAAAATTCTGAATCCGTCAAGTGATGAAACAGCCACAGAGGTTGGAACCAAGGTGGAATTGTTAATGGAGGATGTGAAACTGATGGATCTGTTGAATGATCAACCATTGTTGAATCCTCAGGGACATCGTTCTGCGATCCAGTCTGCACCTGGGGCTGGTCGTCTTTTTGTGAAACCATTGATGTATCTGCATGGTCAGCCAAGAGTCAGTGAGGTTGTTGCTGATGATCAAATGCGCTGTGTGGCTGTCCACACGCCTGACCGGATGATAACGGATGGGCACACAAGTGGCTGAACTTGCAGGTGTCACCCTTTTGACACTTCCCGGATTGATATTGCATGCATAGCTGATGTCTTTTTCCTTGAACATTGGCTTCAGTGACCCAAGTAGGACGAGAAGGGGTGTCGCCTTTCTTGCCCCCCTGTTTTGACTTCCCTTTGGATTTCCCACGACCTTTGGCAGAAGCTGGGGCCACTGTAGAGCTGGATGTGGAAGGTGGGCGAACTGATATCTTCGGCCGAGGCTGAAGGAGGGAAGCCATATCTGATCGCAGGTGGGTCACCTCATGCAAAGCATTGTCCAACGTAAACTTCTGATCGATCACCAAATCATGTATCATCTGCCATAGGGCTTTGTCAGCCGCTTGCGATTCCAGGACATTCGGTGGCCTGAGTCCGGAATCGGAGTCCAGGCGCTGTGTCAGGAACCCCATAAATTTCAACGTGTAAGCCCGAAGTCGTTGCAAATGACAAGCCCCGACCAGAGCTAACGCTGTATTGTGCACCTCCAGCATGTTTCTGATTGCGTTCACTCCCATCCCTTGATTGTTGATATCCAAAGAAGGGGGCTCATCCCAAATTAACTGATGAAGTTGAAGGCCTTCAATTTTCGGGGTCTTTGGGCGTTGATAAATGACCATGTCTTCCATTCTGGATTGTGTCATTCTGAATTTCCAGGGAATCCATCGGCATTCCTGTTTGGAATGCTGATGGTGTGCAAGCGATAACAAACGTGTCGACGGCATGGTCTCCATGGTGAGTACTTCACTAGGGTAATCTTCCAGAAATTGTTTCTTAAGTTTTGAAACTGTCGAGGACTGAATCTTGGGAGCAAACGACTCCGCCCAAGAGCCCTCTTGCGGGACACCCGCGGATGGTGCTGCCGCCCCATCTGATAATTCACGCACCCTAGACACAGTCTCCGGTTGAAGACGCTGCCAAGCCACTTTCAGGTTTGCACGCTGAACAAGGGGAATCGGTTGATCTGAAAATTCAGCCCAGATTTCATCTGTAAATCCCGATTTTGAATCCACTACAGCTGAAAAATTTTGTGAATTCCAGCCGCTCGAAATCAAATGGGATGACAGAGCAGGGTCAACGCCATTTTCTGCCAAATGATCATCAAGATCGGGCAAAGCCATGCACCCTCAAAAGGAAGGTCGAAAAACGCAAACTAACGCAAATCAAAAAAGTCATGACCTAAATTGACGTCCACGAATCCCGGAAATCTCTCACTGTTCAAGTTGTTGACATGGGCATATTTATAACATTAAGATAATGGGGATTTTGTTGCATAAAATCCTTTTTTGGTTTTGTTTTTTTGGGCTTGAACCGTTAAGTTACGTCGAAGAAAAATTTCACCTGACAGGAAGGCAATGCACTGTGCAACAAGCTTGAACTGTGATGAAGGTGGTGAAATGCACTAAATCATGCTAAGTCTGCTGCCGCAGGTTTTTTGACCACCAAGGGAGGGGGTGCATCACTCTCCTAAAGCGGATGCCTGTTGCCATCTCTTGAAGCAAGCTGTATGTCGACACATGCCAAGTGTCGGATTGAGCTGTGTATCAAACACTCAAGTGTCACTGGGCAATCTGGCTCCGCATATTGCTCGAAACAGTTGATCATTCCATTTGGGTTGACAGCAATCGTCTGCCACAAGCATCGTATGTTGAATCCTGGTAACTCGAGCAAACACCAATTCCTCTGAGTCAGCAAGATTGACTTCCTCAGTGTCTGAGCCAGAAGCGAAAGATGAGGATGAGCTGCTCGAGGACAGTGATGATTCCACGGACTCCAACGATGCCTGAGGAGCCGTGGCTGGTTCATGTGAAGATGGAATCCCTTCCAAAATTGGATCATTTGTAGCATTGTTGAAATCGAAAAACTTCCAGTTGTATGTTTGATACCCTTTGTTGAAACGCTCCAGCTGCCCAGCCGGTTCGTGGATCGGTTGCGGAGATCCTCTGTGAAGGGGTGTCACAAACCTGTGATCAGATTGAACCTGCTGTATCCGGGTATCCTGCAGCGCCAACTGACCAACGGTGTCATCTCGTGAGTAAAGCTGCATGCTACCTTGACGATGATGACCCTGTAAATGACGCTGTTCTTCAGTGACCAAGCATTTTTGTGCCAACTGATTGGACCAACTCAATGTGGTGGTCTTCAACGAAAGCAGTATATAGTCAGTGGGGTTGGCTGAGGCTGGCACCACCGAATTCTTCCAGGGAAGTATGCAAAAATATTGCAACCAATGTAATGCTTGAGAGTATGGCATGTGCACAAATGGACATGAAAAACCATCGCCATGGGTCATAAGCAGCAAAAAAGCATTCTCAGATGGGGTGTCGTGAGAATAAGACCAAATGATGTCTAATGACCAGAGCCACTGCGCAACCCAAGACCAACTGCTGTGGGAAAGGAATCCACGTGCCTGGATTGCCCAAGGTTTTCCTGATCGTGAAGTTTTCTTCCTATCACATGAACCTCGCAATGCAGTAACACACCATGACAATGATTTCAGTGAAATCTGTGGGCCCACGGCAAAACGAAGGCCACCCCATAATACGTAGAGAAGGCATCCCAATAAGACTTGTTCTTGAACTGAGCATTCTTGCATAAGGAGCCGTCGCTCCCATTGCACCACCAAAAACAAACTCAAAGGAATTGATTCCCGTCGTTCATGATTACCTGGATTGAAGAAGGAGTTAACGATCGGGTCATACAAAATCTGCCATTTTGCAATCATCAAAAGTGTCTGAGCCCATCGCAGAGCCTGGATGGCTATGGAGGTGCCGAAGCCCCATTCAGAGTGCTTCCCTTCATGAGATATGTGCAGCAAATCTGACAAACGATGGCATCCAATGTCCTTCCAATTCCAGGCCAAGTCCAATAAGATGCTGTAAATGCATTGCAACAGGGTAATATATTTAAACAAGGTAGAAGGTGCGTACGTTGCCAGTAATCGTTGACAATGCGCCTCAAACTGAGGGGATTGATGATATGCCTGCCAAATAGGTGACAGGTTGACTACACTGTTGATGAGGATCAGCCAACGTGCAATCAAATCCCTTGGAATGCTGGAGGCTCTTGCGACCTGTGAACCTGCTGTGCATCCACGTGGGACTGAAACATGTCGGGAAATCTTGTATTGGCTGCTATCCTGTGGCACATGTACATAGACCTCTACTGTTGGCTCAGGACCCCACTGTCGCACGGTCGACGTCGGAGGAGTCGTCAAAGAAACTGGTCTGAAAAAATTCAGGTGCAGGTCGACCTCCTAGTTCAAGAGGTTGTTCAAGACTGGGAGCCCTATCACAAACCGGAGGTGGAATAGATTTGGGGGCGCTTCGTTGCTTTGGGGTAGGAGCTGAAATCAAAATCCAGTCATATTCAATACTGTCAACCTCCATTGAAAGTAAAATTCAAGGTGAAGCTGAGGCCGAAGACTGAGCCAAGCACGGAGGATCCACTGTTCGGAAGGTCACACAAGTATGACACACTGAAATGCCCGCAATGCTGAAATAGTACACATCCAGATGCAAATGACCATGTACTGGAGGTTCAAAAGGCCAATGATCCAGTGGTGGAATGTACTGGGAAGCAAAAAATGGTTCGAAGCTCTGCGAATTGGTTGGTCAGTGAAAATCAACTGAAAAATTTTGATGGCCCACCACCGCTGGCCAAAAACATGAAGCGCCCCGCACGCCCGAGCAATGCCAACGAGTGAATGATATGAAATGTTGTATTGTGAATTGAAACAACTGAAAGAATCTTGCAGTGTGAAAACGCAAAAAAAGCCAACCAGTGTTGCTGAATGTCTAAGCTGAGAAAAATGAAGCATTTAAAACAAGAAAATAAGCATAGAACGCATGAAAGCCAACTTGAGCCAAAATGTTACAACATTAGTAGATGAAGTCCTACTACCCCAAAACATTAGTGAACAAGTACACAACACTTTTTCCACCATTCGCCCGTTGGCTTTCGACATGTCGATTCACACGCTCTCTTGGCATGCAACATGTTTCATTAATTCAGGCATTGTGATTAATCCATCATTGAGTGATGGGCCGCAAAAGTAGTGCTGCCGGAGGACCAGTACACAGTCCAATAGGCTGTCACTATGCAAATGAGCGGAAAACCCGAACAAACAACGCTGTGGTTATCTTCTCCGTTAACTCGGCAAAATTCATACTTGTAGCGAGCGACTGCCAAAAATAGAGGTCCCTCAAAATCTCAGCTACATCACTCGTTGCAAGAGTCTCACAGACTGATTGGGCGGTATGTTCACCATCACCTTTTTTTCCCTCTGGTTTGGCCGATGTCGCTCTAAGGCTTGGTCCTGAAATTGGTATAAACAGGTCAAACTAATTAAAAACTCTACATGAAACGCAGTGGTTCCAGCTGTACTGTACATTGGCAAATCAACAATCACCAAAACAAGGCAAAGGCGCGAAGACAGCAGACGACCCGCAAATCCCCCAGCCAGATTTGCGTTTCGCCAAGGGAAGCAACAGCAAAGCAACAAAAGAAAAGGGTCCGGGCCCAACACAAACAGAAAATCACCCACGATTTGCCACAGGACACAGGGGGAGTTTCCCACCATGTCACAAAAACATGCAGAAACCGAAACTAATTGTGTACATCCATCATTGACTAAGCAGACTAAAGTGAGACAGAAGAGTACTCAAATTGTGCAAGTGTAATTGCAAAGCAAATTGAAAAGCTGTACACTGCGGAAGCGTCCTCTCAGAGTCCTCTCACGTGTGCTTTTGCTAGCATCCGCCATAGTGTGACCTCTGGGTAGAAAGAGAAGCTTTGCTATCCAGCGCTCAAGTTGAGAGCAGCAGCCCATACGTATCTCGGTATGTCTGCTGGCAGGCCGTCCCCCCCAGAGAGGGGGAACGGCAAAGTAGTCCTGATGGACGCAGGTGACCTGGGCAGAGCCGGACAGCCAGTCTCCGACAAGCAATCCTTGTATAGCTGAAGAGATCAGTATTGTCGTCATTGTCAAAGAACCAGAGAGGGCCAATAGGAAGCTGTGCGGTAGACCACGTCAATGTCTCTCTGAGGTAACAAGGCAAACAGCGATTACCAGTCGCACTCAATTGGTAAAGAGCGTCATGCAAAGGTGTAATGATGGTATTGGGCATAAAAATGTCATAATGTTAGGCAGAGTATTGTTCAGGCACCTGCAGAGTGTCACCGGCATTACAAGAAAAGTTTGCATCAATTTGCTGCTATGCTATATGGGTGATTGGAACATAAGCATGTGTTTCTCATCTTGGCTCGTCAATGCCGACACCCTGACAGGGTGGGTACTTCACCATTCGCCTGCTAACTGGTTCTCGGATGCGACGTTACAGAAACACTGGCGAACATTTGACTTCCCATTTTTTAATGACGGAGCCCGTTGCCTTTCGGCGAGTCTACGGTCTTGAGTCTTACTCGCGGACCAGCGGGGAATCGAACCACCACCGGCAGTCTGTCAGCGACACAAGAGTGCCGCGATACCAACTGCACCACGAGGACGACTGGCGAACATTTGGCTTCCCAAGTCGAATGTTGAGGCGCCGAGTGTCCCAAGAAGATGTTGATGCATTTACAGCAAAATGCGATGCGCTACGACAATCTGCAACCGAACAAGAGCAACGTATTGTAGTTTCATGCGCGCTCGAGAACAGCTGGACTGTCACATTGCGTTTTTTTTCCGTCCAACGCCAGATGGCTCTCGCCAGGTCGCTTGTCAAGCCGGAAAGACAATTGCATTTTGCAAATTCACCGAATTAATGCAGTGGCAACATCAGTCATAAGACCATGTGGGCTGCCACATTGCGTGCTGATAAACAAGTCAGTCAGATACCATTCGATCCTGCCATGAGCCCTAAGGCCCAACTTTCCCCACTAAGTTCCTATTTAGAGTTGGGATCTCACCCCTCTCCCTCCCTTCATCCCTGTTTTTGAATTTGTTTCCCTTTTGCGTTGTTTTGATGTCTTTTTGTGTTGGGTCGACCGTCTCCTTTTGATGTGAGTTGCTGGCTCTCTGCTGGACAGCTCAGTGCGCGATACAAACCAGAAAGTGCGTAACGTAGTCGCTGAGAGGAGGAGCTCCATTTCAGGTACTAAAACGAACCCAAAACTAGCCCCTTGTATCTGCTTGTCTCGGTCATGATAATCTTTCCCTTTCTGCCTCAGACGCAAAAACGTATTGACACAAGGACAAAGCGAGGCTTCCGGGGACTTGAAAACTGAAAATACTATTGTTGAAGTCCCAGCAAGGTTGAACTTGAAGTAGTTGGCAACTGTGCTGCCTTGCTAGAATTTTACCGCAGCTGGCGCAAAGAGACGGCCTCAAGGCAAGCCTCGAGGCTTCAAGTTGATGGAAATTGCAGCAAACCAAAAGTTATGAGATGAAACAAAGTTGAAGGGCAGGTCTCAATGCAAGTCTCGAACTCCAGTGTCGCGAGACCACGGAAATTAGAACAGAACACCTCAAGGCAAGCTTCGAGGCAGGCTTCGAGGCAGGCCTCGAGGGTAAGGCCCGAAATTGAAGCAAAACAAGACAAAGAAGGGGTCCTTTTCTAGTCCTCAAAACGCAGGAAACAGCAGGCGCGCCAAAAATGGGCCTCCCCAGTCGCTCTTGGAAGAAGATGGTTGGCTTTTTTTTTCCTCTGTTGCGGCCGATCTCACTCTAAGGCTCGGTCCTGAGAGTGAGAGAAGCGGGTAAAAAGGTATGCAAAAAATCGAAGAAGATGGTTGCCTTATCCCAGCAGTTACAAATAAATTGTTCGTTCTTTCCCAGAAATTTGCACGCACAACTGCTGCTCCGCGTTCATGGTGTCGGTTTGGCAAACACCAACCGCAAAATCTATGTCTAATTTAAAAGCGTTTCTGTTTGAAAACATCAACGTCCAATTCAGTGTGCATTCGTGTCGCACATTCGTCTATGATTTTTCGTTCTGGACTTCATCTCAATTTTTCACTGCAATATTTTTGTGTCAAGTGGTCGGATGGGTGGGTTTCTCATTCAATTTTGATCATTTCAATTTCATCTTTTTGGATGGTGAAAATTGGTGGGTCTTGCCATGGAGCTTCTGGCTGAGCACCACCAGCTGGATCTGACAGCACCATTGCTTCCTATAGCATCCAGTTTCTTCTCACGGCTCATGACAAACTCAGTTGATCGATCCAGTTGCCTTAAGAACGACTTTGTTTTGGTTTTTTTCCTGTGGTACGGCCGATCACGCTCTGAGGCTCGGTCCTTACTTGAAGAAGCAGTTTAAAATAACATCTACATTGACACCTGTGGTCATGTAGTATGGCAAATCAACAGCACAAAAAACCACAAACAAAAACACCAAAAAGGCGAAACGCAGATCCCCCACCCAGATATGCGCTTCGCCATCCAGCAAAGAAGCAAAGCAGAACAGCAAACGGGGCAGGGCCCAACAAAAACAACCACGAACAAGGATTTGCCATGGACACAGTGGTGAAAGCCACTGTGTCGCAACTCACAAAAAAATGCACCAAACGAATTGGTTGCTACCCAGAAAGGTGAAACACGCGTTCTTAATTGTTGTTGCTGACAGACAACAAAGGAAAGCATTAGCTGTACACCATGCGTCTTAGCCTCTCAGAGTCCTCTCACAGGTTCTTGCTCAGGTGTTCAGTCCAAGACGAAATGAACTTGCCGTGTACTGAACGGTGTATTCAGGAGCAGGGAGAGTGTATTGTTGGCGGCCAGATTGCTATTGTGCCGCCCCCCCTGCGGGGAGCAGCTCCGTGGCAGTGGCAAGGACAGTCACATAAGGCAAGGTAGGTGACCAGTCGTGGTCCGCCACTAACCAAGTTCGTCACTGGGTAGACATGAATACTGTGCCAGGTCGAAGGGGAGAACAATCCTGTCACAACATGCAGAGTCAGTAAAACATTGTGTAACTAACGGCCTGCGGCCGCAACTGTAAAGCAATTTCTTAAACGTGCACTGTCAGAGGGCGCCAAGTTGTAAAATAACCTGCAGAACTGTTCAGGTGCTTCCCGAGTGTCTTCGTCTCAGTACAATAGCTGCAGTGCATTGCATCGTAGCAGCCAAGGGGTTCAGCTATGGAATCCAGAACAAACTCCACTCACCCACCGAGTGGGCCAGCTGGATACCATCGACTCCGAACAAGAAACTCACGATCCATGTGCGCAGACTTTGCTGCTCACGGGCGCCCCAGGCTGTCCAACAGAGAGTGCCACTGGATCGCGCCAGTGTAACTCGCTGCAGTGCAGCCTGGTCCATGGCTCCGGCCGGCTATTTCCTACTCCCCTTACAGAACTAGACAGACGAGCCAGAGGGACAAGGCCACAGGACACCCAAACAAACAAACCAACAAACGAATTCAAGGACAAGCCAACCTCCAAAAGATACGCGAGGGGAGGGAGGAAGTCACGGTGGCGGGTGTGTGTGTGGTGGTGGGGCCGGCAGCACTCTGCAATCCTTAGTCACCTCAGTTGGGCTGACACAGGCACAGCACCAAAACACACCAACACAACAGGAAGAGAGTTGCGGGCAGTGAAACTCAGTGCGAACAGGGACGAGAAGGGAGAAAGCAAGCGGAGGCCAGCAGCAGCAGGAGGGAGAGGGCGCCAGGGAAGGCAGCAAAGGACAGGAGGGGAGAAAGCAGCACGGGCCAAGGAGGTGGGCGCATGCAGCTCTAACGGTGTCCAGAAGGGGGTTCCGGATCACACAAGGGCGAATACCTCAGTGCAGGAAGGAAAAGCACCTGAACAACACCCGCAACATGGTGTAGAGGGCAGACCTCACATAGGGCCGAAGCCTTTGTTGCCATGAGGAGAAGTGAAGACAGGAGCCTAGCCGTCACTACACTCTATACCACAGGCATGACAACCGGGCCGTCGCAAGATACAACCAGATACCGAGGGAGTCGTCCTCGTGGTGAAGTTGGTAGGGCATCACTCTTGCGGTGCTGACAGACTTCCGGTGGCGGTTCGATTCCCCGCTGGTCCGCGAGTAAGACTCAAGACCGTAGACCCGCCGAAAGGCAACGGGCTCGGACAAAAAAAAAATACAACCAGATACCGAGGGAGGGACCAGCAGGACACTGACTGGACCAGAAGGCGCCAAGGGACCAACCGAGGGGGCGGGCAGGACAAGGGGGGGACGCTGCCAGGAGAAAACGAGCCAATCCGAAGCAACCCCAAACAACACAAGCAAAAACGCACAAAGCAACAGAGGAAGGAAAAAACAACCCCCGCCAAAGGCCAAGACACACCCGCAACACCACTGGACACCAACAGGAAAGCACACAAACCAAACAACACCCGACAAACAAGGACAGACAGAGCAGGCCGAAACAAAGAGCAGGCCGATAGACATAGGCCCCAACACACCACCCGGAATCAGAAAACGAACACGGAGTACACTCAAGAGACAGAAGGCCAACCAAACAACCGCGAAGAAAGGTGGCCAAAAGTCAATCGAAAACGGGATGAGATGAATTAAAGAGTACGAGTGCACCTGCGCAGTCTGCGGACAGACACACAAGTACTAGAAGGATCAAGACCTTGGTTGTGCTGCGGTAAAAGCGAGGCAAAATTACGAGTGCACCTGTTTTGTCTGCGGACAGAGACACAAGTACAAGAGAGATCAAGACCTTGGTTGTGTAGTGGTAGAAACGAAGAAAACAAGTACGAGTGCACCTGTCCAGTCTGCGGACAGACACACAAGTACTAAGATGTTTCTATACTTAGTTAAGCAGGAGAGGTGAAACAGGCGTCAGGGAGAAAGCTCCACAAAAAAAGGGGGGAAGGTATCTTGTGATACGGAGTGTAGTGTGCTCAAGAAAGTGTAGCTTGTCAGATTTTTTCTAGGGCGAAAGAGACAGGGTTACTCACCTCTAAGCAGTGGCGAACCGGCGAAGCTCACTACATTTCGCTTTAAACTCATCAATGTCAGCTTGAGGTGGCTTCTTGCGCACTCGCCTGCCAGGGAAGTCACGATCCTGCACGTTTTGCTGCAGTGTGGCTTCTGGAACATGATGAGCCGGTAGCTGGTGTAGGACTCTGCTCGCAAACTTTTCATGGTTGATTTCCCAATGAGAGCACATATGGCGGTGGTTCATTTGCTTTCTTAATTGGTCCGCAAATTGGTGTAGGTCCTTTGTCATGTGCCAGAGCCGTAGTAGACTGTAGTTGGAAGGCCAGTCGTTACTCTGGTGGCTCCTTCTGGCTGAGCACGCTTTGTGGGCAACATGCTGGGCCTGCAGCTTCCAGGTGGTGCTGCATTGCAATCGCCGCACAGGAGCTGGGAACGGAGAAAGCCCTCCTAGTCACAAATTGCATCTGCAAAAAGCAACACAGTTGAGATGTCTGGCAACGCTTTTGAGCTGCTGCTCCAGAAGGCCGCGTATAACATCTGGCTCAACAACCCCCATTTTGTAGCCACGAATGATTTCCGTGAAGCAACCAGCAGTTTGGAAATCTTCATCAAGGTCAAGGTGGAGCCCAGGTACTTTCTTGTCAGTAAATTTGACTGCTTGTAGCACTGGTCACCATCGTCTCGTTGTGTTCCTGCAGCTTCACGGTTGGGATGGAAAGTCAGTTCCTGCGGCAATTGCGTTGCTCCAGGCGTCACCAATGAAACACTGCGCCACTTTACTCGCCCAATTGGCCCGAAACCACCTCTAAGAGGGCTGATACACCACTGACAAGGTCAATTTCCTGCGTTGGTTCGCGAGTGAGGTTGATTGGTAACAACCACTTTAACCGGTGGCGTTTGCACTTTCCGTGGCTGCTCCGATCAACTCAGACAATTATCGGCCGAAACCATACGTGGCGTGGAGAAGGCATTCCGTTTCTGGGGTGGCCAGAGTCTCAGCACGTCGCATCAGCGAGCACAAATACCTTGCTAATTTCTCTGCAAGCCGAACAGTGAAGTTTCTGGCAGCAGCCTGGAAGACTGCTTTAAGGGTCTCGATGCCCTCGCAACCACAGTTCTGCTGGCAATTGTCATAAACAATTTGGCAAACTTGTCTTGTACGGCCGAGGAGGGATCTTCGATTGCGTCCCCTGCCCCTTCAGGTAATATTGCTGGTGCGAGGATGAAGTTGGAGCTCCGAGCCTGTAGCAAACCGGTGAGCGTCGAAGTGGTGAATGCCCAATTGCAAGGAGCTTCCTGTTCTGGAGAGCTTGATGGAAGAAGACCTTGGTGGAACGAGGACCGGGTTCCCGTTGTGGGAAGCGCACAACCAAAGTGGCGAGCGATATCCGCAGCATATCCATATAGGTACTATGGATGGAACAGGGGAAAAACCCGCTGGCTGTGAGGCGGTGGTCTCGACCTTGGGATGCAAGTGCAAGAAGGACTTTGTTTTGGATGAATCTGGAGTGTCTCACACACAAGTGATCGACCACATTGTGATGTCTTGTGAAAACACGAGAGCGGCGTGGCAGCTCTTTTTCACAGCTCGGACTTGAGCCAAACCACACAGGTTTGACAGCTCAGTCACTCTTCTTCTTAGAAGAGTCGTGCAGAGTAAAACGCAGTGACACTCAAACGTCTTCAAACTTCTTAAACTACTTCAAAAGAGTTCTCAAGCTTCAAAAACGTTCTTCCAGCTTCTCCAAATAAAACGTCTTCAGCTCAAACTCACAAATAACCTACAAAACTCCTACCAAATAAGTTCACAACATCAAGTTCCTAAGACATGGGTCAAACAACATCCAAAAACACCAAAAACACAAAAACAAACGAAAATCCATCTCCAAGCTCTTCCATGCACAAACTGGTTCCATTTGGTTCCAAATTGGTTCCTACCTGGTTCCTATAGGTTCCTATGGGTTCTATAGTTCACAGATCGGTTCCTACAAACTTAAAATGGTTACCTAACTGTTCACATGCACATGCATTGTTCCAAGATAGGTTTAAAGATGTTCAAGTAGGTTCAAGGTGGTTCAGTACACTGTACATCCTCTCACCAAACTTTCACACCCCTTCTTGGACAGTAGTGCTGTACACCGAAGTACCTATAGACTACCATACCGTTTGTAAGGCAACTAAGTTCTGAACCCACACAACTAAGTTCCAGACATCACCAACTAAGATCCATGCTCAACAACTAAGCTAGGAACTAGCGCACAGAAAACTCGAAGTGGTCCTGTGTTTTAATGGTGCCCTCAGATAGATGGATGTTTTATGAGAAACGAGTCTCTTTGGCTCCATCTTGTGATCATCATAGGGCAGTGGCAGCGGTGCAAAAAGAGACCAACAAACCATACCCCATAACCATCTTTCTGAGTAACCCACAACGTGGAACTGAGTTCACAACTTCTGCACAAAGTTTTGTTTGAAAACGTTTGTCATTTGGAAACCTTGGTATTTGAAACTGTCTCACGTTTGTCATCATCATCTCATCTAAGTAAGGGGAAACTGGCACCTATGGTACTTCCGCTGGATATACCTTGGTGTCCAGTCTTTCTGGGTATTGGGATATACCCTCAAAGGATACCAGGGTATCCATGCCGCTGGCATGTGACCTTGGGAATCCTAAGCCCTCAAGTTAGGATCATCCTCACAAACCCAAACAAACTGAAACATGTTTTTCAAACCCGTTTTTCCAAATGCTTGGCAACGGTTTCACATCTCCTGGAACCTTGGTTTCTAAACCCTGTAACTTGGCAGTTGCAGACCTCTACAACTTCCTTGGTTATCAGCCCAACTTTGTATGGCAAAGTCTTGGTAGCTATTGACTTTGCTAAGCGCTGGACATCCAGTTATGGATACCCTCCAAATCCAACATGTTGTGCACTGGGGTTCAAACCCTTCAGAAGATAAGCCCAAACCAACAGTGACCAACGACCCATAGAGGAAGTCCACAACAGGAGAACCACGGCAACGCAGAAGGACAGAACATTCAGGAAGAGTCCAAAAACAGTTCAAGCTCAAGACAACTTCAACCAAGTTCCAAGAACATGCAACAAACAAACATGTTATGTTATGATCCTCAGCTGCAGGGGTATTTCATATGGCATTGCAATCTTGCTCATGACCCCTTGGCAGCTACATCATTGGATCATCGATGTACCTTAGTTCACGTTACTTACACCACGTTCAAATCAAGTGCAATAAGTTACAAGAACATCCCAAAAACAGAGCAGTGAAAAACTGTCAACAAGTTGAACTGCAAAACCATGACAACTGTGAAAACTGTTGCACACATCGACCAATGAGTCCACATGTGTCCAACTGCATGCAAGTGACATCAAACTACTTACAAATGAAAACAGTTGACATCAAATCCAAGACAGTGAAATGAACATCACATGAACTGGCATCACAAGACATGAAGAATCCAAAACTGTTGCAACTGTCAAACACCTACAAAACCGATGCACAGCTTCTGCAAGATAGTTGGACGGCTTCTGCAAACAGAACTGGATCCCCTGACAACAGTTCCCTACACAGCTTCTGCAAGCAGCTCGGTACTGACAGCTTCTGTTGTTCCTAGGACGGCTTCTGCACTGAAAACGTGAACAACAAGCTAAAGAAATGCAAGCAAATGAAAACCAACTGTTGCATCTAAGTTCACAAGACTTGCAATGACGTTTAAATGAGTTGCAATGAAGTTCAACTGACTTGCAATGAAGCTCAAAAGATCTGCACACCCTTCTTTTAGACTCAGCTGATCGGCTCTACACTCTGGGCAAAAGGTGAACCTCAAGATCACAATGATCTATTCTCCTCTATTGCCTCTCTCACTTGGCCGCTGCTGTCTCAAAAGGTACCAGTCCAGATGCCTTTGGATGTCGTACACCAAGCTTACTTGGGTAAGAAGACATCTGGCAATCGCCTGTGATACCCACCGGCGTGGTGCACGCACCCCAACCCAAACTCCTGAAAGTAACTCTGAGTAAGGTTGTTGCTCGACAGGTGTCGAGTAGGCGATACTGCAACACGGCGCTGTGCGCCTGATTCATCAGCCACCAAAAGCACCATAGGAGGCTGCGGCTCATTCCTTGCAGCCGTGGCAACAGCAGGCGCTGTTGGAATATTTGCCATTGACCCCATCGAAGTCGGAGGCACTCTTGCTGGCGTCTGTGGTGTGTTGATCATCGACGCATGGGGTGTCGGCACATTGGGTGTCGGCAAACCATAGCTGGATGCATATCCAGGAAGACCATACGTGGACGTCACTGAGGATCCTGCAGGAGGTGTTCCTGGTGGCATAGTCGGTGGTGGTACCGGAGGATATGCTGGAGCTGATGCTTCTTTCACAGGTGGTGCATTGGCCACCATAGCTGCGGTCAGCTTGTTGAATCCATCAGTGATGGCTTGTACTACCTTCTCGTTGCCCTCACGCATCTCTCCATGCAGGGCCTTGAGCCCTTCCTTGCAAGCTGTTTGAGCTCCCAGGATTTTGTTACTGATACTTTTGAGGCTGGTGTTTGCCTCACTCTTGGTACCGCCCACCTGCCATTCCAGGTTTTGGAACGACGACAGTACCTGTTGGAGTTGCGCCAACTGGTACTTAGCTCCAATTTTCTCGCAGCGCACTTCTCGTGCTAACTGCGAAAGGTCTTGACCAACCTTCCTGCTCAAATCAAGATGCAACTGCACCTTTTCAAGTGCTCCTCTGGTCAAATCGAAGCCTTCCTGAGTGCGATCCATCAATTTCTCAAAGCGTTCCTCCAAAGAGAAACGGATCTTTTTCCCGGGTGGTTCCAAAATTTCAACGTCAGCCTCATCAGGCTGATCTCCTTTCCCCTCCGTTGGGGACTTAGGGTCAGGCATGGAGTCATTCACAACCGCCATTCCTGGCACAGACCCTTCCACCACAGGAACTGCTTGGTCCAAACCCTCATTGGCTTCCATAGTCTTCTCAGGAGTGGTGACATCAGCCATGCTGCCCATACGCCACACGTCACAAAACACAAAACACGTCAACCTTTCCTCTTGATCCGATCAAGCTTGTGAAGGAAAGCAAACTGTTCTCTCTCTCTCTCTCTCTCTCTACGGCTTCTGTTCCTAAACGGCTTCTGCATCACATTAAGAGCATTCCAAAAATCACAAAAACAAAAACTTGAGGTTTTGGAAAAACTGGTGTTTCACTGGTTTTCGTTTCCGTCGTTTTGTTTCAAAAACGTGTCGTGGCAAGACATGCAAACGAAAACTTCCAACAACTGCAACCTGAGTGTCAACATGTACCGGTCCATGTGCACTACAGAAATTACAGTCAGACAGCGAAAAGTCCGAAACGAGTTCACATCACCTCACTAGTCAACATCGTCCAACAATGCTCACCAGTCGCACATGACAAAGACTGACCAAAGAACCGAGACGGAAAAGGACGGGACACCGTCACGGAAAACAGAAAAACTCCAGCAAACCATCCAGACGGGACAACAGAAGCACTCAAAGTCCTCATCCGCCGATTCGCAACAAAAGAACAGTACAAAGTGAAAACTGTAGGAAGGTACAAAGACCTTCAGTTGGAGCAAACTGGATTCCAGGCGGTCACCTGCGATTCCAACGTCTATCGAATTCAAAACCTTAGCAAAATGCCGTTGAGTCACAAGCGAAAACAAAAGTTCCTTAGCCAAGTGCCTTAGTGGAACAGGCTTGTGTCATGCAATTCGTTCGGAAAATTTCAAAATTCAGGTAATTCAGGTGCTACCGACCCTTCCAACAAACTTGACATCTCCCCTTCTTCGGCTAGCAGCTGCAGCCTACGCTGAAAGGTACGGATCCATGACAAGCCATTGGTGTCGAGTCCTGGCACCAAACCTACCTCCTTTTCGAGGTTAATCAGCATATCCCTAGTCTTGAATGACTCGGTCAAACCATCACTCGGGTTTTGAAGTCCAGGGATGTGCTCAAGCAAAAGGCGTTTCTTCTTCACCAGCATTTGAATGTACTTCGCACGAAGTTCTATGTGCCGGATGCGTCGCAACAACCCTTCCATCGAGCTGATGCTGATCGCGGCCGTCGCATCGTTGCGCAAAACCAACTGGTAAGTCCCGGTTGTACACTGCGGGGTTCCCAAAATGGTCAGCGGAATCCCATCCAAAATGGATTCCAACAACATGCCTAACGACACCAACTCCTTCGAGTTTTCGGTCATCGCACACAACTCCGCCTCTGCACTACTCAAAGCTGGGCATTCCTGTTTTCTAGATTCTAGAAAACACCTTGATGCAGCAACCTTCGAACATCAAGACTCCCCCTGACACGGAGGCCACATTCCAAGACGCGTCGCAGAAACCAACAACGCTTCACGGTCCTACGCTTGGCGATCCTTCCGGAGAAGGCATGATCTGCACGCGGTGAAGGCGCGTCAACAACCAACGCAACAGTGCACGCAAACAAGCTTCTGCTGCACCTGATGGCTTCGACTGGAATCGCGCAAGGTATGAAACTGAAAAACACAAATCAGCTCTAGACAACGCGGCCCACGCCAACTGTCCCAGAACCCTGCGGTACCGTGCTTCACCCTCCGCTGTCAAAGGCGTGTCTTCGCCCTGTTTCTCGCGATCTTTGTAGATCTCTTCCAGCTTTGGTGGTGTCTCGTTCGGTTTCAACTTCTCGTGCCAACTGTCGATGACCCCTGTCATGTAGGCTTCACTTACCCCAAGATTTAAGGTGGATTCCCCATCCCTTTCTCGATAGATGGTTCTCCCCAAAAACTGTAGGACGCTTTTCTCAAGCGCTGGAATCCTTCCAGTAAGTTTTATTCGCCAAATCGTCTGCAACTGTTGCAAAAACGATTCACCTTCTTGCGGACTTTCAGCCGCGACGAGTAAGTCGTCGACGTACACCAGCACTAAAAGCATTCCATTGGGCGTCTGCAACCTGAATAAAGTATTCTCAAAGGTGTCTTGACCTCCCATGGAATATACCACCCGCGGCAATTCGAGAAACCACAACAGTGGGGCTCGCCTGAGCCCATTCATGGCTTTCCCTAGCCATGCGATCACTCGACATCCCTTGATTGTGAGGTTCGCCGGAAGTAACGCTAAGTCACAAGCTTCAGCTTCCACTGGCGCATGCATGAACGCCACAGAAACATCAGCAGTCAGCAAACTGAGATCTTTCACCACGGAGACTGCGAGCACACAACGAAGACCGTCCAACGACGACGTTGGCGCGTAGATCCCAGCATTCAAGGCTGAGGTCCCTCCCGTAGCGAAGTCTCTCACTACAAGGCGACACCGAACGATTTCTGAGGTCTTTTGGGTTAACACCCAACGTGAGGTCAAGACCGTGACTTGCTTTTCCTTAGCTAGTGCCCGGCCGTCACGTTCAACAAGGCAGCGCCCGACCTTCAGTCGTTCAAGCTGCTGTACCTCAGTTTTCATTCCCTGTTTCACCTGTTCAAAGTCTAAAGCAGCTCCAGTGAGCTCGTCAAAAGAACTTTCAGGGATATTGACCCGAACCTTTTGACCTCCAAAGTCCTCTACAAAGAAATCACCATTTCCCTCACCAACAGGGAAAACACAACCAGACTCTCTCAAACAAAAAGTGTTCCACACATCAGCTTGTGTTTGCAGAATAAGGTTGTTCAACCACGTATCCCCTTCTTCCTCCTCAGATCCTTCCCCTTCTGAAGCCTCATCGACCCTGTCGATCGTCATGGGCTCAGGACCTCCACCTACCTCACCTGCATCTACATCCATACCATCAGCTCCATCTGCAATGGGCTGTGGAGACACCTCATCCCTTGGGAAAACTGATGGATCCAACTCTGGTGGAAAATCAGGTGGGGGTAAGGCCTGTTCTGCCTGTGGGGCCTCAAGACGTGGTTCTGGGAAGTCCTGTGGCCTGACACCTGCCAAAAGAGGAAAAAGAGATTCAACATCATACTGGAGAGGTTCCTTCAGTTTGAAAGAGTGACCCTTGATCACCTCTCGATACCCTTCAGCATCAACAGAAAACGGGTACCCCAAACAACCTCCACCAGTCACATACCTCATGCCGAGAAAATGACACAACACCAAACGCTGACCAGGCCATTTTGAAGGGTGAATTGGTTTCAAAAACCCAACTGCCCCAAAAGGATAAGACCTAGGTGCCTGACCTCCCCGTTTCTCTCTCAAACGTTCTAAGGGGGTGCTCCCAGCCTTTCCCTCACAGTATGCGTTGTACGTCCTATAGACATGTCCCACCAAATATACCAAAAGGAGAGATTCCAACGCAATCCTGGCATTGCAATGGCGTTCAAGTGCCAACCAATTGGCATAGATCCCTTCTTTCATGATGCAAACGGCTCTTTCGATGCCTTTTGCCTGGGGTCTTGCCTCTGAAATGTTTCTCCAGTGATAGCCTCGTGCTGAACTAGCTGCAAGGCCTCTTTCAACCAAAGATTTTAGTGCTGCCTCATTGTCAGTAGCTACTTCTACAGACAACCCTCCAACACCAATCTCATTGAGAACTGCTGCAGTGGACTGCACGTCACGTTCTTTGTCACCACCACAAACCACCATGCCAACCATCCCAGTGTGAACCATCAACAGGACCAGAACTTTCCAATGTTTCCCTGCTACAAAAAGGAAATCAGCAGCAAGACTGTGGGGTGTTTCATGCTTATGCCCTACTCTCCTAGCAGGTGTGCGTCCTCTTGACTGCGCGCAATCATCACATCCCCTGTCAAAAGGCCAATGGCCCCTGCACTCATGTTCCAGCCTGAGACGTCCATCACCCAATTCAGGGACACTGCACTCCAGATCTGATCCCTCTGGACCATCTGGTGTGTCTGGGCGTTCTGGCAAACCAGGTTCATGGGGACCCCAACCTTCCAAATCCTCTGAATTGGCAAGTGATGGGGAGTCAACTTCAGAAACCTCACCTTCCTGAGGCCTATCACCCATGACATCACTGTCATCATCTTCATCCTGTGTCAAGTCCTCCACTTGAGGAAAACCACGCAACATCCTAAAACAAGGGTCCACAAACGTCCAGTCACACCTGCATTTCCGATCAGATTGACCTGAACCTGTCCTCCCTTCATGGTCTTTCCACTCCATGTGTCCAGATGTGCCATGATCTTCTTGACAAAACTCAGCAACATCACAACATGAGATGAAATCATCTTCACTGTCTGACGTTTCAGATGCACAACACGACATGAAATCATCTTCACTGTCTGTCGTTTCATCGTTTGTTTCAACGTTTGTCTTAAACAAAACGTCTGTTTCAATGGTATTGGGCTCATGATCATCAAAAACATGCTGAAAAAAAGGCGACTGCTTCCAAAATGAAACATCCTACAAACATAGGAAAACGACTGCAACATGTCTGCACTCTTCATCTGAAGCTCCCGACGTTTGGCCTTGACATTGGCACAACCTCCTGACCTACCCTTGGTGACCTGCGCAACCTCCTGAGTGGCAACATGATTCACAGGGTCCTTAGTCAAAGAGTCCTTAGTTCCCTTAGTTACCAGGTCCTTAGCCACAACATCCTCAGGGACAACTGCTGCAACTGAACTACAACCACAACAAGTGTTTCGTTTGGTTTGTTTCGTTTCAGTGCTGTCAGTGTTCACAGTGTTTCCAGTGTTCATGGTGCTCAAGTCCATCGGTGCTGGTCCAGAACCCTTCACACCACTCTTGTGCTTTGAAAGCAAACTGACTTTCAGCCACCATGCTCTCTCAGAAATCTTCAAAGGAAGTTTCAATTTCTTCAAAAACAATCCACTCTCCTCAGCATTGCCAAGGACGGTCTTCCAACCAGTTTCCAAAAGGGCGTAAGTTGAGATCACATTCAAAGGAATTCCTACCACTACTACACGCTTCATGGTAATCTTCGTCTTACCTACCTTGAATTCCAGATCTACAACCCCTTTGACAGGCAGATCATTGTCTCCTGCACCCTTCAAGCTTGGAGATGGACCAGGATACTCAAAACTCACAGTGTAGTGCTTGACCCACTTCTCAGAAACGATGTGGCATGTAGCCCCTGAGTCTACCAGCCAGCAGGTCTTAGGATCTCCTATCCCTACACTACCTACAAAACCCTCCAGTGTGCTGCTCAGGTGGTGTGTCACCGGTCTCTCAGTACTCGATGTCCCTGTGGCCCCCTTTGGCCCACCAGCATCTGATCCAGTCTTCACTGCAAAGGATTTGACTACCATAGCAGCCTGGTTTCCACCCTCCTGCTCAACTTCTGGTTCTTGAGACTCCTCAGCCTCACAAGGCTCTTCACCTTCTTCAACTTCTCGAAACTTTCCTCCTTTCCCTCGACCTTTGCCACGTCCTTTGCTGCCTTTGGTCTTTGCAGCAGGCTTTGCCTTAGGCTTTGCAGAAGGCTTGGGTGTTGAGGAAGCTCCAGGTCGTTTGCTGGGATCCTTGGCCCAGCAGTCCTTAGCTGCATGACCTGACTTGCCGCAATGGCTGCATTTCACAGGCTGTGGGCAATCACGAGCCATGTGTCCACGTTTGCCACAATTGTGGCAAGTGATGCCCTCAGAGCCCTGCTTTGGCCCTGTAGCCACATGCACCTTGCTGTCCAGGTCATTGGTGAGTCTCATACGTGTGTGGTATGCCACCACAGAATCCCAAACTCTGGCCGCTGTCGTTGCACCACAGTGAAGCTGCACAAACTCTGCTACCTTGTCTGGCAGATTTCTCAGGTAGAGAAGGTATTGATCCCCCTCAGTGATGCGCAAGTCAGTCAGTTGACCAGCGATCAGTGAAGCTTCCAGCATAGAGTGAAATCCTTCGATCTCAGCCCCAATCTCTCTCAGTACATCCATAAGAAGATGCCTCTCTGACTTCTTCACCGTGTACTTCAGGCAGGCTTCTCTGTATTGCAGCGCCTCTGGACGGCTCATCAAACTGAACTCCCTGCGCAGCAATCTCAAAAGCTCAAAACCATTTGCCTCCTGAATGCCATAGAATGCAATCTGAGATTTCACCACGTTGTCTACCCTAGAGTATCCAGAAAAACTCTGCTGAAGTAAATGAAACAATCGACGGCTTCGAATTGCTTGGTCTTGGTTCACTGTCACCACAGGGTATGGCAAGTTCATGGCTTCCTTGAGCTCTTGCCCATAGTTATCATGGACAAGACACAGCCACGATGCAAACTTCTCTAACCAACCCTTAAAACCAGCTAACTCTTTTGCCCTGTTGTTCCAAGACTTCCAGTCAGGCAGTGGTGCTGCTGGCATCCACTTTGTGTCCATTGTCAACCGCTCAGACTGTGCAGTAGAGCTCTGTGCTACTGTTGGTGTCTGCTGCACTGGTTGTTGTTGTTGAGGAAGTCCAGGCCCTGACCTATTGAGAAGATCCATCACCCCTTGGGTGAGCAACATCTGTTGGCGCAGCAGCTGTGCCATCACCGGGTCTACTGCTGGAGTGGGTGCCTGTGTTAGTCCAGGATCCAAAAACCCTGGTGGCATCCCAAATGTGGCAGTGTTGCCACTCTGCCCACTCCCTCCAGGACTGGATTGGCTTGGCAATCCAATTGGAGTACTTGGTAAAGCAGCAGAGGAAACGCCTGGTGAAAAGCTCAGCCAAGGTGTTGTGCTTGCCCACGGGTCACCACTTCCTTGTAGAGGATCTCCCATGTGGTACACAGGTGTTGTTCCTGCATGGACAGCCCCATCATTTCCTGAGACCATTCCTGCAGGAGCACTAGCCGCACTTCCTTGACTCACAGTGCTGTCTGGCGCCGTACTTGGACTCATTGGCACAGGTCCAGACATCTTCTCAGGTTAAGATCTCTTAAGATCTCTTCTAAAACCTTCTCAACTGTCCAGTGTCGATCTTTCACAGATCACAGCAACCTCTCTTAGCGTCTGCCCCTCTCCCTCAGGATCACTGGGGCTCCGCTAACCACACAGGTTTGACAGCTCAGTCACTCTTCTTCTTAGAAGAGTCGTGCAGAGTAAAACGCAGTGACACTCAAACGTTCTCAAACTTCTCAAACTACTTCGAAAGAGTTCTCAAGCTTCAAAAACGTTCTTCCAGCTTCTCCAAATAAAACGTCTTCAGCTCAAACTCACAAATAATCTACAAAACTCCTACCAAATAAGTTCACAACATCAAGTTCCTAAGACATGGGTCAAACAACATCCAAAAACACCAAAAACCACAAAAACAAACGAAAATCCATCTCCAAGCTCTTCCAAGCACAAACTGGTTCCATTTGTTCCAAATTGGTTCCTACCTGGTTCCTATAGGTTCCTATGGGTTCTATAGTTCACAGATCCGTTTCTACAAACTTAAAATGGTTACCTAACTGTTCACATGCACATGCATTGTTCCAAGATAGGTTTAAAGATGTTCAAGTAGGTTCAAGGTGGTTCAGTACACTGTACATCCTCTCACCAAACTTTTACATGTCTCTAAAGCTGTTGCCCTGGAGCGTCAAGCATCAAAACCTGGAGAGAACTTCCATTGGACTCCCGTGAGAGAACTGGAGCCGCCTCGTTTCGGAGGATCGAGTGAAAGTCGACTCGGGGTGTCGTGAAAGGATGTTGGTCACAGACTGCATTTGCACACATAGATAAAACATGATATGTATTTTATGCATGCCGTGTATATGCATTCAGTTATTTTTATCTACAGCCACATATATATATATATTTTTAAAATATTATCATAGCATAGAAAGTCCTGGGGAGGAAAGGGGAGGTTCAGGACGCTCAAAATTTCATATTCTGACATTTGTCTGACCAGTTTTTCCTTTCACAGTTTTTTTTAAAATTGTGAAAATCCAGCCAGTCAAAGTTAACTCAAGTTAACTCAAGTTAACTCTAAGTTAACTCAAAGTTAACTAAGTTAACTTAAGTTAACTCCCCTTAAATCTAATTTAGAATTAACAAAGTTAACTTAAGTTAACTCAAGTTAACTTAAGTTAACCAAGTTAATTCTGCTAAGTTAACTCCAGTTAATCCCAGAAAATTCTGCAAAGTATTTTTTTTAATGTTTTGCCTTTGACTTTCCAGATTGACATGTTTTGCTGATTCAGTGAGTTGCACCTGAAGATGCTCACAGCTCTGCATTGCAATCAGTCATGAGCAGCCAAACTCAGAGATGTTCAGCTTTGAAAAAATCCTAGAGTTGCCTTGAGATTTTTTTTTTGGCAATCGTTCTTTGCCAGCTGTTTTTCTCAAGTGCCTTTGTAAGCAGGCAACTAAATTTAGTTCTTGTGAGAACAATGGGCAAAAGGTGTCCCCGCGGCTCAGTTGGTAGGGCATCGTTCTTGGCGACGCGGACAGACTGCCGGTGGTGGTTCGATTCCCCGCTGGTCCACGGGTAAGCCTCAAGTGGTGACCCGCCGAAAGGCAACGGGCGCCGGCCAAAAAAAAAAATGGTGAGAACAATGGGCAAAGCTGCTGCCAAGCCTAAGACTGCTCCTGGCAAGGATGTGGTGAAAAAAGCTGCCAAGAGAGTCAACAAGGCAGCAGCTGCTAAGTCATCTGCGAAGGCAACAGCCAAGGCTTTAGGTGACTTCAACACTGCTGAAACCCTTACAGTACTATCTTCTGCCACTGAATCTGTACAGAAACATTGCTTGGAAGCTCAAAGTCAATGGGGAGTACCAGTAGCAGCCTTAGGGCTCTGGAGCGATGGTACTCCATTCAACTGGGAGAGAAGTAAATCTTTGGAATTGTTATTGATCAATTTTCCAGGCCTGGACAGCACATGGAGGTTCCCAATAGCTGCAATTCCTCATGAACATATCTCTAAGCATGCCACTTTCGAGGATATTTTTTCATTGGTGGCTTGGTCTTTCCAGCAATGTGCTGTGGGCAAAATGCCTTTCCAAAGGCATGATGGTAGTCCATGGACTTCTAACGACACCTGGAGGAAGAAGAGGGCTGGAAAGCCTTTGCCATGCAAAGCTGTTTTAGCTGAGGTGAGAGCAGATTGGAAGTGCATGAGCGAAGTTTTTCATTTGCCTCATTGGCAAAACACACTGGGAATTTGCTGTAAATGTTCTGCCACTCTTGGTAATTTCAAAGATTTTTCTTCTCTGGCTCCTTGGAGATCTGAAAGGCTGAACCATTGGCAATTCTTGGAGAGGCAATTATTGCAGGGCAAGAAAGTCAGTGCCATCTACCATTGTCCTTTGTTCTCTACTTCTTGCTTTAAGATTGATTGGCTGCACACAATGGACCTTGGAGTCTCCTGCGATACATTGGGCAACCTCTGCTGGCATTTGTTGCCTAAGTTCGCAGGTAAAAGATCTGACCAAGTGGCAGCTTTGTTTTTGACCATGAAAGATTTTTACACGAGGAACAATGTGGAAACCAGATTGTTCAACCTCACTGAGAAGATGATCAGGTCATCAGCCAAGACAAGCCCTAAGCTCAAGACCAGGGCTGGTGAGACCAGGGCATTGGCACCCTGGGCTTGGGAAATTGCGCAGACTATGCTTGATCAGCTGGATCCTTTTGAGCAGGCAATTTTTTTTGCCATCAAGTATTTGCACCAGGCCTACCTTTTTTTTTCCGTGCAACGCCTTCATGGCTTCCGCTAGGTCGTTCACCATGTTTTGGTGCATGTTGCAAATTTGTATTAATTGATTAATTAAATCGTGCGTAGGCCGCCTGTGGTGGAAAGACCTCAAAAGTAAACTGGTGGAGGACTGTTACATAGTCCTGTGTACTGTCACATGCATCACCAGTTCGAAGAGCGAAACAAAGCAACCAAAACACAAGAAAACCACCACACAGAAAACACAAAACACACACACAAAAACACACACAGAAACAAAACCAAGCAACCCAAACACAAAAACAAAAACAACAAGGTTCCAGTTAATGGGTGAAAAGGATAAATTCCGGCAAGAGGTGATAGCTTAGTATCATCTCAGTTCATGCATGATGACAGCTTGTGTGCCATGGTAATAATGGCCCCAACCAAACAACAGACACAAACAAGCACAAAAGGAGAAACAGGGCCAAAGCGGGTGTGGGAAGCAACAAAGCTCAATGCAGAAACCAGGGATCCCCCCAGCAGGATCCCTGCGGAAGGCCGACAGCCTTCGAAACCTACTTGGGTCAGCGTCCAGGACGTCGTCCTTAACTCACTAAGACCGTCATGCAACCAAGTCAACCGCTCCCAGAGCTCAGCCACTTTTACCAAACACACAAGCACAGAAATGTCTGCTCATGTCGCTATGGTTCTTGTTGGTGTGTCACGCCTTGACACAAAATGATGCGGAGTCGCCAGTCAGCATCTTTCTGCTAACTTTCACAAAAGCGATCAAAAACACATGTCCTCACAAAAAGTCTTTACATCAAGACATGGTTTGTTTGTTTAAATAAGTTTGAGTGTTTGAAAACTGTTGAAACATTTCAAGCACCAAAACATGATTCATGATGTCTCCCTCAGATCTATTAGCAACTCCAGTTCTGAATGCCTTTCAGAACGTTGCTCTCGCTATCATCATTGAGAGACAAAACAACTAAACTTCTCCGATCAATGTCAAACAAAGTTCCTTCTTCCGAAGTCACAAAATGAATTCTACGATCTTCTCACGATTCCTTCGTGTACTTCTGCGATCATTCTGCGATGATTCTGCCGGCAAAACTAAAGCAAAACATATGGAAAATGGTTTGATTTTCCATGTCACTATACAAATTCAAATCCTCACGACGTTCTCCGTGCAATCAAAGTACTCAAAGAAGACGAAAAATATATCGTTGTTGGGTTTCGTCATCTCCAATAAAACGTGCAAAACATGAAACGTGCAAATACGATGTCAACCATCACGGTTGAGCTCATCATCAAGATGAAAACCAAATTCACTTCTTCCAATGCAAAAACGATCAATGGATTCATCTCACCACAGATGTCAAATTTTCACACCCCTTTTTGAGATGAACTCCATTCCATAGGTATACGCTGTAACCCATCCAGAATTCAGCACATATCGCTCAAACTCGACAGGTCAATACATATAGTACGAATTGTCCCGTTGTCCACCATCCAATGAACAACCAGCTCATAGTCTTTTCCTCGCCTTTGCACCAATGAGGATACTCTCAATCACCCAGCTGCCTCTGCACTGAAGTTCCAGTGAAGCAACCCTTTGGCTTTCCAACCTTTCCAGAGTCCTCCACAACCTTGCATGCGCAGAGAAAAGAATACCAATCCTTTGCAATTGGACTCGTACTCTTGTTTCCCAGGTGACACATACTCCATTTGCAATATCCGGCCATCTCATCATCGACATATACCTCACGGTATGTTTTGCCTTCATTGGCAAACTTTCCAAACGCAAACTTCGTTCTGCTCCAATCTCGAAAACTCATGCCTTCAGGCACCAAATCAGCAGTAAGCTGATCAAGGACCTTGTCGGCGATCCCAGGAAAGATTGGGATAGGCATCACAGGCAACTGCGCACTCAAAGGTTCAGCTGCCGAAGAAATCACATCGAATTCATCATCATCCAGAGCCTCACGAAGTCGCTTGCTTCCATCTGTCATTGCTCCTTGACTCTCCAAAGGAGTCAAAATACTGGATCCGGCTGCATAGCCTGACCCTGAATTCTCACTGTGCCACTTCTTCTGAAGAAGACCAAGCAAAGCCTTCTCATCTTCATCTGTCCATCCAGACTTGGCCATGGCTGCAAACCAAACCGCGTCCGGTAGTGAAAAAGCACTAGACCGTGGCTAAACTCTTAGGAGCAATCAACCTAGAACGTGAAACGAACTGTCGAACCGCCATCACAATCGTGATAGGATCAGTGGCCTTTCAGATTGTTCTGCGCTGCGCACACCGCATCTTACAGCATCGCGCAACAAAACTCTGCACAAGATGAAACATAGTGAAAACTCCTGTTTGTCTTTGGCAACGTTTGTTTAAAACAAAATGCAAAACAGGAAAATGAAACGTGACGTCAACTTCTGTCTCTCTCTCACGGTCACAGGGTCCCTTTTTTAAACGAAAATTCAACTCTTCTTCGAAGCATGTTTGACCACAATCAAATTGCCAACTTTCGGTTGTAAAACGCTGTTTCAATATAATTTATTTGATAAAGTTCTGCATGAGTCTGGCATGTGCATGTAAAAAGTTTGGAGTGAAGATTTAGTGCAAACCAAGCTGAATTGGAAACAAACTTCAATGTCTTTCCAATCGGAATACCATCCTTGTTCTGACATCCAGTCTTGCACAACCTCACCAAAGCCTCATGCCTCATGTCAAAACTCTGCAAAAGATTCACTGTCTCAGGTCGGGACCAAATGGTATTTCGTTCTGGAAGATCAAACGAACATGAGTCTGCATGTTTGAAGTAACCACCAATCGCGTTGATGATCTCATCCCATTCCTGGTCCTTTTCAGTGACTGAGTCCGGATTGAAATTGCGAAGCGGGCTTCCACTTCCACAAGGAGTCGATGCATGAATATGCATCCAAGGTGGACATGACGAATTCTTCCACTGTCGAATGCAAACAGTTTACACGACTCAACATTCCAGAACTCTGCACCTTAGCAACTACACCAATGTATGGGACTTTCGAAACTTCACAGACCTTTCTCAAGTTCAAATGTTCCGAACAACACAGGTCCACAATCGGAATTGAAGAACCCTGAGTCAACACTTGCTGCAACACACTCAGCTCACGAAGTTCTGCTAACTCAGCTGTTAATCTTGACACACTGATTGCAAACCATAAAGTTCTGCCTCACATGAACTCAAGCTCAAAGCTTGCTGTTGTCGGCTCAGAGACCTTACCAAAGACCTCTCAAAGAAAACAGCTCCACCGCTAACACCTTTGCGGTTGTTGAAACGGTTTTTTTCCGTCCAACGCCTCCGAGGCTTTCGCCAGGTCGTTACACAAGCTTTTACTTGCCGGAAATTGAATTGATATGCATGAAAAGCCATAAAAGAGAGCTGGTATGGACCTTTACATAGTCCATAAAGCTATCCAATTGCCGAGAGCGAGCACAAACCAACAAGAAAGCAAACAAAACAGAAACCACAAAAAGCAAAACACACAAAAAACAACAAAACAAACAAAACAGCACAAAAAAACAGGGCAAATGGACAGCAATGTGCTCTTGAGATGAATTCCGATAGCAGCTTGCGGTTGTTGAAACGGTGTGAAGCGTCGCTGAAAGAGTGAAGATGGACTGATCTCAGTTGAGTATCATCAACCTGACTCATGATTTTTTTCCGTCCAACGCCGTATGGCTTTCGCCAGGTCGTTCAACATGTTTCCAAGCATGTTGCATGTGAGATTAATAATTAATTTATGCAGGGGCCAAGCTGTAGGGCCGCAAAAGTCAACTTGCAGAGGACCATACATAGTCCTATTCCCTTGTCACGTTCCAAAGAACAAGAACCGAAACACAAAGAACATCAACCTGACTCATGATGGTCTCATCTCTGCTCGGTAAACACAAGCATGCATGCATGTCAACCTATAAGAATCTCAAAACTGCTTTCAATGCTTGTTCAGTTCCGTGCATCGGTTTCGCTTGTTGTGTCCCAAGAACAGGTCTTCAAGTTATGATGCACCTGTGACAACCAAAGCAATTTTCCCAACGCTTTCCTGAAGCGTGAGTATGCTTCATCTGGCAAAGGTTTCTGAAAGTTGCTATCCGTGAGTGTTTTCTCCAGATGTCCCGAAATGTCAGGCACATTCTGAGACCCACGGGTAACGCCACAATCCAGAAACGTAGAGTCAAGATAATGTGGATCGACACCCAGAGTGATCTCAGAGGAATCCTTTCTCTTTTGATAACACGACCAATAAAGGTCAGGGATCCTCCCTCTTCTTCGATCTCTCCAGTTGTCTTCACAGGCACTACAGACAACAAGATGTCATCAACATACACTACACACAAACAAAACCCAATCTCATGACCATCTTTCACAATCTGTCCACCATACACACATGGTTCCAGCGAATCAGACCAAAGGCTTACATGTTCAACCGTAAATGTCAAAACCTGAGCCAGTGAAGCATCACGTAACCCGTTCAATGCCTTTTCAAGCAAATAGTAGGTCGCTTCACCTGATGGAAAGCTAATGATAACAGCATTTTCAAGACAACATATACACCAGTTCCCAATGGGCTATGCATAAAGGCATGACTCATGTCCAATGCACGCACAAGCATCTTCCGTGTCGCTGCCATTGCAAGCACCAAGTGAACACTTTCAATCGAAGGAGTCGGACTGCTGAATCCCAAAGATCTTGCAAACCTCTTTGTCTGTGTCAATTAATGTTCTGCAAAAGATTTGCTGCAGAGTTGTGCCTGCTTTTTGAAAAAAGAGCTGCTGCCATGCACCTGAAAAGCAAAACTTGAAGTGCACCTCTTCCAATTGGAAACAAAAATATATTCTTTTCTTTAAATCAGCTAACTCTCGCCTCAACAGATCTGTTTCACCCATAAACTGGAACCTGTCACGTCACGGCTTTGTGGCCTTGTGGTTTCTTTCTTTTGTGTGTTTTTGTTTGCTTCTGGTTCTTTGTTTTGGGTTTTTGTTCTCTGTTTTGTTCTCTGGAACGTGACGAAGCCTTTGGACTATGTATCGGTCCTCTTCCAGTTTACTTTTGCGGCCACTACAGCATCGGCCCTGCGTAAATTCAATAATTAATCTCATTTGCAACAGGCTTGGATAGCTGTTGAACGACCTGGCGGAAGCCACATGGCGTTGGACGGAAAAAAATTCTTTTCTTTAAATCAGCTAGAAGGAGGAAGGGTGTGAAAATTCATCCTATGTATAGCTAGCGTAGCGATCTTGTGTTTGAACTTAGGTAGTGATGGAGTTGCCATTTTTCGTTGGTAGTTGGCCATTTTTAGGTTTTCTGTACGTTGTAGGTTATTCCACACGAGAACCAAACTGCACGAAACCAATCTTAGGTTTTTGCCACGTAGAAGTTTGTTTTTTGCACGTGTCTAGATTTGTAGAATCAACTGCTATGACCCAACGTAAACGTTGGCTCAAGAACCGCGAGCTCGAAAAGGGTGTGCGTGTCGCCGTGAGACGGCCTGGGAAAGCTGATACAGACAGGAACGCGAGACGACCACCGTTTGTGAGAGTTTTGGGTTGGATTTACTTTGTGCACGAGAGGTTTAAAAGCGGTTTTCGCGATCTAACTTTGTGTGTCAAAGTTTTACGTGGTAGCGGAGCTTGTGTGCTGCCTCCACAAGAGATCCTGTGAGGATCTGGCACGCCTGTGTGCGTCTTGTGTGTGCCTGGTTCCAGGGAAGTTGATGTGAGTTGCGTTTGACTGTCGTGTGTTTGACTTCGAGGTGTCAGAAATGTCTCAATCAGGACAACCACAGCATTTTCGAATGGACGGCCCAGGTACCTAGAGCGGAGAGAAAGGATATGGTAAGGGTTTTCAGGCAGGTGGACCGACTGGACCGTACCATGTTGGAGAAGTTGGACCGGGGAGTCCGCAACCTGCGTCACCGACGCACCATGAGCAGCCTAGTATGCTAGGAAGTCCAGGTCCGCAAGGTCCTTTGTTCACGCCAGATCAGTGCATGTCAATTCAATTTCCGGCAAGTAAAAGCTTGTGTAACGACCTGGCGAAAGCCTCGGAGGCGTTGGACGGAAAAAATGTGTGCTCCCTCCACAAGAGATCCTGTGAGGATCTGGCACGCCTGTGTGCGTCTTGTGTGTGCCTGGTTCCAGGGAAGTTGATGTGAGTTGCGTTTGACTGTCGTGTGTTTGACTTCGAGGTGTCAGAAATGTCTCAATCAGGACAACCACAGCATTTTCGAATGGACGGCCAAGGTACCTAGAGCGGAGAGAAAGGATATGGTAAGGGTTTTCAGGCAGGTGGACCGACTGGACCGTACCATGTTGGAGAAGTTGGACCGGGGAGTCCGCAACCTGCGTCACCGACGCACCATGAGCAGCCTAGTATGCTAGGAAGTCCAGGTCCGCAAGGTCCTTTGTTCACGCCAGATCAGTTGACCCAGATCGCAG
Source organism: Cladocopium goreaui (assembly GCA_947184155.2). Lineage (NCBI taxonomy): Eukaryota > Dinophyceae > Suessiales > Symbiodiniaceae > Cladocopium > Cladocopium goreaui. The sequence continues at coordinate 153,929 of CAMXCT020000628.1, read as the reverse complement.
ATCTTCCGCATGGGAATTGAGCCTGTCGTAAGGGAGATGAGTACGAGACTTGACAGTTTGCAAGCTCAGGTGACTCGCGTTCCAGAGGGAACTGCAGCCTTGCACGGTGCGAGACCGGCTGATGCATCCTTGTCTTCAGGTTTAAGCAGTGGACCTTCACGGTTTGGTGAACAGCCACCCACGAGTCCAGGACCTGCGTTTCGACCTGTGGGGTCGCCGCCAGGTATAGCACAAGTGACACCCCAGAGGGGGGAGAGAAATCCGAATCAAGATGACGAGAGAGATGGTCGTGACATCTTTAGTAAATCTGAGAAATGGTTACCTCCTATGCCCACTGTGGATTTCAGGAATTGGAGAACCCGTGCAGATGAAGTCCTTGGATTTTCGGACTGGGTTCAGGCGCTACGTGCTTGGGTTTCCTTAGGAAGTGACATCTTTGCCTGGGAGATTGCCCAGTGCATTGGTTGGGAACAAGAGATCCATATGTCTGTGCTGAAGCCCGCTCAACAGACCCGCAGCGCGCGTCTTCTTGCAATCCTCATCCAGACGTTTAAGGATTTCCCAAGGGGGAACACCATGCTGCAAGCTTATGTTGAAGGAGTTGGTGTTGATGGAGCGTTCTTGGCAACTAGAGGTACGAGTGGTTTTGAAGGTTTGCGTTTGTTGGCAAGAGAGTTTTCTTTGCGCTCAAGGGCAGAAGCGTCTTTCTTTCGCATTGAGTTTTTGGCAAAGACGTTCAAAGCGTCTGCCGGTGTTACTCAGGTTAGTGACATCATTCGCCAGATTGACGTCGGACTGTCAAGGTTTCGCAAGATGATTGAAACTCTACCTGCAACTGTGTCCAGAGTTGGACTTGAGGTGCAAACAAGTGATCTGACCATCATGCTTTTACGTTCGCTGCCACATGATGTTCGTTCGTACACCACGTTACATGCAGCAGGTGATGCATACACCGACCTTCGCACTGCTGCGTTGCGTTTTGAGACGCAGCAACGCATGTTTGCTGAGTTGAGTGGCCCATCTTCATCAGGTGCACGAGGTGTGCATGCACTTGAAAGTGCTGAGACCGCTGAAGAGTGGTGGGGATACGATCAGGAAGGTTATGACAACTCTGAGTATGCCCAGGAAGAAGATCCTGATGATCAATGGGAATGGGACGAAGATGCACAGGTTTGGATCAGTGCTACTGTTGCCAAAGGAAAGGGAAGTCCCAAGAGCACGATGAAGTGTCATCTGTGTGGGAGGCGAGGCCACATGGCCAAGCAATGCAAGGCCGATCTGAGCAAGGTGAAGTGTTTTCATTGCTCGAAGTTTGGTCACATTGGGGCACAATGCCCTGACAAGCCCAAAGGTGACAAGGGAAAGCAGCAAAAGAAGCCCCAGCCGAAAGCTGGAAAGAGCAAAGGTAAGGGAAAGATGCACGAGTTGGCAGAGGAGAATGGGCAGGAAGCTGCTCCAGCACAAGGTGAGGTGCTGATGCCATTGATCTCTTCAGTTGAACATTCGGGTGATGAGTGGCGATGGTGGTTGATTGACAGTGGAGCAGCTGTCTCAGTGTTGTCTGAGCAGTTTAAGGCCTACTACAAGTGCAGCGCAGAAGAGCAGGTGATGGACACCTACTATGCAGCCAATGGGTCTGCAGTCACCATGAGAGGTGAAGTTCAGGTGACAGTTGCGTTTGAGACGGGATCTGGTTCCAAGAAGTCTCAGAACTTTCGTTTGAAGTGCTGCGTAGGCTCCACCAGCCACAACATTGTGAGCGCAACCCAGCTTGTGAAGCGTGGATGGACAGTTGTTCAGTCGCCAGGTGAAACATATCTTTGGCATGAAGAGTCGAATACCGTGATTACTGATGTGGTGTTGTGGGGAGGATGTCCCTGGCTGAGAGCCAAGAAGACAACATCTCAGGTTCCTGCTTTGAAGGATACCTACATGCCGATGGAAGTTGATGTGCCAATGGAGTCAGTGAGGACCGGGCAAGGCTTGACTGTTGGTATGGTAGGTGCGGTTGAGTTGTCAACCCAGGAGAGACTGCGTCAACACATCTTGAGAGGCCATTATCCGTATGACCCTCATTGTTTGGAATGTCAACAGGGCCGTGGTGTTTCCAGAGCACCCAGGCGAGATTTGAAAGAGCGCTTGCTTGAGGTACAGGTTGACTTCATGTTCTTGGGAACAGTTGGATCGCAGTACAAGTTTTTGTTGTTTCGTCACTGTTTCAGTGGTTTGTTGGGTGTCTGCGCTGTGAGCGAGAGTCTTGACACCACCGGCCAACATGTCCGCCAGATCTTGGCAGAGTTTGGACTGTTGTCTGGAGATCCAAAGCCGATTGACTTCAGGTCAGATGCGTCCGATGAACTCGGGACGACGTTGAGAAGAGCTGGTATTCCAAGAGAATTTACCGTCAGCAAAGCAGGTCCCCAGAACCATGATACTGTTGGTTCAGTGGAGCGTGGAGTCCGTGAGCTGAAAGAAGGTCTTGCGGTACTGAGACTCGAATTGGGGAAAGCAGGTGTTGACGTGGTCAACAGTTTGGTTGGCTGGGAAGCCAGTTCAAGGTACGTGATTGCGATGCACAACTTGCATTCGAAGTTGGATGGCACAGGATTGAGTGGACGAGAGGTCCTGAGAAACCAGGTTGATCAGAAGAATGCTGTCACAGCGATGTTCTGTTCTAGGGTTCTTGCGGAGACACCTGACAGTGTGAACAGCATCGGAAGGTTCGTGACTGCTGGATACCTGTATCCTGTGAGGAACTCGTTTGCACACTTTGTAGTTGCGTCAATTGAAGGTGAACTGAAATTTTTCCAAGCGAAGAGCCTGAAGCTCGTTTTTCCAATTGTGTATCCTCTGGAATTGGTTGGAAGGTTCTTGCGTGCAGTGGACTCTGCTGGACCTGCACCCGCCATCTTGGACCAGGAACCGATTGAGATCGTTCCAGAGGACTTTGCACGTCTGCCCGACAAGGTGCAACCTCCACGGCATTGGATTGATGCCCATGGACGGACCGAAGGTTGTAGTTCTTGTGCTACTCGTCAAGGTCGACACTCCAAGAAGTGCTGTGAGCGCTATTGGACATGGCTTCGGAACCAGAGATCCAAAGAAGCCGTTGTGCCTAAGAAACAACTCCCACTTGCCGAGCCCAATGACCAAGAAGTGGCGGTACCAGTACCATCACAGCCACTACCAAAGATTCCAGGTTTGCCATCTGGAATGTTGCCTACAAGGCACTGTCCGAGTTGTGAATCAGGTATGAATGCTCCTGGCACCCGCCATTCGGCTGAGTGCCGCAAGAGGCAAGGTGAGTTCTTGTCTACTCCTATCAAGCCGTCGCTTGAGGATGTGGAGCAAGCTTTGGAGCAAGCAGGTGAAGGTGGAGACGTCCCCTACTCACCATCTCTGGGTCCCGAACATGCTGATCTTGCCGATGTGGACATGGACTTACCACTTGAGGCGAGTTCTGCACCAGCTGAGGCTGCATCCTTTTCGGAGCGAGACGCTCCAGAATTTCAATCCGAAGATGTTGAGATGGAAGTTGAACAGCCACAGACGATCCCGATGATCGATGTGTGTCTTTGCTCTGAGAGAGTCAGGATTGGATGTTTGACTTCTCCCGATCTGCTCTCCGAGGAGCGGTTCTCTGTTGAGTCTATCAGTTTTTCAGGTGGAGCTCATGACTCTGAAGTTGTTGAGCTATGTGGATCCAAGGTTCGATTGTGGAAGCCAACAGGAGCTGTTTCGGATACCACTCTTGAAGAACTGGACCCCCAAGGAACTTTCCTTGCGATGGTCAAAGAGCTCAAGGGATTGACTCATGTGAAGGCAGGTCGTATCATGAAGGAGAAGGAAGCCTTGCAGTTTTGCAAGAAGCACAACATCAAAGTTATCTCCTGCAGGTGGGTTACGAACAGTAAGCCTGAAGCCGACGAAGGAGTTCGTGCTCGGATAGTCGTGAAAGATTTCGCTAAAGGTCAGAAGACCGCCAGGCAGGAAGGTATTTCTTCCCCCACACCCTCGATTGAGTCGCTACGACTTCTGTTGGGAGCGGCAACGGGTATGTGGACTGGTGGAAAAGGTTTCAACCTTTATGCGATTGACGTCAGTCAGGCGTTCATGAATTCACCGCTCACTGTGAAGGTTTGTGTCCGGCTTCCATCATCAATCAGCACACTTGACAATGAACCGGTTTTCCTTGAGGCTTACAAGGGTTTGAATGGACTTCGTATCGCAAGTTTGACTTGGGTTCTGTTCTTTGATGGGATTGTCAAAAGCGTTGGCATCCGATCTGGACTTGTGGAGCCATGCTTGTACGGTGGGATGGTACGGGGTGCCCCCATCCTTGTCATCTGTTATGTTGATGACCTGTTGGTTGCCACGCCCAGCGAGGCTGCGTATCGTGTTCTGTTTGAAGCTCTTGAGAAGCAGGTCAAGATCCGAGAGACTGGCCGAGTGACCATGTCTGGTGGTTCATTGAAGTTTCTAGGCCGTACCATCCTCCGAGAGAAGGGAAGCTCAGGTTTGCAGTTGTTTGTCGACCAGGATTACCTGAACAGTGCGTTCGAGGAGTATGGAATCTCCAAAGGTTCCACTGCATTTCCTGATCTTCGTCCAGTTTTGGAGCAGACACTGCAAGAAGAGCCTATCAGCGCTGAGGCGCACTCCAAGTTCAGGAGAGTTCTTGGACGTTTGTCATGGCTGGCACAGACCCGACAGGATATCTTGATCCTGATTGCAATGCTGTCGACTGGACAATCTTGTCCAAAGCCAGGCCATGAGAAAGCTCTGCGAGCCGTGCTTCGATTTATGTTGTTGCACATGAAGATGTCCCAGAAATTTCCCTCACCTGGACTTGAGGACCTTTCTGAGAAGGACATCGGTCTGGAAGTTTATAGTGATGCTGGATTTGCCCCTATGCAAGCTACTCAGAGGAGAAGCATCACTGGATGTGTTATTGTTTTCCGACGTGTTGTCTTGAAGTGTTTCTCTCGACATCAGGCATCTGTGACTTTGAGTTCATGCGAGGCAGAGCTCGTTGCCGTTCAGGCAGCTGTCCAAGAAGCCATTGGTTTGCTGAGAAGTCTGAGTTTTGTCCTGCGTCGCATTCAGGTATATCCACCGTCTTTGTCAGAGGACGACAGTTTGGATTTTGTCTGTCCGATCCTCTTGTGGACCGACTCCCTGAGTGGGAAGATGCTTTTGGAAGGTTCCGACCTCCAGCGTAGGTCAAGACATATCGACATCAAAGTGAACTGGTTGAGAGAACTTTTGGCAAAAGAAATTTTGCAAATTGGACATGTCCGAGGAACTGGAAACGTCGCTGACCATTTTACCAAATGTTTGCCGACGATCAAAGCGTTGCAGTACATGGAAATACTTGGTTTTTCATCGTTTGAAGGTATTCTTTTGGACTGTTTGCTTGATTTTGAAATCCGCGACAACAGTTTTTCAGGTATTTTGTGTGCGTTTTCAACCAGAAACTGCATGTTTTGTGGAGAGTTGATTTGTGAAGAACCTGCAAATTCAACAACTTGTGAATTGTCGCCATTTCCACGTTCATGCACTCATATGATCAATGCACTTGTAGCTGTTTGCGAAAGGTTTCAAGGCGAGGGAATCGGTTCCGCTATGGCTGGACGTATCCCTGCAGAACGAGAAGAGCCCAGAGCGCCGGACAGCCATGCGCTCCTTGGGCATCCAACAGCTGAAGGTGTCGGTGCGGCACCTGAGTCTGATGATACGGTTACCATCATAGGTGGTGAAGCCAATACTGCGACTGTTGCGGTGACATCTGTAGAGGCAGTGGTGCCAGCTGCTGAGGCAGTGCCGAAGGCAGCAGAGGCTGCAGCTCCTCCTGCCGCTACTGAAGCAGCACCAGGTGCACCAGGTGCATCAGAGACTGTAGCTGCCGAGGCTGAGGATGTTGTGGAGGTCACTCCAAAGAAGGCTCAGCCGCCGAGGCCCAAGGAGAAAGCCATGCCTACTACTCGAGGCAGACCTGTGGAGAAAGCAAGGCCGTCAGGAAGATCTCAAGCCCCTGGACGTGAACCTGCTGTGAAGAAGATGCCCAGGAAGCCTGGTCGCTTTGTGATTCAGGTGAAGAAAGAGGCCTGGGAGGCCACTGGTTTGCTGAAGAGGCGACGCGAGGCTGGTCGTCGTAAGGCCAAGCGTCAGGCTTGGAAGAATAGGCAGAAGGAGGCATTTGCATTCTTCGCTGCACAGAGGAGAGAAGAGGAGTCGCGGCCAACGCCTACATATGAGGTCGTGAGAGGGTCGAGACTGCCAGGTCAGAGAAGGGTCATGCGAAGGATGTACAACCCTCAGTTAAACAAGAGAGAGGAGTTGGAGATCGAAACAAGGAACCCGAAATCTGAGGAGGACAAAGGACCCGCCTTTGTGAGGTCTTTCAGTGGATTCAGCTGGAAGAATCCGAAGGGTCTGAAGTGTGGCCATTGTGGTCAGAGAGGCCACATTATATCTCAGTGCCCTGAGATGGAGCGAAGGGTGAGCCTTACTCATGGGCGTGTGACTTTGACGCCAAGAGGACAGCACCAGCCAGACTCCACTGTGGGCGATGAGGTTGCCCCGGGTGATTCAATTTCACAGGTTGGATTGACCCAGGAGTCACTACGTATCCACAACAAGAGGCTGAGAGGCCACGGTTGGTCCGAGGAGGCCCCAGCAGCCGCAGGTAGCCCTCCAAGAGCTCGTCAGAGGACTGGGATGGGTCCCCCTCAGACGCCACCGAAGAGGAGCGGCCAGTTTCCGGCCTCCACACCCACCGAAGGGGTGGGTTCCGCAAGGGCCACAGCCACCACAGGCACCACCCATCTCTGGGAAGGCCCCTCCAGCAATGCCTTCTCCAGCCCAGGGCCCTCTACCACCACCGCCAGCGCCCCCAGCGCCACCTCAGGTACCACCACCGCCGCCAGCTCCAAGAAGAGTTTCAAGTGCGCCAAAGACGCCACCCAAGACGCCTCCAAAGGCGAAATCTGGAGAGCCCACATCGCCTAAGGCGAGTCCAGGTGCAAAGGCAGCACCAACTGTGGATTTGGTTACTCCGAAGAGCCCTGAAGCGAAAGCAGCGTCGCTTGTGGGTGAGTTGCCCCATAGGCCATTCAGAGTTGGCCCAGGAGGAGCACTGGAAGCTGAGACAATTGCCCCTTCATCGGGGTACAGTATGTCTATGATTTCAAGGACCCCAGTTGCAAAGGCACCGGCCAGTGAGGCCCCGCCAGAGCCTTCTGAGACATCAGGGAGACCGCCCCAGCGTCGTATGGAAGCCTGCATAGCATGTCATGGCAGTGGAGAGCTTCCGATGCGAGCGAATCGGAGGTTGTTCAGGTTGTTGACATCATCAACAGCGTCAGCAGCAACTGTGAATGCAGCTGCTCGAGGTGGAGCAACGGCCAGTGTTTTGTCTGCAATTTCAGGTTCAAGTTCTTCAGAAGCTGATGTGACCCATTTCAAGAGTGAAAGGGGGGTAGGTCTTTTTGTTGAGCTAGCCTGCAGCAAAGCCAGTGTCTTGTCAGCTGCATGCGCTGAGAGCCGTGCTTGTTATGTTGGAGTTCATGGAAATCTTGAGAAGATAGCTACACAGAATCATGTTGCAGATCTTGTGAACCAGGTGATGGAGGAGTTGAAGATGACCAGATCAGCCTCTGATCGAGAGCTGGGAGAGGTGCATTTGTTCTGTCACGTTCACATGTCATTGCCGTGCACAGGTGGATCTCCATTGCAGAATTTTTCGGGTGGGAAAAGAGTCCCAGAGCATGAGCGAAAGTTTTTCGAACTTCTAGCCGCTTGTGAAAAGTTGTTGGATCGGTTAGTAGAAAGACATCCCGAGTTGTCTATGTCTTTTGAATTGCCAAATTCCAACAGGTATTGGACTCATCCGAAGCTGCAAGCCTTTGTTCAGGCCAGAATTCCATTCAGGTCTGTTGTCCATGCTTGTGCAATGGGAATTGAAGGACTGCCAGGATTACCCATCAAGAAAGCGTTCAGGATCATGTCAAGTTCTGAGGAGCTTAGTCAACGTCTTGAGAAGCGTTTTCATTGTGCTTGTGATTTCCACGCATCATTCAACTTTTCTGACTTTCAGTTGTCAGAGAAATACTCCAGGAAATTTGCCAGATTCTTTGTGCGAATGCTCGCATTACTTGCCCTCAGGTGATCGATGGCGTCGAAGCTACGCTGATTTTATCGCCTGATCTTCCCTGAGGAAAAAGGAAGAGTCTGCTGCATGAGTGAACTTGTGAGATTTTTGGATAGCTTGAACGACTTGTGAAGTCATCTTGAAGTTTTGATAGACTTGTGAAGTCATCTGGATAGAGAAAGGTCTTTAAATGTCTAAGACATGAGGCTGAAAACTCTCTTTGATCGTTGCCCTGTGCGTTGCTTGGGTAGTCGGATCTAATTATCGAGACTTTGAGGTCTGACGATTGCATGATATCGTTCTGAATCCAATTTGAATTGCAAGAGTTGCAGAAGTCTTTAGAAGACATCGAGAGGATGATCTTTGGACTTTCTTGGTCGCAGAAGTCTTTAGAAGACATCGAGAGGATGATTTTTGGACTTTCGGAGATACAGAAGTCTTTAGAAGACATCGAGAGGATGATCTTTGGACTTTCTGGGATCGTTTTTGGACTTTCCTTGATGGACTGTCTTTGGAATGTTTGTGGACTGCTTGGAATGGATTTCAGCATGAGCTTGATTGGATTTCCGCAGCCATTTGTGTGTGTGGGCAGGTCGCGCAAGCCATGGCCACTGGAGAGATGGAGGAGCTCTACTGGCTCTTATTCTTTGTATATACACTGGGTTTTCTATCTGGTATTCTTTCAGCTTGCTGCATTACGAGATGTTGCAAAAGCCGCAATACAACTGCAAGAAATTCAGGTACAGCTATGAAGAGTTCTACAGCTTTGTCTTGTGATTCTGACGGTGAAGGCCCAGGTACTCGTATCTATTGGAGTTTTTGCCGAGAGATGTATCACTGCAATGAGAAATGCAAGGTTTTGATTGCCGCCGCTGGTCCAAATGGACATATTCGATGCCGAGACAATTGCCAGGTTTGCCAACCGGAGACTGGACCCTTGTTGGTTGTGACTTCAACAGGATCGAAGTATCACTGTTCAGGTTGCCGTACAACGGAGAAGTCGAAGCAGATGACGCTGTTAGCATGCCCTATCTGCTATGGGATGGGGAATGTCAAGGCCGAGTGACTGAATTCGTTTTTGGACTTGAGTCGCACAAGTTCGAAAGGGGGTGTGAAAATTCATCCTATGTATAGCTAGCGTAGCGATCTTGTGCTTGAACTTAGGTAGTTGTTAGTTGCTTTGTAGTTGTAGTTTGTGGACTTGCGTAGTTTGGACTTTGTTTTGTAGTTAGCAGGTGATTGTGATGTAGTTAATCGATCTCATCTCATTCCGTCACAAAGAGTTGTGACGGAGTTGCCATTTTTCGTTGGTAGTTAGCCGTTTTTAGGTTTTCTGCACGTTGTAGGTTATTCCACACGAGAACCAAACTGCACGAAACCAATCTTAGGTTTTTGCCACGTAGAAGTTTGTTTTTTGCACGTGTCTAGATTTGTAGAATCGTTTTTGGAACTGCTATGACCCAACGTAAACGTTGGCTCAAGAACCGCGAGCTCGAAAAGGGTGTGTGTGTCGCCGTGAGACGGCCTGGGAAAGCTGATACAGACAGGAACGCGAGACGACCACCGTTTGTTTGAGTTTTGGTTTGGGTTTACTTTGTGCACGAGAGGTTTGAAAGCGGTTTTCGCGATCTAACTTTGTGTGTCAAAGTTTTACGAAGGGAGGATCAAAAATCAAAAATCCAAAATATATTTTTTACAAATATAATCTTTAAAACGTATTTTACAAAACAAAAAAAGGCCAGAGGGAGGATGGAAGGAAAAAAAGTACAGGTCTAATAAAAAATAGACCTGTACTCATTGAAAAAAGTTTAGGACTATAGTCTGAACTACAGGCCCTTAATCCAGACTATTGGTCTATCAGGGTTGCTCTTGGCTGGCTGCGGTCAGCAAAGCAATGACAGTTAAGGTTCTTGAGTCGGTGGCCGTGTGGTTGGTCAAAGACCCCATGACGAGGTTTGCTGCAGTAACTTTTCAGAACAAATGCCAAAGACGAAAAGGGTTTTGGTGAGAATTGTTGATATGATTTTTTGGAGACGGAGTTAGGGCCTCCCTTGCAGCTCAAAGAGTTTGAAATTTGACTTCTTAAAATCTTATTGGGCATGTGGGAGAGAAACTTAAACCAGCAAATTCACAAACAAACAAGGCGGCTGAAGTTGACAGCAGCAGAACACACCTTTTTGAGCGCAAAGGTGGATGGGTGCCATTTGTAAATCAAGTCCTTGTGTTCACTCCGAAAATGAGATTGGTGCAGTTTTTTGCCAAAAACTGGCGCACCTTACAAACAGCAATACTTTCGCAAGTCCAACGGAATGGCGGATCCCGGAGAAGGTTGCTGGTGGAAGGTCTCAAAAGAGGATGGTTGCAAATCTTTGTCAAAGTCTGTTGTTTGGAATTATTATTTTTTTGTCCGAGCCCGTTGCCTTTCAGCGGATCTACGGTCTTGAGTCTTAGTCGCGGACCAGCAAAAAATCGAACCACCACCGGCAGTCTGTCAGCGACACAAGAGTGCCGCGATACGAACTGCACCACGAGGACGACTGTGTTGTTTGGAATTGTTTTGGTGTTGTTGTCGCAGGCTTTCGCAGCATGGCATGGTGAGATGCTGATTCCGCTGCGGCATTACTGGTGAGATGCCTTTTTTCTGCGTTTGCCTTGGCAGTTGATCGTTTTGTCATGATGAGGCGTCGCACTGCTCAGTTGATTTTGTCTCTTGATGCGTTGTTTCTCTTTTTGGGCTCCACTCCTTCACCCCTCTACTGCTACAGTAACGCGGTAGCTTTGCGGGTCCGATTGTGCATGTCGCCCGGAGTTCAACATCATCCCGTTAAAGAAGAACAGTAGTACAGAATAAGGGGTGAAACCTTTATTCGCATTGGTGTGAAAAATCATCCTATGTATAGCTAGCGTAGCGATCTTGTGCTTGAACTGGGTAGTTGTTAGGTGTTTCGACTTGGCGACATCCACCTTGGTTTGACGTGGCAGGCGTGGCACTTGGCGACATCAACTTTCGTTTTGCGTGGCAGGCGGCGCTGGACTGGGTCTGGTGGGCTCTTGGACTCCCGCGACTTTGCGTGGTAGACGTGGCACTTTTGCGATTCCCACCTTCGTTTGTTGTGCTAAGTGTGGCACTTGGCGTTCGGCGTGGCATGCCTGGCACCGTTGGCACTGCACTCAGCACTTTCACTACTCACACACGACTTTGTCACACACAACTCCTTCAGATGCAACTCTTTCACACGCCACCCTTTCAGAGAAAATTCTTTCACAAACAACTCTTTCACACACACACACACGCAACTCTTTCATATGTACAACTTTGGCACCCGAAACTCTTTCACACACACACACACCTTCTGCGTGTTTCCTTCCTCCCTCGTCTTGCTCCATTTTCTCTGTCTAAAAAACCAATGAGTTTTTGTAGCCAATCAATGCCATAGGATTTTGCGATGCCATCTTGGTAGATTGTCGTCTTTTGGACTGTTTCACTCTGCTTGTCAGGCCTTTTTCTTCAAATTAGGGATGAATTGTTAGGCAGAAGGCAATCGACCTTTGCCTTTGCCACCTGGGATGTTCTTGGTTGTGTTGGGCCCGGGCCCCGGCTTGTTGCTTTGGTGTGTCTCGCTAAAGGGAGACACACTTCTGGGTGGGGAAAGTGTGACTCGCCTTCCCTTGTCGGTTTTTGGCTGCTTTGGTTTTTCTGTGTTTCCTATGCTGACCAATCCTCCTTTTGAACTACCGCAGTAGTTTTTAATTGGCTTGGACCGTGCCTTAGTGTAATGACGGCCAGACCCGAGGAAAAAAATAAATCAATCTTCTGTTTCTAATAGTGGGAGAAGTTGACTTGTGGGTTATCCGGTCCTTTCCTTGGTTGCTGCTGTTGCTTTGTCTCCCCTTTGTCTCCTTGCTGTCTCTGAGTGGGAATTTAACTAAACCATTTTTGGCTGCGGCCGTCATTTTGTCTCCCAAACTTGTCACCTTTATGTTTTCCTTCCGTTTCCCTTTTGCTTCCCAACATTACGACTTTGGATCACCAACCCCTAAAAATGTATTTTAGGGGGGGTGAGGTTCGTCCTCCAAAATTGATTCCCCAGGACCCCCCCTAAATACATGTTTTGACGAGGGGGCACCTGAAAAAATAGGATCCATGGGTCGGCGAGTCGGGTTTTATTTTAGGGGAGTGGTTTAATACATTTTTGGGGGTTTTCTCCGGGAAGGTTCCATTTTTTCTGGGGAATGCCCTTAAGGGCATTGATAAAGAAAAAATATGTTAGGGGGATTGGGTATACGAAAAACACATCATTTTTGGCAAATGGATTCTATACATCTTGCTAAGGGATTCCTGGGTACCCCCTACAAAACATACATTTCCCGCATCTGACACTCATACATCCTGATTTTGAGGGGTCAACCCTCGCCCCTGGTCCCCATACCTTTTTGGCAAAAAGTGAGTGGTTGACCACCCCTTGCTCCCCATACGTGTGAAAAAATGTGGGATCCTTCCCCCCTTATCCTGGACCGGTTGGGGTGGGGATGACTTTGGCCGCCCTTGGCTGCGTTGCCACTGCCACCTTGTCTCCGAAACTGTCTCCATGGCTGAGTTTTGTTCTGCTCTTGGGTGCTGCGGTTGCCCCATGTCAATTTTCTGGGTGTATTTCTTTCTATGCTCAGTTTGTTTGCCTCCAGTCTGTCTTCAGCCATGTTTTTGTTTCCCTTGTGAAATGGTTCGCACCAACAACACAACAGCCACCGCCACCACTGGTAGCGGCAACAGCAACAGCAACAACAAGAGCAACAGCAACAGCAACAGCAACAACAACAACAACAATAACAATAACAATAACAACAACAGCAACAACAACAACCACAACAACAACAACAACCACCACCACCACCACAACAACAACAACAACCACAACAACCACAACAACAACCACAACAACAACCACAACAACAACCACAACAACAACCACAACAACAACAACAACAACAACAACAACCACAACAACAACCACAACAACAACCACAACAACAACCACAACAACAACCACAACAACAACCAACAACAACAACAACACAACAACAACCACAACAACAACAACAACCACAACAACAACCACAACAACAACACAACAACAACCACAACAACAACAACAACAAAACAACAACAACAACAACAACAAAAACAACAACAAAAACAACAACAAAAACAACAACAAAAACAACAACAAAAACAACAACAAAAACAACAACAAAAACAACAACAAAACAACCACCACCAGCACCAGCACCAGCACCGCCACCGCCACCGCCACCGCCACCGCCACCGCCACCGCCACCGCCACCGCCACCACCACAAGAGCGACGACAACAACAACAACAACAACAGCTGTAACAACAGCAAGTGGTCCACGGCGACGGCGCTACGATCCAATGCGTTTTTGTCTTATCTGGGGTTTCCGCTGGTCCAATCTAAATTTGATAATTTCACTTTGTTTGTTTGAATTTCCAAATTGAAAATAGTTCATTCTTTTCCCCACATCAGTTGTCCAATTTTTTTTCAAAATGCGCCCGTCCAGTGTTCACATGCAAGCGCCAGCCCATTCCCGGTTCACCAGGATTGGTTTCCATGTCACTTTTGATTGTTGCAGCCTTCAATACGTTAATGTTGTTTTGAGTTTGACCACAAATATATGTGGGGGTGATAGCACCATACAAAACCATACAACAGCATTGCACGGTGGAACTGGCAGCTGTGTTTTCTTGATTGAGCATGCTTTGAAACGCCAGCATGAACAACGAATGTGTGATCTATTTTGCGAATGTGTTATCTTGTGCAACGGGACATGTCATGTTCGCACGGTTTGCTTGCCAAACAGTGGCTTCCATCATGACATGGCGAAACAGAGGCGAGCAATTGCAATCAATTAATGGAATCATATATTTTTATATATTTTTCACTTGTGGTGTGACGTTGTCAAACATTTGGAAACAGGCAGTCGGCAAGACTCATGGACTCAAAACTCCGGTTTTGGTCATCGGGGGCGAAAATGGATCGTGTTCAACGAACGCCGCACGCCCAGAATATGGTAATGCAATCACAATTTGTGTATGTGCCATGGTCACAGCGTTTGTAAGTTGCCCATATTGGGGGATGGTTATCTGTAGGAATTTGTGTGCCCATCATTAACCATGGCACATATGACATTTTTATATCCAATTTGTTTCCCCCTGCCCTTGCAGGTTATTTCATGAATTGCGTGATCCACATCCAGTTGCACTGACCATCAACCAAAGAACCTTGGATATGCAAGAAAATTATCATTCGAATCACGTGCGCAAAAAATCGTTGAAACCAACAACTTGCACAGGAGCAGATTGGCCTCTGACCGATTTGAAGCAGGTCCCCATTGTCTTGTGCTTGGCCTTGCTGATACTTTTCCAATGGTTGCAACAATCAATTCTTATGCAAAAATGAATGCTGCAATTGGTTGTTTCACCACGGATGATTTTGAATTTTTTGATTGCAATGCGAAGTGCATTTGCCATTGCACATTGAATTTGGTGCGCATATGATCCAGTAAATCGACTGTCGATCTCAAGCGATTCCGACATCAATGGATAATCGGCCCAGATGTGCAGAGAATCCGAGGTACATAGCGTTGTTGCCATGAACAGTGCGCTCCTTGGAAAGACAACGTGTTTATTGCAACGAATCGGAGTGGATCTAGGCATCCAACTTCGAGGTCTGGAACTCACACAACACGCGGAGCGGCTGTGCGCACGGCCATCCGTTGCCAGGGGGCAGCCTTCAGGACCGGATTGGATGGGATCCCCCAATGAAAAATGAGTGAAAAATGAGTGAAGGGTGGGAATTTCTGGAGATTTCTGGAATGAATCTCAGGTTGATCATGGACCGTCCATTGAGGCGACTGGGACGCAATCCTCGCCCGTTTTGCACTGTTGGCATCTGATATGGACACTTGGCGACATGAGTTGGATGCGGCGCCGGTTTCATGGGTTGAGACATCTTAGGACTTAGAACACGGAATGATTCTCAAACAGCTCATGCTGTTGTGTGCTCCAATGAATTACACTTGGGGTTGCCTTGGGGTTGCAGAGCATTGCAGAGCATTGCAGAGCGTTATCAAAAACATCTCACCAGTTGTCTACGACGAGGATGCAGATTTGAGTATCCGGCTGTTGCCAGGGCCTGAGAAGATTGAGAAGGAATCTGGGTTTGGAAACTGGGTTTCCCGGGTTTCCTCACAGGTTTTGAAATACCAAAGCTGTGCGAAACCCGAGAGTTTTACCGTTTTACCGAGTTTTACCCTTGCGATTGAAGATATTGGAGTGCAAGGTCCGATATTCGCACCAAGGCGTTGTTTAGGACGTGCTCAATTTGATGACGCAGCTTTACCACAATTGGTGCTCCAGTAGTGTTCGTTTGTTGCTTGATTTGCATGGCTTGAGGACAGTGGATAGACTTGCTGTTCATGGTCTCAAAGGCTATATCTATCGATCGATGGATTGATCTATCTGTCTACTGTCCATCCATCGATCCATCGATCCATCGATCCATCGATCGATCGATCCATCCATCCATCCATCCATCTATATACACGTCAGTGTATATCACGCCACTGGTGTCGTGATTCCCTAGGTGTTTGGTTTCTCGAGGTACGTGACCTGCCCA
Source organism: Cladocopium goreaui (assembly GCA_947184155.2). Classification (NCBI taxonomy): domain Eukaryota; class Dinophyceae; order Suessiales; family Symbiodiniaceae; genus Cladocopium; species Cladocopium goreaui. The sequence continues at coordinate 138,084 of CAMXCT020000628.1, read as the reverse complement.
TCGAAGGGAAACCGCCATCAAACCTTACGTATGGAAACTCAGGGGACCCTCTGCACCCCAGTGTCGATGCATGGGGTAAGGAAAGACTTTGGGTCGTGCGTCCCATTACTTTCAGGAAGAAATTGGAGGCCCCGCGGCCCCCCCTTCTCTTTGGAATGTCAATTTCTACAAACAATTGCTTGTTGTGCTGATGGCAAGGATGACACGCACAAAACGAGATGTCAAGCGCGTTCAGATGTCAGTCATTTGAACTTGGATGACATGAAAAACATGTCAGAACATTTCACCTTCGTGAAGCTCCTTTTGGCACAAAAAACGTGGACCGTTTCCGCTCAGTGTTTGCAATTCCACATTACTGCATTGTAAGATTTTCCTCTAACCAACCAATGTCGAAGGATATCCATTCAACGATCCATTATGGCAACCCCCAAAAAGATCGAAAAGTAGTTTCTCATTGTTTTCAGATTGGAGTTTCCTTTTGGATCTTTTTCGGGCTTCAAAAAACAATCCATTCCACCATCCATTTTGGCTTGGTTACCCTCTGGTTATTTGACGTAGCGAACCGGAAAAATCACCATTCTTAACCATCATGTTTTTCAGCCATTTCGCAAGGGGTCATTTTTCTTCCAGTTCGCAATGGCTCATTTGGCCAATCACTTGAAGATCATCCAAATTCAGCAAAGTCGCCAAAATGGATGGTTGATTTCTCAATTCGCAAAGTCGCCCAAAAAACCAGAGGTGTTGGTCCTCCGCTCTGCTGGAGCTGCACGATCGTTTGGGAGACGAGGTCAGCGGCGGGATTATCCGGTGGTACTCGCGTTAAGGATGAAAAGATGCGGGATTTCGTAAGATATTCATGAGAATAGAAGAGACATTTCATGGATCAAAAAAAAAGCAACTATCTCCGATTTGGGCGTGTCGAAATGAGGAATTTCACTCCTTGTTGATGACTATGTATTTAATAGGAACAATGATGACACACGAGATACATCATGAACTTTAGGGGTAGACTATTTTCCGACAAATCCAAGTAAGTCGTGTCCAATGAAAAACAAAAAAACACACACGTCCTTTGTACTTAGATGTGAATCCCAGCCAGTAAGTGGTTAACAACCTATGAGCCTGTGGGTATTAGTATACGGAGCCGGGTAAAACATTTGAAAAGAACTAAATTATTTTGGGGGATGAAGATCCATAATTACAAGCTATTTTGATGGAACAGAGCAGTACCACCGTTTTGACGCATATCCATATCAGTCTAATGCATGATATGTATATGTAAAAATATGTATGTATGTATTTATTTATATATATATATATATTGGCTCAAGGCTGGGGGTTCCCCGGAGCTTCCAGGAACCCTCAGTCTTGAGCCTATACTACAAACGTCGTCATGGTATAGAGATGGGGGGTGGGGGGGTGTAATAACGTCATGTGGAGCGCGTTGCATTGAGAGTTGTGGAAACCTTGAGAATGTTGCTTCGTTGAAGATGTTGTTACGTTGCAAGTATCGTTGTTGTTTACAGAAGGGGGGTGGGGGGGGTGTGGGGGTGTAATAACTGCGTTGGATTCAGAGTTGTGGAAACCTTGAGGATTTTGCTTCGTTGACGATGTTGTTACGTTGTAAGTATCTTTGTTGCTCTCGCTCCAAGCAACTGCTTCAAAAAGCCTTTGTGGACGTGAAGATGAAAAAGGTGTGATGTTCATTTCGTCCATGGTTCTCCAGTGAATTATGACATTTTCTAGTTATCAACAAAACGACCAAAAATGCATGAAACCGCAATTCCAATGGTTAGAATGTTGCACACATTTTTTGCCATCCATGGAAGATGTAAATTTATCATTTTTCTGCGCGGACAAACCTCAAGTTTATCCGCGCCGACATTGAAACTTTGGCTGATCGAACACTTTCAGAGAAAAGCATAAAACACTGTAAAACACAGTGTCAAATCAACATTTTCCATATCCATACAAATAAAATGCAATTGGCTTCCGGGGAACCCACAGCCATCGCCCTATATATACATATATTTATATGTAAATATGTATATGTGCTTATTTGTGTTTATGTTTATATGTAAATATGTATATGCTTATTTGTAATTGTTTTTATCTGTATATACGTATAAACGTATATATGTATGTATATATGTACATACGTATGTATATATGTATATATGTACATATGTATACATGTATATATGTATATATGTACATATGTATATATGTATATATGTATACATGTATATATGTATATATGTACATATGTACATATGCACATGTGTTTATTTCTGTATATGTATATATGTATATGTGTATATGTGTATATATGTATATGTGTATATATGTACATATGTATATATGTATGTATGTATATATGTAAATATGTAAATATGTAAATATGTAAATATGTATATATGTTTATTTGTGGATATGTTGATTTGCACATATTTTTAAATGTATGTATGTATGTATGTGTATATATCTATATATGTATAAATGTATATATGTTATACATATATATATATGTAAAATGTATATATGTACTTATGTATGTATGCATATATGTATATGTGTTTATTTGTGTATATGCATATATGTATATATGTTACATATATGTGAATGGAGGATTTTTTTTGGGTGAATTACTTTTTTTTCCCGTTTTGCGTTCTTTGTTAAAATTCTGTTTCCCCGTTTCTTTGCTTTCCCCTGCTTTTTTTCTTTTATAGTTCTTTGCTTCTGCTTCTCCACTTTTCTACTTCTTTGCTTCTTCGCTTCTCTGCTTCTCCACTGTGCTGCCTCGCTGCTTCTCTCCTTCTCTGCTTTCTGCTTTTCCATGCTTTCCTGCTTTTCCAGCTTCTCTGCTTACCTGCTTTTCCGATTCTCTGCTTTTTCCTCCTTTTTTGTGTCTCATACTCTCAGATAATCCTTAAGAACCATCATGTAAGTAAACCCTAAATCAACCATAAATAAACCCCAAACCAACCAAAGAAACACTAAAGCAACTCGAAGTAAATCCTTAACACTCCCTAAATTACGAAAGCCAGCTGTCAAGCTTGGCTTAAGTTGCTCTTTGCGAACGAAGTGAGAATAGGGGGTCCGGGGGGCGGTCGCTTCAAAACGGACCATTTTGAGGCACTTCCCCAACTGAATAGGGTGGCCACCGTGGTCGATTTTGAGGCTGATGTACCAGGTGGCAATTGGGTGACGGTGGGGTTCGATTCCCCCCTGGTCCGTCCAGTGACGTGCATTGGGGGCACGGAAAAACGTGCATTGTGGGCGACGGGAATGGAGGGGGAAATGAAGCAAGAACGGAGTCTCACATGGTCCACTAGTGCAGCATCGGCTTTGCAGCTGCTTTGCAAACTATTGCTGTCTCGAACCATCGCACCTTTTTTGTTCATAAGTATTTTGTAGCCCAACTGCATGCATGGCTTCAATGCCGGCCCCGATTTTGAGGTCGCCAAAACGGGTGTCTGATCCGAAAGCTTTGCAATCACATGTGTATAGCCATGTGTAGCCCACAGTTTTGCAGTATTGCGGCTTGCAAGCAGACAGCATTTGATATCCACCGGACGGGATTCGATGTATTCCACCAGTTTACAACTACAACATAGTATCATATCATATCGTGTATAGATTACATAGATATATATATATGTATATGTATGCATCTATGCATATATGTCTACAAGATGTCAATATATTTTGGGGGGCACTAGATTTTGATCCCGACAAACATACCGAAATGAAGTTGTTATTGTGATTCTCATAAATAATTTTGTTGTCATCCTGTAGTGGATCATGTTTAATTTCTCGGAGGTTATACATACCCAAAAGTGACCTCCACCTCCTCTTTTCGGGCAACTCATGACGCTTTTTGTCGGTCTTGAACGATGCTAAGAATTCTAAACACTTTATAAAAAGTGTTGAGAATTGATTTGCGGTCTTGTAGAGCCATTCAGGGACTGATGGGTGGCAGTCGTCCAAAGTCGCACAGCAAAGCCCCAATAAACACCTCTATAGCAGGCATGAAGACTCCAAAGTAGTTTGCCGGAAGTTGCTCGACATAGCTCAACTTTGAAACTCTGAGACATCGTCTCGTCATGGATTCTGACTAATAGAAGCTAGCAGATGAGGAACTTGATACACACTTGGATGAATCCACCATCTGCAGAATCTACTCGTACTGGTAATGTTTCTTACTTTTGCATGGCTCCCTCTTAGCTTGCCTTCAGCAAAATCTATGGAACCCCATCATTGTCATACTTGATGGAAAAATTAGAAAATCCCATTGTTTCCTGTTCCTGGCCAGTGTCAGGTGTGCAGTGAAGAGCCAGGAATGTAAAATATAACTTGTACAGTATGAAATGTAGGGGTGTCGATTCTATAGTATAGACTGTAAAGTCTAACGTCGAACCAGTCCAGTGTGGAATGTAAAATGCCACATATGGAGTGTCAAGTATAGTATGTCAAGCCTCCTGCACATTCCTTCCCTCTCCCCACGGATTCCAGAACGGCACTCAATATAGCCTCGCACTGCCGCCTCCTCCACCAACCCCCGCCGAAATCCCTCCCATCCTCTCCACTCTCGTCTCCCCGTTCCAACTAGTTCCTGGCTTTCGTCCCCCTTCTCAGGCAAATTTGAACTATATAATCCTAAATAAACCTTACACCAGCCCTAAATAGATCTCAAACCAGACCTAAATAAATCTTAAGTCTTAAACCAACGCTAAACACACTTAAACCAATCCTGAATAGGTCCTACACCAACTCCAGATAGATCCTAAACCAAGCCTGGACAAACCCTAAACACACCCTAAACCAGCCCCAAATAGAAGCTCACCCAAGCCTAAATAAACAGTAAAAGATCCTTGAATATTGAATATATTTAAACCAGGCCTAAATAGACTTAAAACCAACCCTCAACAAACCTTAAACCAACCCTAATAGGTCCTAAACCGACCATAAATAGGTCTTAGCCAAGCCTATAAAGCCAAAAACAAACCCTAAAAAGATCCTAAACTAACCCAGGAAACTAAATAAAGCCTAACTCTAAAACCAACCCTCAAAAAAACTTAAACAAACAAAGCTCCCAAACTAACCCTAAAACCAATCCTAAATGAGTCCTAGTTGCAAACTACCATGTTACATGAACAGTTCGAACTCAAAAATGCTGCAAATACCGTTGAAGCAGCAGCTTCCAGCTCCAGAATGTTTCAAATTCCACCAAAATGTTGCAAATTCTATGGAAAATGAGAGGTTTCAAATTGAAAATGTTGCAAAGACAGTTGAAATGGCAGCTTCCAGCTCCAAAATGCTGTAACTAGCGTGGAAAACGTGCAGAAAAAACGGATCCAACAAAAAACCCGAAGCGGAAAAAAAACCCCAAAACAATTCCGACCCCTATGTAAATATGATGTATGATGTAAATATGTATGTATGTATGTATGTAATGTAATGTAATGTAATGTAATGTAATGTAAATGTAATGTAATGTAATGTATGGTATGGTATGGTATGTATGTATCATTGTATAAATGTATATATGTATAAATGTATACATGTATATATGTATAAATGTATCAATGTATATATGTATAAATGTACAAATGTATATGTATAATTGTTTATCTGTTTATCTGTATATATGTATATATGTATATATGTGTATATATGTATATATATATATGTATATATATATGTGTATTTATGTATATGTGTATATGTGTAAAACTGTATAAATGTACATATTTATATATGTATATATGTATATATGTATGTATTTATATGTGTTTTGTATTTTTTTAATATGCATATGTAAATATGTCAACATGTATTTATGTATATGTGTATATATATATATACAAATATACATATATATACAAATATATATCTATATATTACATACATATATATATATTTATGTATATGTACATGTATATATGTATATATATGTATGTATATGTATATGTAAATATATTGTATTTATGTAAATATATATATATATATATATTTGTAAATGTATATTATATATAGATATATGTATATTATATATATGTATAAACATATATGTATATATATGTAAATATACATGTATATATATGTATACATATGTATAAATATATATATATATATATGTATATTTATGTATATGTGTATATATATATGTATATATATACATATGTATATATATGTATACATATATATATATGTATATATATATTTGTATACATGTATATTATGTTTGTATATATATATTTGTATCTATGTATACTATGTGTATGTATATATATATATGTATATATGTATATTATGTATATGTATATATATATATAGATAAACATGTATATGTATATACATATTTATATATGTATATACATATATATGTATATGTATATATGTACGTATGTAGATACGTAGATATGTAGATATGTAAAAGAGTGTATATTTGTATATACGTATCAAAATCATACAACAAACGGTATTACGCGTAGCAAATGGCGAGCAACCAGTTTTCTGGTGTTTCCCAAAATCAGGGTGCCCCATTTCAGCACGGCGTTTAGCCCATGGGAAATGACCTGGGATGCACCCCAAGGATGGTTGTTAAATCCTCGCACCAATTGGTAGATGGGCGGTTTATCCTGGTTTATCCTGTTATCCCATTATAGCCCCAGTGTTGAATCATGTTACCTTCATTGGAATCCCAACTGGTGCACTATTTCGCCTTTCATCCACAGTATCATAGCCATCGAGTGTACCAGCATGCTGGTGGGAAAAGTCCCCCAGGAGCTGCAGAAAGTGTTCCAAAGGCCCGGATTGCGATTGGAGTCTCGTCCCAAATATCTTAGACTTGGTGACTTGACAGATCCGGATGGAACCCGGAGTCTTTTTTTGGGCTGGAAATGTAGAGTTCCACCTGGCTCTGGTTTCTGCCTGCCAGAATAGAACATGCTGCGCTTCAATTCTCAGAGGAGGCTGGCAGCGGGCCCGGAGGTGGAATTGTGTTTGCCAAAACATCAGGACACTTGGATAATTTGGATATCCAAACTGGGCAAACACGGTTAAAAACGACATGACCAAGCCTTGCTGGTCACTCCAGATTTGCCACTTCAGCAGAAACTAAATGGGGTTTTCCTAAAATAGGGGTACCCCAAATCATCCACTTTAATGGGATTTTCCATTACAAACCATCCGTCCGTTTGTAGGAAGCCTCCAAATGATTCACAACGCTGGGGTCGTTTTCTGTGGCGCACTCGAGACATGGGGCCTGAGTGCGCCAATGATGCTGGTGAGCCTTGTTCGCCTGGACCCCTGGAGCTTGATCAACTCATTTTGGAATGGATTGAACCGTGAAAACTGATTGCATGGGATAAGTAACATTGCATAAGCAACAAAAAAACTATAGAAAATTGGATGATATACCATGATATACCCATATATGTTAGTCAGAATTTGGACGAGATACCGTTTTTTTGGGGGGATGGTCATGAATCTGTTTGACTGTAGAGATTTATAGACTCGTGAGAACAATTCACGTCATGGGATGGATAACCATCGCACAAAAAACATGTAACTAGACCATGGCACAGGGTATAGAAAAAAAGTGGTTCCGACCCGAGCCACTGTTTTCCAGCTTGCTTGGAAAAAATCTCTCAGATGGGTCAGGTGCTTCCTCTACGTCCTCAAAGTTGCTATGGGGTTCACTCCTCAGTGCGGGCTTTCAAGCACTGGGATGGTGTTTTGATACCAATCAACAGAAATGCCATGGAATTTCTTGTGGGATCCGCACAAAATGCCACCATCCCCAAGACAAAAAACAACAGAAGGCATGGGGGTCGCTTGTGCACCTGGTTTTTTTCTCGCTTATGCACCTGAACATCTCCTCATGTCTGTGGAAAGCTACGAAACCCTAGGAATTAGCAGGAAATGGAGCAAGTATATTTTTTCGCGCTTGTGCACCTGCCTCATTATGCCTGTAGATTTTGGGTCGCTTGGTGCGCCTGCCACATTTGCCTTTGCTTGGGATGGTGGGAAATTGTGGACATCTCTGGGAAAGTAAGTACAAGTTAGATATTTGTCCGCAAGGTAAGACATGTAAAAACAGGAAATGCACGAGATGAAAGCATGAATCTAAGTATGAAATGAAAGAAATAAAGAATGCAACAGTCAATGAAACGGAAGGAAGGAAGGAAGGAAGGAAGGAATGAATGCCAATTCGAGGACATGAATGACCTGGAATGGAACGGGAGTTGCCACCTCTGTGGATGTCATGATTATGTGGATGCCAACCACGCACATTCGTCCGCCTCTACAGAAGTTAAGGAACGGTCGGTTTCGGTGAATGACACGAGTTGTGATTTCTAGGATGTGAACACCAACGATGTTCCTCAAGAATTAGTTTGCACAGCGTTATATTGAAAGTTGCTATAGGAATCCATAGGACAGATTGGACAGATGCTATTTATTGAGCGGATGTCATATAAACAAACTGGACATGTTGTGAGTCACCTGAAAAAGATTGCATCAAGGTGTCTCTGTGCTGTGGCCGTGAATGTGGGTAATGGCCAGCTATGAAAGTGCATGGAATTCCGGTTTGTTTATTTGACGAGGTGTGGCAGAAATTCCTTTATGCACCGGAACTTATGAACGCATGGCACCAATTCAGGGCCTGTTAGACATATGTTAATCCTTGAACTTTTAACAAGGTTTTCCCGTATTTCTTATGTCAAGATCGTCAAGATGGTTTTTCTTAAGGGACTGGGATCACTAGTGCACCCGGTTGTTGGTCACTTGTCCATGTTTTCGTCTAGTCTAATGTGTATGTAGTCCATGTATGTCCATGTTAATCCATGTTGACCTGTCCCTATGCCCTACGTCCCCCAATCCCCTGCCCCATTGTCGTGCCCCCACCTGTTCCCATGTCCCGTCCAACGCCCCCACCTGTCCCATATTGACTTGTCCCCATGTCCCATACCCCCCACCTGTCCCCATGTCCCTTGTCCCCCTATCCCCTGACGTGTCGCCAAGTGACTCAAAACAGGTTTTAGTGACTTGTGTAGAAGTTGTCCACGAAGATTGTGTCCCCAAGTCCCCAGGTCCCTTGTCCCCTTGTCCCCCAATAGAAATCCCAATAGGGGTATGCCACTTTGTGTCCTCTAGGTGCGCAAGTGACTCAAAATCCGGGTGCGCAAGTGACTCACCAGTGACCCCAGACCCTCACCAGAATTTGCTGGGATGAACCAAAGAAAATTGGATCCAAGACATCCAACATAGTCCAAGAATGTCAAGCCTGGATGAATCAACCCCGAGGCAACCCTGGGCTCTTTAATTGTGGTACCATTGAAGTATATCTCAGATTATCACTATTTAGGGAGTACCCGCCCAAATTTTCACCCATGGTAGATCTTCAGGGTTGGCATTGTATTTGATATTTCCCATAGGCCACCAACTAGCTCCTGTGTTGCCAGTTCTGCATCCTGTTCTCGGCTTTCAAGGCCCATCTTGCAACCTCTTCGTTGGCGCAATTGCTCGCCATGCTGCAAGGAGTGCCCTTCTGGGGCCACTGGCTGTGCCGACCGATGTCGACCGTTTCCCCATCATCCAAGGGTCGTTTCCAAGAAACAACGATGTTCTCCACCATGGGACGGAATGGGTTGTTTCAAGTTGTTTCCCTAAATTTTCAGGTACCAAAGCCATCCGTTTCAGCTGCCATCCATTTGTGACTTGAGCAGAGAGAGCTTCAGCTGTCTTTGTGCCCCAGAGCTTCGCATTTTGCCATGAGGATGGGTCCCATGCATTTGGAGATCTCAGCCTTTTCCTGCTCCAGAGTCTTCAGGTGCACATTTTTTCCGGGTAAAAAAAAGACTGGAGGATGGTCTACCCCACAATTCATGGCTATTTTGAAAGGGACACTTAAAAGCATTGGACTTTGAAGTATTTTTTGGGTATGCTTTCAGACAAAGCTAAGCTTCAATGGCCGAGAAGCTAGACCTAACAAGGCCTTGACGAAGCTCCAGCGGATGCCACAGGTTCTCTGCCAAAAACCCTCAAGCTTCTGAAAAAATCGCTGAAGCTGCTCGGAACCCCAGACAAACAAACCATGGTATGACAGTATGGTGATAGTGGCAATTAGAAATTTCCCATGAATAGAGGTTTCTAGCTGGTAAAATCATCGAAGTAAATGATGGATTTTCCAGCTAGCCACATTTGATTGCTGGAGGGTAAATGTTTACTGATAGGCCGAACTTTGATGCTTTGCCAGACATAAAGAACTGCAAGGCCAAAGTGCTGCTGGAGCATGGAACTCGTCGCGAAGAGCTCAGAGCTTTGGGTGAGCGACGACAAGGGGCGAGGTCCTTGACTTTCGTTCCCTTTCCTTTACACTTCGGTTGACAATTACATTGTGGTTGAGTTTCTGCATCGCATCACTTGAGTTTTTCCATAGTTTTTCTAAGTGTCAGATGTCAGTGCTGATTGGTCTCAGGCGTTTCACGCTTCGTGCCTAGAGGTATGTGTGCCCCTCGGCGATTGGAGCAGGAACCTCTGACCGGTTAACCGGTCGTGATTTCGACCGTGCCCAGGTTGAACTTTTATGTGGCGCTGGAACGCATCCTTGGTCCTTTGCAGGTCGGCCCGGTGTGAATTGGTCACTGGTCATGTGATTTTCGTGTGGTTTTCATCAAGGAGAATCTTCATGGCGAAGCACCAAACCACCAAGCACATCCAAGCACTAGGGTTCACCTCTGCGAGCGGCAGGTTGCGGGTCTTGCGTTGTCGGAAGCTGATGGCTGCAGTGCAAAAAACATGTTTCTGCGAGTTGTGTCATGTGTTGTGACTGTGATTTCTCAGTTGCTCTTAGTTCTGGCAAGAGCCGCTCTTGCCTAGGCAAGTTGCACGGCGATTGCAGCAGTGTGTGCCTGGTGATTTAGAAGGTTGCTCTGCTGGAGATAGATATCGTGGGATGCTCAGATGTCATCAGATCTCTTCAAAAAGATCAAAAAGGGGTCAACAGACTCACAATTTCGGTCATTTCTTGAAGCTCAAACGATATCAGTTCCCAGGCGCCACGCTATGCTTGTTGCGGGCCTGTGAAATCGATGTGGCAGAAACGCGGCAACACGTGCCAGAGGCCATGAGTCGTAGCGGCATAGCACTATGGCCCGTTGAATGCAGTTGTCGATGTATGTTGATGTCTTGATCGTACCTCCATGAAGGAAAGGAGTCCAGCACTTCTGTGTTTTTGATGTCTAAGCTCCCTTCTTTTCTTTGGAAGCTCTGTAACTATATCAGTCTCTTGTGTTGGGGTTTTGATTTGCAAGCTTTGCAAGCCATGAGGTAACTGAAACATGGGTTGGCTTTGTTGAAGTGCAGAGCTGATCAGTGGAACTAGGGTCCTTCAATTTCGACTCATCATACCAACCAACTATTGAAGGTGTACATCAGCCATCCCTAGTTTAGTATGCTTAGCGATCATGTTGTTGGTCAATACATTCGGCGTGTTGATATATCCATATTTAGTTGATTGTACGCAGCTTGTTGTGCTGTATCCAAACATTCTGTTGGTCGATCTATTCATCTTTGGTGCTCTATGCATCTCTTAGATTTTTTTTCTGGCATTTCTTTATCAACAACAATGTAGTTGGCTGTAAGTATCAGGATACCTCTATCATCATCCCTGGATTGTTTGGCTTTCCAGCCCCCTAGCCTAAAGATACTCGTATCATCTCGTATCTTGGTCTCAACTTCATCAACATATCCCATATTTAGATATATTTCGCGGATATTTGGCTCATTCTCCCATATGTGCCATGGTCAAAAGTGGGATTCAGATCTTCCCAACTTTTCGCAAGATTCTTTCCAAAAATGGGATGATTAATAAATATTGTCGAATTATTAAATGATTATGGTCAAGTAACATTGATGAATAATTGATTATCTAGACTCAAGTTACATGATCAAATGGGATGTCACATTGCTTTAAATTGATGATTTAAATTCAAGTTACATGGATTTATCATCAATTTAAATCATAAATCAATATGAATCATACGCAACGGACGACCATGGCCGCCATGGCCCAGGCCCTGAAGCTGCTCCTGGACGGAGATGGCAGGCGGAAATTCTCGCCTCATGGTCGTGATGCCATCCGCCGGAGGCACCGAGGGGGTAAATTTGCCCACATTTTGGAGAAACCAAAATGATGGGAAAAATGGGGGAAGGAAACTCACTGCGCTTGATGAACACGCCAGAAAAGTGCTGGAAAAGTCGTTGAGAGTCAAGGGAAAGTGGATGTTGGACGGAGTTTAGGGCCTAGAGTTAGAAGTGTTGAGCTGAAGATGTTTGCAGGTTCAAGATGTTTGAACTTGGTAGCTAATGTCCAACAATGTGAGATGCCCCAATTTAATCCAATTTATGCCTATTTGAATGTGGAAAATCCACCGGAGTCACTGGATCCAGGCATCCTCGGACAAATCCATGGCCAATGTGGTCACCCCACTCTGGAACTTCGCAGGCTAAAGGCATGCTTTGGGGAGCTGAAGCACCTACAGGAGAGGATTCAGTGTTTTTTTATGGACAATTTGCGTCAACTCACTTGGGTGTGTGGGGTATACTATATAGGGATCATATGGCATGATGATAAACTTTTAAATCTTGGGGGTAGCCTACTTTCAGACGAACCCACTTGAGTTCTTGTGGCTTAATTATTGAACACCTCTTGCCTGCCAGCAAATCTGGTCCTTGCCCCCGATGCTCACAGATCTTACAGTTTGCGCAGGACTTGCTTGACCAAACCGAAGAAATGGAATGCGCTGTGTCGACGAAGAAAAACAGGGCATTGTGTGTTGCCACACCAGTGGACATGAATTGATTGTGCCAGCAACAGCGGCTTTGTCCAGGTATCGACTGCCATTGCAGGAAATTGTTTGACCCAGTTCCCTTCCCCGGACAGCCTTGACAATTTTCAATCCCATTGCTAATGTTTTTTTTCCAAAATGGATCATCATTGATAGAACAGGGTGGTTCAAAGGTTCACTCTAGTACAGTCATTTTGCCCCAAAACAGTGGTGCTTGCCACTGAAAGTCGCATAGGGTTGCAAGCTGACACTTCACATGCGGCATATGGCACATATCAACTATCAAAACATGCCACATCACAGTGCTGAAGTAAGAGCTGCCATTTGCGTAGCCCAATGGCTTGCCGCATTGAAGAACTGGCCGTGCCATGGAGTGCTAGCAAGGACCAAACCCATTCCTGTTGAGATTGCTGGGAAATTCGCCATGTTTATTCACCACCATCTCACTGGAGACCGTGCAAAAACTGCAGAAATCTGTGTGGGCAGAAGGAGTTTGGAGCACATGGTGCTTCATGCAGAATTTCAGACAATTCAACCACGTCGTTGCCCAGAATGTTTCAGAATCTTACTTTTTTTCCCCACCTGTCAGGTGAGGGTTTGTTAGATTTTGTGTCAGCTGTTCCGCCGCCTCCTCCGCCTCCTGCTCCTCCACCTCCTCCTCCGCCGGACCTCAGCTGCAAGCGCTACATCGCAGTGTTCCCCGCCGGACCCGAACAGCAAACCCAGGATCAGAGTGTTCCCCGCCGGACATCGACCACAAAGAATCTTCGAAGATATAGCGGCAGATAGAATGCCAGAAAGAATGTCAGAAGATATGCCAGAAAGTACGTTAGAATAGATGCCAGATAGAATGTCAGAATAAATACGACGTATATACTTCCAGATGGTATGTCAGAAGCTATGTTAGGATCATGTTTCACGGTGGGGTTCGCTCGAAGAAAGTATTTTTTCTTTTTCTTTTGACGCACTTGGAAAAAACTTTTTCTTGTCTTCTGTTGGCTGAACGTTTGGATTTTGGGTCCATACATGCAGTGGACATGTTCTTGCTTTTGTAAATCGCCTATACACCAAGTTTCCAGCAATTTCATTCTTGCATGTTCTCTTTGTCACTTCAGGACGCAGCGTCATTTTCTCTTGTCCGCAACATTTTGGTTCGCAAGGCTTGAATTTGCTCTGAAACCAATCTGGATTCCGAATGAAAGGGGCCCTGGGTTGAACTTTCCCATGGGACAAAGTCCGAGGCCCAGGACCATCAGGACCCCGGAGTGAAACCCGAGCAATGGCTGAACAACACTGAGGTATCGATGTTCTTGGGACCTGCGATGGTGCCAAAGGGACAGACGTCTCTTGGATTTTGAACTTGGAATTGATGCTTGGTAGGTATCAATTTCCTATCAATGCTGTCAATGCCCCATAAGTTGATATTGACATGGGGAAATTTGGGGGTGAACCCATGTTCCGACCAAACCGTTGGTTGCCAAGGGTGAGCCTGGTCCAAAACGGAATCAGCCTCACCAAGCAGGCAGGGCATGGGGTCCTGGGGGGACCACAGTCGTCACCATGGTTAACCTATACTAAGTCATGGTCATCCATGACGACTGGATGATGATTTGGGGTACCCCTACTTTAGGAAACGGCCGATTTTTTTTTTCAATTTTTCTGAGGTGATCTTTGGTTTTGTTTTGAACATTACCCGCTGCTGATGTGACATGGCTATGGAAAATGATTAGAATTGCCAATTTATAGATGATTTATCCACTAAAAAGGGTAATTTTCCATAGCTATGTTAAATAACCAAAGGGTATTTCAAACAATTCCAATGGTTTAAACTTAAACTATGTCATTTTCCCCACAAGGATAGACAGAACTTGGGGGTATACACCTGTACTTTGAAGAGCCACAGTTATAGTGCCTGATATCCGAACGAACATGGGGCCTGGGGGTTATCATTGTATGATTATCGCCACTCATTCCCCCAAGTAGATTGATATTATTGCATTTCCATTCATCCATGAATTTCAATGAAGTACTTCATATGTTCATGCACTATTTGACATTGTTAATTATAAATATCGTAATGAACATGTCTTCCTGCTAGTCCCGCCCATGTTTCATTCTTCGATCACATGATTTCCATGGCGGAGGATCTGGCGGATGGGATGAAGATGTGGTCGTTGTCTGCACAGCCCTGGAGGACCCTGGCGGTTTTCGAACGTCGGTCGACAAAGCACCTGTCGAAAGCACTGGAGATTGGAGTTTCATGGATGTTAATGGCAGTTTAGTGGGATGTTGATGGGTATGAATGGGAGTTTAATGGGGCGTTTAATGGGATATCAATGGGTTGCCTGTGAAAACCTCGCGTGGGTCTGGGGTTCTGAAGTGAACTTCGAACAAATATGTTGAATCTGAATGTTCTGGAATCTCGAGGTATTGATTGTTACCCTCTGGTAATCAAATCCATGGCAATTGAAAATCCACCATGTATATATAGCTGTTTTTTCCCTGCTATATACCTCCATTTAAGGGTTTTTTCCCCGAATAAAATCTCCAAGTATAGGTGATTTTCCCATTCAAACCTCCATTTTTCTAGGGGATTTTCCGATTTTTTATCCAGAATTCATGGGTGAATTCCCATTCAAAGCTCCATTTTTCATGGGGACCAGGAGGGTGTGACCAGCATGGTTGCAACGGCCAACCGTGGCGGTGCTCGAATAAGCGATGAGGCCGGGGAGCGGCGTATCAGATGGAGCTTTTCGGGATGAGAGATGGCATATAAAATTGATATTTAATATGACATGATATAATATGTATTCCCTTTTATTATAAATATGTATATACACTGTATTTATACATAATTATATATATATAACGTATCTGCAATTATACATATATATATATATAATGTATATATATATAACTATATATATATGCATATGTATATGTATATGTATTAGAAGTGCAGTATGGGTACAGATGCATGTGGCTCATAGTCTTGATATGTCTTGATCATCCCCAGCATGGCCAGTCTCCAGAATGGCGGAATCTTGACACAGAGCTGAGGTGCTTCTGAACCACGAGCTTCTGCAATATGCCCGACAGGCTGGATGCTTTCCAGGATTTTGATCAGTGAGAATTTCGTAGAAACCACAGATGAATTTTGGCGATTCACCAGTGTAAAAACGAGGAAAACATAGGGTAAACCAGTGTAAAACAAAGAAAACATAGGGTAAACCACTGTAAAACAAAAAAATAGGGTAACCCAGTGACAACAAATTATCAAACCATATTTTTTTTTAAGGCTGCGTCTCCAACTGGGTGGGTCAATTGACAGGGCAACCTGCGCGGTCTCAGCGATGCTTTGGACAAGGGCGCGTGGACTGAGACAAGACGACCCCTTGCCGCTCGGTGATGCTGCGAAAATGTTACCCCCGTTGGAAAAACAAGACAGCTCAGGGGTTTATGAATCCAGGGTTGATGTATATGATACATTTATATAGTGTAATTTGATATGTTTCTGTGTGTCTGAACATGGGATCGCCCTAATTTGATGGTTTATATTGGTTTCCCTAGAACAATTTATGGCCATTGGTGAGGAAAAGGTGATGATTTTTCACAGCAAGGTGATGAAGCCGCAAAAGCCTGAGCCGGGCAAAAAAGGCGCCATCTGCAGGAAAACCCCCATAGCTGGTGGGGTAAAAACCATGGTTTCCTGTGGATTTTCACTCTAACCAATCCATTGAATTTATCATCGAATTGGGGGGTTTCCCTGTTCGTAATCTTTGATGCTCTATTTTGGCAGATTCAGGGTAACCAGCTTCACACTCTGCAAGTCTTGGGCATAGCCCGCCCAGTGCCAGTCCTCTCAGTCGCTCCGCAGTCGATGACCCACCCACTGTGGGAATGACGCCGATCATGTCAGAATCTCAGGCGCTAAGTCCTTGGATGCCCAAAAAATTGGTGGTTTCCTTGCACGGAAAAGACCGTTAAACATTGTGGTTCCCCGCTGCGGCGCTGCCAACTTTGTTTTTGGCTTTTTACCAAAAATTTCTGGATAAAAAAATGGCCTAACGATGTCATGGTGACATGGTGCATCGCAAAAATGGCATCCGTCATGAGGTTTTCTGCCCAGAAGGGTGTGATCCTCAGCCTCAAGTCAGGTCGTAAGTGTTGCAAAAGCGAAAGACTCGATGGATTTCTGGTGATTTTGTGTACCAAATGATCCCAAATGGGTGTTCCTAGGAATTGGGGTACCTGAA
Organism: Cladocopium goreaui; assembly: GCA_947184155.2. Taxonomy (NCBI): domain Eukaryota; class Dinophyceae; order Suessiales; family Symbiodiniaceae; genus Cladocopium; species Cladocopium goreaui. Next base: position 120,971 of record CAMXCT020000628.1, on the reverse strand, counting down.
GCGCCTTAAGTCGCCATTGGTTTCCTATGAAAAATGGACGATCATCAATGATGATAGACTTAGATAAGTGGAAACATCCAAGCATTCTCATTATTGTTGGTTACATATACCATTACACCTTCTATATCCCCATCATATCGACATCTTTAGAAAAAAAGAAACCATGTTACCTGCTTTACCGTCCATTTCTGATGCTTAATCAAGCAGATCATATCCCATTTTTTTTTTCCATTCTCGTTGCCCCATCTGTTGGTTTCCCATGATTTCTCCACGGCATCCCCCATCGAATCTACAGAGCCTACAGGCTCTGCGGACTGCGTCCGACGCCTCATTCAAGCCCGGGCGGAGATCAATGCCGCATGGGACCCGGAGAACTTTGTTTCTGGCAGGGCTGGGACGATGGAAGCCGATAGATCTATGGAGATCTCCACTTTTTGTTGAAACCCATGGGAAAATGAGATTTCTCATCAGTTCCAGGATTTTCAGGGAAAGATGTTGGATGTTGTTCCGTTGATATAGGTTGCCTGCCGGTAAAGTGATGAAGTCATGGGACCTTTTCTTTGCCCTTCACTTGTTGTCTTTCCCTTGGTCTGACGATGATACTGATGTCTGTAATAATAATGGATAAATATTTTCAGAAAAATACTGTAAAAAAACAGGTCATTGATTCATGATCTCAGGTCGAAGAAGATGGTTGGAGCGCCCTTCACTTTGCTTCCAAAGAAGGCCACCTGCAGGCGCGACCGTTGGATGCAAAGCAACGCTGGAGTTTTCTCCATGACTGCGACTGTCCTATCTGGATATGACAAACTGCAGCAATTTTGGAGATTTTTCATGACATGATCCAAAAATCATCAAAAAACATCAAAAACCCGACTGGCAGGCGTGCCAAACCCTAATCCAAGCCAAAGCAGATGTTGGGCTGCCACCTCAGGGCTTACTGACAAGGTGTTTCTGACAATGACAAGGCGTCAAGGCGCATATTTTGGAGGGCTCACCCCAGGATGAGTTTTCGAGTGGGTGAGTTCACCGCAGTTGTAAGATGTATAAGTAATGTATAACTAGGGTACATAAGGGAAGTTAATCCAGTAAAACAACTGGGGCGGACCTGAGGTTGAAAAATGCCGACGAAAAAGCTCCTCTGGATGTGGCCGATGAGGACAACGCGGCCTTTCTTTGGAAAACCCATGGTGAAACCCTAGGAAAATGATTTACGTGGGCTTTCCACGTCTATGGAAACGTTTACTGGGGGCTACAATAGTCCTGTTTTTGGATGGGTAAAGCGCTTTAACAAATAAGCAATAGTGGGTCTGGAAATGATTGCTCCTGGCCCAGCAGAAGGCAGAGATTTTGACAATTTTGATACATGGAAAAATTGACAATGGAACATCCAACTCATTCAACCGCCGCAAAAAAAAGTTATGGCGGTGCGAAAAACACAGTAGACCCAGCATGGGTATAGACGGTTAATACCGGACCAAACATATTATATGTAATATATATATATATATACACATGAAGTATAACATTAGTATATCAATATTGGGGATAACATCTTAGATCTTTTCACATTTTTCTAAACTGTTACTCCCCAGTACTTAATACAAAACTATATATATAAATATATTATATCATATGTACTATATACATATTATATAATATATACTATATACATATTATATATTATATACTATATACATATTTTCATGTATACTATATACATATTATATAATATATACTATATACATTACATATATATATACTACATACATATCTTTTAATATATATATACTCTCTCTCTCTATATATATATATACATAAAATGGTACCTGGTAGTTTTGTGAAATTTTGACCCATCCCCACAATGTCCAGGATGGATCCTTCAAGGCCTCCTTAATGGAGCTGGTCAAGGAGAGGCTTGCTGAGGAGGGGCCCGGAAGCCAGGTGGCGCCGAACCGTGCTGGTGCCCACATGGAGTGTTGATTGGCGACACACCTGAAACGTCTCATCAGCTGGAGAGCTCAGAGGAATTTCAGCAGATGTTCCTTTTGGGTGACCCAAAAAACTATGATTAACCATAGCTAATAGTGCTTAATCATGGTTAAGAATGGTTGATATTGGTTAATCATGGTTCATATTGGTTAATAATGCTTAAGAATGGTTCATATGGGTTAATAATGCTTAATTATGGTTCATATGGGTTAATAATGCTTAATTATGGTTGATAATGGTTAATAATGGTTAATAATGCTTAAGAATGGTTTTATTTGGTTCATTAATTGTTAGTAATGGTTAAGAATGGTTTTTTATTGGTTGGTAATGGTTAATAATGGTTAATTATGGTTAAGAATGGTTAATAATGGTTAACATTGGTTCATAATGGTCAAACGTTGGAGAATTGAAACACAAGCTTTTTGATAGAGGCAACGGTCCCAAAATTGTGGTCCCATCTCAACGTCAGCGTCCCTATGTCCACTGGACAGCGCAGGTTTGCGAAGAGGTTTCGCTTGTTTTCCCAGTGGACTAAGGGAAGATCTACAGGAACTAACATTCTAAGGTCGAGTTTTGACACATCTTGAGACCATCAATGGATTGGTCAAAGGGAGCATCTACAAGAGACCAGAGTTGCAGGTCTGCTTTTTTCCTTTCGCTACGATTTTTTTTCCCTGCAGATTTTCCCTGAAAAAACAGTTGTGGGAAATAGCTGGATCTACCCCTTCCGCTGCTGAGTTTTCTCCAGCATGTCTCACCTTCAGCTCGGCCCGGATCCAGATCAAAGTGAGAAGGTTCCGAAATTCCTGAGGGTATGGGCCATGGCCGGGTCAAAGTGATGACCCAAACCATACCCCAAACGCATCCGTTGAAGCCCAATTGGATGAGCCATACCCGAAATATGTCGCGGTATGTCCCAAAACAACAGAAACTGGTCATCACATGCAACCAGATGCCACGCATTTCTTGGAATATCTCACATGGTACCAAAGTCCCACACGCACCCTATGGACCTTGGTTCAGTTTTGGGACATGCCATCGGTGGACCCTTCTCCACTGCACCGTTATTCCGCCAATGTTGAGGAGCGAAGAAAACCGTCTCCGTTCTGGCAAGAACAATCCAACTTGTGAAACGTGCGAGGTAAAAGGCCGGCAGTGCAGATCAATCAGTTCAAGCAGTAATGGATCATTGAAAAGAACGGCAGTCTGTAAAAGTCGCAAGTTCGAGTTTTTGGGAGTCAAACTTTAGCATGCTACAGGGTGCTTGGAAATGATGAAGCTGATATGACTGTGTGCCACATTGGGTCCCAAACAGTGGTATGTAATCGGTTTGTGATACTCCAGGAATGAGGGAGTACCCTGGCCATGGCAAGTTGCCCCATTTATCCAGTAGGGTATCCATGGTTTTTCAGGGATCCAAGATGTGTATTTTCTTACTTGTACTCATTGGATTTAATTGGCAAATAGTGGTGCAAGGGGCGTCCTTCGGTCAAATGCCTGCCCGTGATTCATGCCTATGATCTGTTTGATTCTGAGACCTTGGAACTGAAGGGAGTCCGGCTTCTGTCCATTCACAGTTGTTGGCAAGTTTTGGTGTGAATAGATATGGAGTATACAGGTATACCATTTAGAGGTTTTGCCATATCAGACAAAACCCTTATCATATTGTTGGCTGCACATCCCATTGTATCCCATTATATTACATTGCATATTGCATATCCCATTCTATCCCCATTTTATTGTTTGTTTCCGAATTCTTGTCGGTTAAATCCCTGAAAGGTACCCCGAATATCGTATTGCTGGGGATCAACCAGTGCTTGCCCTTTCCGCATTCTAGCTGTCGGGCTTAAGGCTGGAGTCAAAGGCAATGAAAATCTAAATGCTAAGCCATGGGTTAAGGACTCGCACGATCACAAAGCCACACTTTGTGATGGTGGCTCAGAAACTATATCATCATATATCTACATAGAGTTTTGACAAATCCGATATTTTAGCGATGTTACACACCTTTTTTTTTATAGGGTTGTCTTGAAATAGGATACCCCAAAATCCAAACCCAATAAAGCATCATTTTACCCATTAATCCAGTGGGTGTTTGGGGGCTGAAAAAAAACAATTTCGGACAATATTAGATGGATGATTTTATATGCAATGAAATCCCATTTATATTCCATTCAATCCCATGAATATCTTGTTAATATCCCATGAAAAATGGATAAACCCTATGAAACCATGGGAAAAATTAATATTGTAGATACAGCTGACTCGGCGCTCCGCGCTTCGCACCCACTTCGTCGCAGTGACGAAGCAGCGCGGTGCTCCGGGCGACAGGGTGGTGATGGAATATCTTTGAAAATCCCATATTCTATATATGTCTTTCCTGGTGTTCCCCCTTAATAGTAAGCACCTCTGAACCATAAAATTTTCGATATGGCTTAAGTCAATTAGATCTTCATAGAATTCCATTGGGTTTGATGAGATTTGATTGCTAAAATCTCATGGGCCCCAAAAGATTCCATTGGATTTGATAAGATTTGCTGGTTAAAATCTCATGGATCCCATAAGATTCTATTGGATTTGAAAAGATTTGATTGTTAAAATCTCATGGATCACTTGAGATTCCAGTGGATTTGATGAGGTTTGATTGTTAAAATAGCATGGGGCCCAAAAGATTCCATTGGGTTTGATGAGATTTGATTGCTAAAATCCAATGGATCCCATTAGATTCCATTGGGTTTGATGAGATTTGATTGCTGAAATTTCATGGGCCCCAGAGGATTCCATTGGATTTGATGAGATTCGATTGCTAAAATCTCATGGATCTCACAAGATTTCATTGGGTTTGATGAGATTTGAATGCTAAAACCTCATGGGTCCCATAAGCTTGCATTGGGTTTGATGAGATTTGTTTGCTAAAATCTCATAAACCCCAAAAGATTCCATTGGATTTGATGAGGTTTGATTGCAACATCTCATGGGCCCCATAAGATTCCATTGGATTTGTTGGATTTGATTGCTAAAATCCGATGGATCCCATAAGATTCCATTGGATTTGATGACATTTGATTGCAAAAATCTCATGGATCCCATAAGATTCAATTGGATTTAGTAAGATTTGATTGTTAAAATAGCATGGGGCCCAAAAGATTCCATTGGGTTTGATGAGATTTGGTTGCTAAAATCCAATGGATCCCACAAGATTTCATTGGGTTTGATGAAATTTGAATGCTAAACCTCATGGGTCCCATAAGCTTGCATTGGGTTTGATGAGGTTTGATTGCTAAAACCTCGTGGATCCCATAAGATTCCATTGTATTTCTGTAAAATCTAATGGGCCCCACAGGATTCCATTGGATTTGATGGAATTTGATTGCTAAAACCCCATGGATCCCACAAGATTCAATTGGATTTGATGACATTTGATTGCTAAAATCTCATGGATCCCCAAAGATTCCATTGGATTTGATGAGATTTGGTTGCTAAAATCCCATGGATCCCATAAGATTCCATTGGGTTTGATGCGATTTGATTGCTAAAATCCCATGCATCCCTTCAGGCTCCAGTGGATTTGATGAGGCTTGATTGTTAAAATAGCATGGGCCCCATAAGATTCAATTGGATTTGATCAGATTTGATTGTTAAAACCCCATGGATCCCATAAGATTCCATTGGGTTTGATGGGGTTTGATTGCTAAAATCTCATGGACCCCATAAGATTCAATTGGATTTCCAAAGTGTCATGGGCCCCAAAAGATTCCATTGGGTTTGATGAGATTTGGTTGCTCAAATTTCATGGGTCCCATAGGATTCCATTGGATTTGATGAGATTTGGTTGCTAAAATCTCATGGGCCCTAAAAGATTCCATTGGATTTGATGAGGTTTGATTGCTAAAATCTCCTGGAATCCAAAAGTCCCAAAAAGGTTCTATTGGATTTGGTGAGATTTGATAGCTAAAATGTCATGGATCCCATAAGATGCAAGTGGATTTGATGAGATTTGATTGCTAAAACCTCGTGGATCCCAGAAGAAGCCATTGGATTTCAAAAATCCCATGGGTCCCACAAGATTCCATTGGGTTTGATTGAATTTGATTGCTAAAATCCACTGGATCCCATAAGATCGCATTGGAATTTTAAAACCCCATGGATCCCAAAAGAGCCCATTGGATTTGATGGAATTTGCTTGCTAAAATCCATTGGATCCCACAAGGTTCCATTGAGTTCGATGGGATTTGATTGCTAAAATCTCATGGATCCCAAAATTTCGATTGGATTTGATAAGATTTGATTGTTAAAATCTCATGGATCCCAAAAGATTCCATTGGATTTGATAAGATTTGATTGTTAAAATCTCATGGATCCCATAAGATTCCATTGGATTTGATAAGATTCGATTGTTAAAATCTCATGGATCCCTTGAGATTCCAGTGGATTTGATGAGGTTTGATTGTTAAAATAGCATGGGGCCCAAAAGATTCCATTGGGTTTGATGAGATTTGGTTGCTAAAATCCAATGGATCCCACAAGATTTCATTGGGTTTGATGAAATTTGAATGCTAAACCTCATGGGTCCCATAAGCTTGCATTGGGTTTGATGAGGTTTGATTGCGAACATCTCATGGGCCCCATAAGATTCCATTGGATTTGTTGGATTTGATTGTTAAAATCCCATGGATCCCATAAGATTCCATTGGGTTTGATGAGATTTGATTGCAACAATCTCATGGATCTCATAAGATTCCATTGGATTTGATGAGATTTGATTGCTAAAATCTCATGAATCCCATAAGATTCAAGTGGGCTTGATGAGATTTGATTGCCCAAACCTCATGGATCCTATAAGATGCCATTGGATTTGATGAGATTTGATTGCTAAAATCTCATGGACCCCACAAGATTCAATTGGATTTGATGAGATTTGATTGCTAAAATCTCATGGTTCTGAGATTGGTGAGACATGATGGGAAACAAAAAGAAATGGAAATGAATATTTTTGGATAGAAAACAAGGGAATTTCAGCACTGGAGGTTGAATATCTTCAGCCATTTTGGCTCATTCTCAGCCTCGTGCCCAAAAAAAAGAGAATTGGAAATCAATAATTTTGGAAACAAGGCATTTCAGCACTGGAGGTGCGATGAGAAACAAAAAGAATTGGAAATAAAGAATTTTGGGTAAGAAAAAGTGAATTTCAGCACTGGGGGTTGATTAATCGGGGGTAGGCCAAGGAGTTTTTTAATCCGGCGGGACCACCTGTTTTTATTTTTTTCGGGCAGTGGGGGTTGATTAGGCAGGAGGTGTTGATTAATCCTGACTTGACATTATATGTATATGTATATGTAGGTGTAGATGTATATGTAGATGTATATGTAGATGTATGTGTTTATGTATATGTATATGTATATGTAGATGTATATAGATGTATATGTATTTGTAAATGTAAAAGTATATGTATATATATATGCAGGTGTATGTATATATATATATATGTACATGTATGTACAAACAACACTCCTGTATTATTTGTGGATTTCTGCAACTGGAGTACCCGCAAATCATACTTAAATCATTCAATTGCTCAGAGCATTAGTTGTGTTGCAAGCCATGGTGACATGGGGATCGCCGTCAATGAACTGAGCATCCCCATGAAAACCAAACATCTTAAATTGGAGGATTTCTAATACTCTCCAGATTTCCCAGAGTATAAAATCGATTGTATTAAATCCCCATGTTTGATGGTGATTTTCCAACAATAATCCCAAGATTTTCCTAGATTACTCCACCCAAAACCATGATAAACCGCTATAAATCCATTTAATGTCACCTAAAACCATTGCACACCATTACAAAAGCATTTGGAAGCAGTTTCGCATGTCCACTGGCACTCGCTTCTCCGAACTGTGGTAGTTTTCCCCGGTGGCTTTCTAGGCATGACCCATGGCAGCGACACCGTGGAGCCGACGAGTGTGAGATTTTCGAATGAGCAGAGAAGAGTTGGAGTTACAATCAACAATTATTATTAAATAGCATGTAACTATATTCACCTTATAAGTGGAAAATAAGTGGAACATTGAATAATCAATAATTGGACAAAATAACCATAATCCAAAAAGTGGAAAACTCTTAATCCAATGAGTTGTCATCATGTTCAACTTAGCTACTAATGAGTTAGAATCAGAATCAACAACCATTTCAAGAAGGTTTGTCTGAGAATAGTTGAGTAATTGTGAATGGTAAGTGACTCGGGATTCATCAATAACTGTTAATCCATCAGCAATCCTACTATAAGGGGCGACCACTCGCTTGTACACGTGAGTTTCCCCTCGCTTCTACACGTGACTTTCTCCTCGCTTGTGCACGTGAGTTTTCTGCCAGATGGCGACGGTCTTACCGTTTAGCAGCAAGTGTGTCGAACATGCACCAAAAGATCTAACACTGTATGTAGCGCGACGGCTTGCTGCGATTGTTCTCCAACATATTTAAGCATTGATGACTGCTTGGACTTCTGAACTTCCACCCATGAACCTTTCAGAGTGTTGTTGAAGAAAAGATCTTACAGAGTAGCATCAAGTGTGTATGTGACCTGGCATCGCTTTTTTGTGGCAGGCGCAGTAATTTAGACAGATGGACTGGAAAATTCGCAAAACGCATTGGTACGAGGCCCTCAGCTCTGCACAACTTTTAATTTTTGAAGGACGTCTCGCAGAATTGCTTCGTTTTTGATGTTGTCAACTTAGAAAAAATAGGATGTCTCGCAGAATTCATTCGTTTTTGATGTTGTCAAGTGCAAAAATTGAGGAAGTCTCGCTGAATTGCTGCATTTTTGGATGTTGTCAAGTTCAAAAACTGAGGAAGTCTCGCAGAATAGCTTCGTTTTCAATCTTGCAGATAGATAGATAGATAGATAGATAGATAGACAGATCGACAGATAGATAGATAGATCGATAGATAGATCGATAGATAGATAGATAGATCGATAGATAGATAGATAGATAATCCTCGGCCGGTGAAGGCCTCAGTGGCAGAGAAGAGACATGGAATAGACAGCGGGCAGAAAGCGAGCACCTTTGGAGGCTGATAGATAGATAGATAGATAGATAGATAGATAGATAGGTAGATAGGTAGATAGGTAGATAGGTAGATAGGTAGATAGGTAGATAGGTAGATAGGTAGATAGGTAGATAGGTAGATAGGTAGATAGGTAGATAGGTAGATAGGTAGATAGATAGATAGGTAGATAGGTAGATAGGTAGATAGGTAGATAGGTAGATAGAGATAGGTAGATAGGTAGAAAGGTAGATAGGTAGATAGATAGATAGATAGATAGAGAGATAGACAGACAGACAACAAAGAGAGAGAGAGAGAGAGATAGATGGATACATAGATAGAGAGGTGGGTAGGTAGGTAGACAGTCAGAGAAAGAGACAGAAAGAGAGAGAGAGAGAGGAGACATCAATCACCTTTTGATACATCAGTGGCTTCGCTCTGCCATCCGTGATTCACAACAACCAACCTCTCCTATAAGTTTCCTATTTTTGAAACTTCCGCCACCGCCTTGTGCGGTACTACTGGTAGTAATACAGGTAATAGCAATGGTAATTTACCATATCAATAGCAATCATACTAGTCGTGTTTGGATGAGTCACATTGTATAGATTTAATGCAAATTTGATGGTAATGTAACCATCAAAAATGGGGATTCGTCTAGGAAACATGTGGATACAATGTGGATACACTGGGGACATAATGGGATACCGACTATTAAAATTGGATACTCTTTGAAGATATTCTCTAGGAATGTAGTCGGACATTGGCTGAATTTGCATGAAAACTATGGTAACTATGGGGGATTCAACAAGCCAAACTGGTGACTGAAACACCAACCGTTTTATGGGAGTATTCTATGGGGATACAGTGGAGATGCAACTTATGCAATCAACAGGATGTTGTGTGTCCAGCCATGGGATCTTCTATCCAGAAATGATAATTGTTGACTGCTGACTGCGGGTTGTACCATTTCTATTCACTTCAATTGATTTCTTATGCGCCATACCACCAACGAGCCGATCAGGACACACTAGTATGGATTTGCAGCCAGCACTGGGTCAGATGGGGACAATAGATCGCATGAACATGGTGATACAGAAAACATGGAATAGAGATGGATTAGTTTCGTATACTTACAGTCGTATTCCTGCACTGCGAAGCAACACTGGAACTAATGATTATCAAACCGGAACAGAAAACGATACAAACGGGCAATATGACGTACGAGCATAGGCATAGGCATGCAATCAACAGTTGTGAGTTTTTTCCCCAACCGCGAAGCATTCGCATCTTGATTGGAATGAATCCATAATTCGGATTTGTTTGAACATGTTTTCTCCACCATTCCTACAACACCATGACATCATCATTTTCCCGAAGAACATGGGCCATCACTGGGAGGTTTTTGTCACCCCAATTCAGACACAGTGACGTCGCCGGTCGACAGTTGAGCAACGTGGCTCGCTTGGATACACACTGAAAACATAGACATTCGAATGGAATCTGCAGTTACTTTTTTTTTGTGTTTAATTGCACTTGAACTTAAAAACTCCAGAACAGGTGTCATCTGAGTTTTAGGAACCAGTACGCCATGTCACTGACTTTGATTCTAGCTGTCACCTGGACTCTTTTGAACCAAATTCTCCATGGAGAAGCAGGCGGCTTTACTGCTTGCTCTCTGTGCCATGTTTCTTTGGGGTTCTTGGGCCAACACCCTGCTGTTGTTCGGGACGCGTTTCGAACTCTACTTGTTCAACTATATCCTGGGCCATTTTTTGGCCGGTTTCCTGACCTTTCACGATGCGCTGCCATCGCTGAATGACACGGTGTCTGCCGGAGGCTTCGCGATGATTTTGCTCAGCGCTTTGGCGGGGGCACTCTTTGCCCTGGGATCCCTGTTGGCTGTGGCTTCCTTGGATCTGGCAGGTGGGATTTTGGGGGAAAAGGGTGCAGAAATTCATGGATCATCATTGATGCCATGGATCCATGATATACTATAGACTATACAATATATATGGATCCATGGCATCAATGATGATCCATTATATAATATGATATATTAACAGTGGCCATCCCAGAGCTGTCCATCAGTTCCGAACAAGTCAAGGCATGGCGTTGCCGACGCTCATCTTGCTCAGCATAGAGATGGCTATAGGGATGCCCATGCTGTTGCTGCTGGAAGGATGGGGTACTTGGAACAGTTGTTGAGAATTTCCAAAGTCATGGGGGATATTTCTGTAGCGGGATGGTTTATAAATGAACATCCCAAACAAAATGGATGATTTGGGGGTATCCGGGGTATCCCCATTTCAGGAAACCTCCAAATGGGATGTTTTTGTGGGGAAAAAAACATGGGATTTATGGGAATTTATGGGATTAAAAAAGGGATATAAAAATCAACAATCTGATATTTGGGTATGTCTGAAAATAGTGCAACCCCCTCCACAAAAATCATGATAAACCAACGGATTTCGAGGTACTAGTTTCAGACAAACCCATATCTTCGAAGTTCTTACGGTATTACGTGGGTTGGTCTGAAAATGGGGAATAGCATGGAAGACCCCACAACTTAACAAAAGCTGATGGGAATTAAAACCTCTTTCCTCATTTTGTTTATGGCCACATGTTGGGGTACATCCCTCACATTTAGACAAACTCATGTGTTTTCCAAAGATGTGATCATCCTTCTTCGAAAGGCTGTGGGCCAGTCAATTTTTGAGCCTTCAAATTCCAAAGTCTTGTCAATTCTTGGCAAGGAACAATCCAATTTTCGACCAATGAGAGATCCAAAGTCCACTGGGCTTATGGTTTGGAAAGCTGCTTTAACCAAGACTTGCAACGCGCCTTACCAAGGTGTCCAGTGCAGCTTCATTCCTTTCAGACATTGGCAGTTGGGGCTATCAGATTGAGGGTTGAACTGGAAAGTTGGGCTTACAACCCCAGAAAGTAGCGTCATCTCTTGACCAGATTGTTTGAGATTGTTTAAGACAAGCATGACCTGAAACTCAGATGAAGATCAAACGTAAATACTGAATCTTCTTTTAGCCACCAAATCTAGAGGTGTACAACAAATATCATCGAATTCTGCCACTTTAGATGATTTAGTCCCAACTTTATGGAATACAACAATCCACATATTTTCTCCATGTCTCGACTTTTGCCATGCCATGGCTGCGGCCCGAGGTACATCCATGCAGTTGGCGTACAGCTTCCTTGGCATTTGCTTGGTGCTGCTGGCTGCTTTCTTGGACGCCTGGTGTCACGGGTCCCTGCAGCGCGACCGAAACAGCAACGGAAGCGAGGGGGGTCCGGGGCACTGCTTTGGTGCTTTGGCAGAAAAGCTGGGAAGCTGGGGAGAGATGAAGAAAAGTGGGCCGGCTCTGCTGCTTCTGGCGTCCCCGTTGCCTTCCTTTCTCTCTCTCCTTCTCTGCTTGGGGCCCTCTGGCGGGGACCAGGGCCCGCAAGCCCAAAAGCCACCCAAACTAGAGACAGGAAAAGCACCAGCAAAAGTCGATATGTCAGCAAACAGTGGGATTTCAGATGCGCAACAGTTTGGCCTCGTAGAAGTTGGCGATTTATCAGCAACATGTGGGGATGAAGCTTGCAAAATTTGGGGATTTGAAGAACATGAGATGGAGAGATGAGCAGTGCATAAATCCCTGGTGTTTGCTTGCAGTCCAATGTGGGGACCCTGCAAGCCGAAGGAGTGACAGAGGATTTGGGGCATTGTTCATAGATGGGTTAGTTGGACACCAAGAAGTTGTAGACAGTGGACCTCACCATTTCTTATAAGTACCTCTTGTTGGAACCATGGGTATGTCCGCACAGAACTGGGGAAGGCCATCCGTCTGTGGATGGAGATGGAGAGGCCGCCAGCATCCTTAGGTTATTCCCAGCTTTCCAACATTTTCTCAACATCTTCTAGCGTTTTCTGAAGTTTATCCCTCAATCTTCCCAAACAAGACTCCATCATTTTTGCCGGTCGCCATCCCAACCTTTTTCAACCTGAGGTTTATCCAGCCAATTCAGCAGTTTGAGTTTCTGGTCCTTCCGTGCCACCTCCACCCTGGTACCCAATGCCACAGCCTCCTCCCTGGCACGCAGCCTGGAAGCGCCGCAAGATGCGGCGCGGCTCACCTTTCTGACGCACGGTTCGGGGGCGTTGCCGAGCTCCATGAGTTCCCAGCAGGTGCTGAAAACTGGGGAGCTGAGCCAGTTTTCACTTGGCATTTGCAACATGAATTGGGGCCTGAGGTGTGGATTTCATTGATTTTAAGCATGAAAGCCATATGCTTTCAAGCATGAAATTCATGGATTTAACATGGATTTGTTTGATTTCACCCGCTTTCGCTATGAAAAGACATGGATCGCACATTCAAGAAGTGGATTTCAGCACTAAAACCTCTGATTTTAGCATTGAAACAAATGGGATTTGACATTAACAAGAAGACACGGGATTCGCCAAGCATAAATGGGTGTATGACCAATAGATATATGGGGATATTAGCAACCAATGAAGCATCAAGCATGTCAAAATGGGCAAAAAAGATTGGAACTCCTATGGATCGAGGTAAAAATGTGGGGGTGAGTACCTATGAAACCCGGTGGATGACAGTGACAAGTAAAACATGGAGATCGACTGATTCAAGTCCAGTCTTTCCAGGTTCTAAGGTTTTGATGAGAAGAAAATACATGGAAGAAAGATTAGCAAGAAGCATGGAAGACGAACTCAGAGTTGATTTCAAAGTTGATTTGTATTTCATTGTGTTGCGATATTTTGATGTCATTTTTGTAAGCAACATATGGAGGACTTTGAGCTGCGATGATTGGGGATATAACCGAAACTATACTACTACTAGGTTTGTTAAAGATGCTGATTCTAGTGCTGAAATCTCACCAGTTTATTTTTAAACCCACTGCTCAGGTGCTGACCGGAAGAAGCGGTCCCCTGCCAGCACGCAGAGTCAAAAAAGCCAACCTGGGCCTGATTTTTGCGGCCTGCGGAGGTTTCTGCTTTTCCACCTGGCCTTGTTTGGGATCTTTGGTCGAGGGCCAAACCCAGTGGACCACGTGGGACTCGGGGCCGAAACTCAACGCCTCGGCCTTCTTCTTCGTCTACGCCCTGGGGGCGGTGATCGCGGTGTTGCTGCTGCTTCCACCGCTCTGTCGCTGGCCGTTGCATACCGGTGTGAACTTGAACTTTTGGAGGCCGAAAGGGGAAAGCTGCCAAGGGATGGGACATCGATGGTTTTGGTGATGATCTACTCATAAGGGAAAGGTGTTTCCAGATCTTTTCCATTGGTGTTTTTTTCATTACCTTCAAATCACATAGATGAACAACCCGTTTGACACCGGTGCCCCGGTTCACCACCTACGAAGTTTAGTGGGTCACTTTGAAATTTCATCTAACTATATATATAGATATCATATATATCCACCATAAAGCAAAATCATCGTTTTAGCCTGTTTTTGATCCTACCATCTTCCAGCTATTTCTCGCAATTCTCGGCTTTTTTGGTTAGGAGCTATTCAGAACTGACGCCCTGGCAACACTTCTTGGGCCTCTCGGGAGGTTTCGCCCACGGCTTGGGCTGTTTGCTCTCCATCCAGGCAGGTCGAGTGCTGGGGAACGCCATTGCGATGTCCATCACGCGGTGTCAGCCGCTGGTTTGCGCCACCTGGGGGGTGCTGGTCTGGGGTGAACTGCATGGGGCCAGATGGAAGACCAAAGTGATCTTCGGAGCCATGCTGCTGATGTTTGTCTTGGCACTGATTCTGTTCCTTCTCGCTGGTAGTTGAAATACTGTGGATGGAAGAAATCCTGCACCAGTTGATAGGTGGTTTATCCCATTATTTATAGGGTTTCAACCATCCAAGATGGTGCAGGATTTCTTCCACCCACCGTATGTTGAAATGAGTCATAAAAGAACTTCTTGAGAGTGAGGTACGGGAGGTACGGTGCAAAGATTGCCGGCCTTTGAATGATTTGAATGTCAGCTGGGAGACTGCTGAAGCGCTTGATCTGTCCAACACGGACACATTTCTGCCGCAAAGCCGGAGGATGCGTGCTGCACCAGATTTTCAAACAGATGCTAATGCTGAGACCTGGGAATTGTGGATGATGAGACACGGCCATAGTCTGGCGACTCAGTTGGGGATTGTTAGCCTCTAATCGAAGGTGGCAATGGAAGACTCACCATTTATAGATTTTCCCATTAAAACCTCCATTTGGGTATGGGTCAATACCTATAGATACATTTTTAGTGGGATGAACATCCATTTACCAGCTATTTTGGGGTTCACTAGGTACCAGGGTTTTGACCCATCCCCATTTCAAGAGGATTTCCCCTTGCGTTTGATTACTGGTATAGTCTATGGGAATCCTCAGCAGACAGCCGAATTAGAACCATCCCCGACTTTGTAGGTCCTTTTTGCCCTAATTTTGACATTTCAACAAAAAAACAACCCTGATAAAGGTTGCGGAATTGGGCATTTTTGGGCCCCACACACACACACAGATATATATATATACATAAATAGCATATATATATATATAAAAATAGTATATATATACAGTATATGTTGTCAGATTGACACTGGTAGCTTGTTCACTTCCAATCCTAATCCCAGTTGGAACCCTGTCCAGCAATGCAAACTCCTGTTTTGCCCAATGCGAAGCCACGACCTGCAATCAGTCCAACGCACCCACAGCTGGCCACAGCTGTATCCACTAAGCGTCACTGATAGCGCTATTGCTCAAGCTAATCCCTCCCTCCAGCCCAGAGGCTGCGGCAACAATTGGTTTCTGGAAGAACCCCCTGGTTAAATGAGGGAATGACCTCAAGCACATGTGAACTGGCCTGGCTTTCACATTCGTAATATCAAAATTTTGTTCATCATGTGCACATTCCAGATACGACTTCGGTGATCAGGATGGTGAAGACAATCACGGACATGATGTTGAAAAATACCCAGTTGATTACGCATTGAAGACAATGTCAACCTCATCACTGGTAGTTGTCTCCTGTGAGGCAGAGACCATGCTTGCATCATCGAAAGATCTAATTGGGTTTTCAGAACTTCAATCGGATAGCGCATGGACGGCTTGGCTTTTCCACATACTACCGATGCTCTGAACTTTCGGGATTGAGAGCATCTGATCTTGCCTTGAGTATTTCATGCTCGTCATGCAAACTGTAGTGACCTTGCTGTAAGCATGTCCTAAGCATGGTATTGTCCATGACTTTTGTCAACGCATCAGCTACTTGAGCGGCTGATGGAACCCATCGGATCTGAATGCCGTTTTGGATATGTTCTCGAATCAGCTTGGCTTGAAGTTGAGTACGAAATTCAGTGCAAGTTGGGGAGCATTACGGTTGATTAAGTCAAAGAGTGATTTACAATCAGTGGTAATGAAATCAGAACGTTCCTTGGGAATATCATTGAGGATTCTTTTGGCAACTTCAGGCATCGGCTGTTTCTCAGGCAGTTCTGGTGTCAACGCTGAAAATGCTGGTGGAAGTCGGAGGAGAGTGCTATCAGCTTGTCTCCAATCACAGCGATGATCACATATCCATGCCCAGAAAAGGCGCACCCAAGAAAGCATATCCACTGCTCCTGCCAGAGCCATTGCTTCGGCTGACAACGTGCTGACTGCTACCTTCTGGATTTTCTTAGAATGCCATACCATTGGATTGATTGGACTGCGTCTATTTTCACCAATGCACTTGTGAGCAGACATGATCATCATTCCCTGATGTGAGTCAGGGCATTTCTCTGACGCAAAGGAGGCATCGGAAAAAGCAACAAACCGCAAATCAGGAACTGGTATGGATTGTATTCGAAGGGCCACATTGGAATGTTGTTTTGCTTCACGAGGGTTCGATTTGCTTCAACCAATGTGGACACTTTTGCTTTGTTGATTTGGCTTTGAAGCCAACCCAGTCGGCTGCATATGTCAGGTCTCGTGTTTACAGCTGCATACTGTAGGCTCCCTATCAGAGCTCGCAACGCTTGTCGTTCCTGTTCTGTGACGACACTGTCTGGTTGACACCTTCGATCACGAGAGATGGAAATTGCATGAATATCCCGAACATACTGTGACTGGTTCACTGTGATAGTGTAATCAGCTTCTTGTGTGACATGTAAACCAGTGAACACAAATTTGTGCATCTTACGGGATCCAAAAGGAAACTTGGCTTCCAGTTGTTTGAGCTTGCTCTGAAAAGTTTCATTCCCACAGCACAACCCATCATCAACATGAACACCAATCAGACCTTGTGTCTCCTGGGTTTTGGGGTCACTCAGATGGAACCGGCACGGATCAAACGGTGATGCTTGGAATCCCAGCTCCTCTAGGGTCTTCTTCAGTTCAACAAACCAGAGATATGGTGCGTCAACACGCCCATAGGCACCTTTGAGAAGTTGCACCACTTCATCTTGACGGAGCTTGAGTTTCTGTCGCATCTCTTCTGGTGGTTCCATGCCTAAAACGCGATTGCTCTGCTCGCTGCCTCGTAAAAATGCAGTCTGTACATCGAAGCTTTGGATATCCCATTTTCGGCTGGCACAGTACTGAAGGAGAAGCATCCGGGTCAGTTTATTCATTGTCGGACTATCACGGGGAATTTCTGATACTTCAGGATCTTCAAAACCAAGCACAACTAGTCTAGCCTTCGGTTTCATTTTCTGGGATTGTTGGGGTTGATCAGCTGTGGGATCAACTTCTTTCCAAGTTAAAATCCATCGGCTTCGGAGAATGTTGGCTTTTGGGATCTGATTACGCATGATTTTTGTGATAGTCTCGGTACTGATCCAGCTTTCCACTTCTTTCATCTTGGCCTGCCGGAAATGCTCGCGATCTTCAGCTGTGAGATCTGACAGTTTCACCTCACTGCGCTGTCGTTTTGCTGCTGAAACAAGGAAAGCCATTTCCTGGGGTTTTGTTTCCTCACGCCAGCGGGTGATGTCTTGAGCACAAATGGGAATCTCTAATTTCCAGCATTGATCATTATCAACTTGGAAAACATGATCGGCTTCCACAAAGAGTTCATCATCCGTATCTGGAATTGGCACTTCCACTGGATTGGGTGGCTGTTCAACATTTTCGGAGGGATCCTGGTTGTTGGGAACTGGTTCACCATCAGGTTGTTCAGAGTTACTGCCACTTATTGGGATTACTGAAACGTCAGGGTTATCTTCATTGGGGATTATTGGAATCTGATTCACATCTTGATTATTGGCAGTGGTAGTTGAACTTGGTGCTTCAGTGGGAATTAAATTGTGATATTGTACTCCGCCATGTCGTGGGATAATGCTTTGATTTGGTGACGTGGAACTTGGCGAATCACCTGATTGATTTTCATTGATTGTGGATCGGTGTTGCCACTCCTCAACTGCTGACAGCGGTCGGAGGTGTTCCGGAGCTACGCGATACAGCTTGCTGCCCATGGTGATCCACACAACATGTGAACTTTCTTGCAACACAACTCGAAGGGGACCTATCCAAGAGCCATCAGCTTCACCACGTTTTCGCCACATCATGACATGATCTCCCTGGACATACTTGCCCCGATTGGGTCTACTCCTTTGGACCAGGGCTCTTCTTAGGACCTGACAATTGTCAGTGGCAGTGAAGGCGCGACGTGCGCGTTCTCGCAGGGCCAGTTCCTCTCTAAATCGGAGACCTTCAGGACGATCATCAATGGCCAAACTGTGGGAAGGCAACTGCATATCTGAAACTACTGAACCGGCTACCTTACTTGACTTTCCAAACACAAGGACTTCTGGTGGATAACCCCTGTGACGGCTCCATTGATTTTTGGTTGCAGTGGCCAAAGCGGTTGCTTGGCTTACTTTTTCAAAGGAATCAAGTGGTTCTTCGGTGTCCATTTTGTTCAACATGCTTTGCAGTACAGCTCCATGTCTCTCAATCCTGGAATTTTGCCAGTGTGCTTCTGTGGCAATGGTTCGATGTTTGATTGAGTACCGTTGTAAAAATGTCATGAAGTCATTGGAGTTCAGTTCTGTCCCTGCATCCATGCATAGTAGACCTGGAGGTCCGGCCCATTGAATCCACCCCTGGTGAAGCGCATGTATGGCCTGTTCAGCATCATGTGCACGAGTAACCACGGCAGTGTGATACAATGTACTTTGATCCAACATGTGATAGATGTTATACTGTTGCCCCATCTTATTAGTCCATGTGATACCATCAATTGCAACAACATCTCCAAAATCCCCATGGTCATGTATGGAACTTGGACGAGCTATCTTGGGATCTTGATTCTCAGCACATGTTGAACATTTCAGGTCTCCGATGGCTTGGAGAATTTCACTGGGGCATCCCAGTTGTCGACAGAACTCTGTCAATTTCATAGCTCCCGCATACCCAGGTTTCGGTGAACTTTGAGAAGCCATGCCTGAGTTTCTGGCTTCAACATCATGAAACATGGTCCATGTTTCTGAGAGGCTAGGTCAATGACATGACGATCTATTGATTCGGTCTTTTCTGGTTCGGAAACTCTTTGGGCCACATCCATTGGCTCATGAGTGCGCGGTCGCTTTGGTTCTGGTTCTGATCCTTCGAACTCAGCAGAGCGAACAGCACGGACGTCGGCAGAAGATTGAGACTGCACTGGAACATGTTCGGAAACAGGTATCTCTTGGCCTACAACTGTCTTGGCTTTGGCAAATATGGTCAGACTGACTCTGGCTGGCGTTCCCTTTCGACGCAAGCCTTTAAATGTCAGTTTCTCCCAGGGCTCCCATTCATCATCAACAACCACATCTTGATGCTTGCGACGGATGCAAATGCGTTTTCTTAGAGGAGCACTACCTGGTGGAACATTTCTGGTAGGGCCAGGATACCGGTCTGTGCCACGACAAAGGACCACATGTTTAATCTCATGTTCAGGACATAACATGGAAATCTCATGAATGATTTCTCCAGTGTCAATCACCAGTGGTCCAACACGTGGGGCCATTACATTGGCACGTCTCATCACTGTCTGCCAGCTGGCGTCAGCAAATCGCTGTGCAATGGCTTGTGGACTCAATTTTGACATGAGGCGTCTCTTCTTGGTTGGGTGTTCATTGTTATTTTCCTGAGAAGGTGGGTCATCCATTGCAAACACAGGCTTTTCCTTTGGAACTTCATAAAGCAAGATCTTGACTACCTGTCGAGCAAATTTGGCTGGATACTTCTCAGTAAAAGTGGACAATGACATACGCTTTCCCTCATGTTTAATGCTTCCTGCAATTTGTCGATGTTCGTGATCGGAATTGCACAGCTTTCCATGGATGGCTCGGGCCAACGGATCTGACGTTGTTGCTACGTTCAAACGCTTTCGGATGGGCATGGCTGATTCTGGATCGGTCAAGTTGCCCATGCGGCAGAGGTCAAAGCGGCAAAGCATTGTGTGTTCACCAATTTCACTTAGTGGTTGGAGCTGCAACATCTTGGAACCATCCGGCTGTTCTAAGTGAAAATGCAGTGATCTCTGCACCTGAAATCGATACAGAACAATGGCTAAGCTGATCTGCCAGAGGCTTGCAAGACGTTTCTGAAGAATGTCATGCAACCCATGGAGTGATTTATTCCGCCCCATAAGACCTATAGGCGGTTTCCACACAGAACCGTGTCCACGCACCCAGGGTCCACATTCAGGGCTGTACCACAGATTCTTGGGATTCTGGGTGGTCAACACTTGAAACATTCTTCGGCGTCCTGCAGCTGTTTGGAGGTCACCTTCTGCCAATCCGAATCTTTTGGAGCGACCACCAATGGACGACATTTGCTTTGTGAGTTCACTGTCACTGGAACACATGACTTCAAACAAATCAAGTTGAGGAAGTCGAAACTTGTTCTTCTGATTTTGTTGAATCACTTGGTCAAGTTCAGATTGAAATTGTTTTACCATACGTTGGATTCGTCGGTGATAACTGTTGTTGGAAACATCATGTGTGAAGTCAAAGTCTGTGTCCAGGGTCATGTTCAAATGCATCTCTTCTGCAAACATACCATGCCGGATCAGATCAGCCTCAGTTGCACTCAGAACTCTCAGTTCTCGGATTTCACCTGCATCTTCTTCATGTGCTCCAGCATCTCGTGCATCATCATCATCTCGACTTGTCCCATTCGATTGGACAGATGCTGGTTGCTCTGTCGTAGATCTTGCATCTCCTCCTGAATGAAGGGCAGGTGCATCAGGTCGGCTGGATCTGAGCCGTCCGTGGGCATGACATCTTCCCAAACCTCCTGTGGAACGGGAGGCATGCTCTTGTTCTCTTTCGGCTTGGGGCTCTGGTTGCTGGTTTTGGTCTTCACCTGAACATCCTTCAGGCGCAGACGGACATACTGCACAAACATCATGTGCTCTGGTTTGTCGCTCATCTCGAACCTGTTCCAAATGAACTCGGTTCATTGTGCGTCCTCGAACGCCTGAGCATAGGTCATACCCTTCTTTGACTCTCCGAAGGTGATCTTCTCGCTGGCTAGCTCTTCCAGAGTCATGGCACTCACGACCTCTCGAGAGATCTGCTTCTTCTGCGACTTGTTGTACTCCTTGAGCTGCAAAGCCAGGGACGTCATGTTCCCCCGGTGTTGAGTCACGTTCTGCGTTGATCTTTGGACCACACACTGCTGAGTCAGTCGGACATGATGGTAACGGGCTCACCGGCAAGTGGGTTCTCAAAACTGTTTCATGGCAACTGACTGAACTTTCAAGCGGAGATGATTGGTCTGTCAAGTTGAGCTCACTACCCCTAAGGCTTCCCTGCGGCTGTTTGACTGTCATTTTGGCACCACGGTCAGTTTCAGTCTGAGCCATGCAAGAGGCCTCACCTGATTCACCAGAAAAACTCATCCCAAAGTTGATTCAAATCCATTAAGAACAGATTCTTTGGAGATCTTTCAAGAGTGAGAAACTTTCGTAAGGCCTTACTCCACATGGTTCCCTCTTCAGTGTCAATCACAGCTTGAATCTGTTTCAAAAACGCACTTGACAGTAAAAACGGTGTTGGACCTGGAACAACTGCAATTCGGAACCATCCCTTTTGGATCGGGAGCACAAGTGCATGTTGGCTCGTCAGCGTCTGATGATTACCAAATCGAAACACTAAGTGGCATGGTGCACGGTGTGCTTGCTTTCGGATCTGTTCGGGAAGACCCTGCAAAAGTTCTGTCACCTGATGGCTTCCAATCACTGTCTGTGAAGCACCTAGATCAACAATGCCATGGGTACCTGATGACGCAAAGTGTATGTCATGTGAAATCACACTGGATGCTGGGTGATCTTTCGGATCATGCATGTGAGACGTCGAGGGACACTTTACATCATGGGACTTTGGCTGCGCAGCATCACGGTGGTTGGCACGAATGCTCAGTTCATTCCTGAGGGCCATTCGGATGCGTGACATGACATGTGATTTAAATCCCCATTTCTTACCCTTATCATTATTCCAATTATTCCCAAGTTTATTTCCCGTGATTACCCCAAAACATGCGGCTGCACAATCTGGCAAAGGCTCGGGAAATCTCATCTCAGGCAAATGGGAGATCTCGGGTGGGATCTCTGCTGGCACATCATCGACGACCGCCATGGAAATCGGAACTGTTGATCCATCACTTGGAGGGCCAGTGGACGAGGCTGATTGACGAAGGCTACATTCGGCCTTCCAATGACCCTTTTTCCCGCACAGTCTGCACGTAGAATTAGCTATCCTCTGTGCTAGTGACTTTCCTTTTCCGCCTCCTTTTCCAAAACCTTTCTTGCCCCCACTTTTCCCTCCTTTTCTCACGGGCCAAAATCCTCTGAATTTGGCACGTTCTGTCAGGCGGCGACGTGCCTCCTGATATGAGGAAAAATAGGCAGCTAGGTCTGCATCACTCTGCACTGCTTCTGTCACTGCGTCCTCAAACTGTACCACCATAGCAGCATCTTCATCATTGTCATTGGCTAACTGTGCTAAGGTTTCATCATCCAGTGGATCATCAACAGTCCAATACGTGTCATGTTCTTTATCCTCTTCTACTTCATCAACATTGAAGGCCAAATGGTCATAGGTTTTCATGTTCTTTTCTCGTTTGGCACCCGTGTAGTCTTGAAAGAAAGATGAACCTAACATGCGTATGGCTGCTACGACCTTCTTCCATTCCAGTTTCTGTCCAATTTGTTCAGCTCCGGACTCCACCAACACGCGCTTTTTGTCTTCAGCTGAAAGGCGGCTGCCACGAAGCAAAACATACGATCGAATCTGATCCATGTCAACGTCCTTGGTCAAAAGCTCAGTCCAAACCACATCAACACGGGCGATGAAACTGTCACCTGTCTCGTCAGGCTTCTGCTGACATCGATACAAGGCCTTTTCCACCAACTCAAAACGATGCTCAAGGGGAATCTGTCCCCAGGTGCCCCCAACCAATTCCACCAGTTTCTGAACCCCTTTACGGTCATTCACCAAGAGGTCCTTTTGATGCAAATGAAGCTTCTGGTAGGCTGATCCCTTTGTGTTGAGGATCAGTCGGGTGATGAGCTCCAGGATTTTGGTCTGGGGCCATGCTTCAAGCAGTAGGTGAACCTTGCTGGACCAAATGTCCACATTGTCACTTGCAGGATCAAACGAAGGCACTAACAGCGCAAGCTGATTCGAGATGGTTCCACCCCCATCAGTTCCAGCCTGTCCTCCAGATGATTCAGACATGAATTCTGTGGCGCCTGATCGCCAGGTAGCTCCGCTACCAATGTCAGATTGACACTGGTAGCTTGTTCACTTCCAATCCTAATCCCAGTTGGAACCCTGTCCAGCAATGCAAACTCCTGTTTTGCCCAATGCGAAGCCACGACCTGCAATCAGTCCAACGCACCCACAGCTGGCCACAGCTGTATCCACTAAGCGTCACTGATAGCGCTATTGCTCAAGCTAATCCCTCCCTCCAGCCCAGAGGCTGCGGCAACAATTGGTTTCTGGAAGAACCCCCTGGTTAAATGAGGGAATGACCTCAAGCACATGTGATATGGCCTGGCTTTCACAGTATGTATAGTATATATATATATTCACGATTAGTTGATAGACATTACCCACCTAGTAGCATAGTAGAGTTGCTCTTATTCGGGTTTATCAAACAGGATATTTATAACTTTTCATGAGAAACTCGAGTTATGGATGGCTCTTCAAGTATCCACATCACATCATCTACTTTCATACAATATCATCACCACTTCACATCATCACCACTTTCACATCATTTCCAAAAATGCTGCGAACTCCATGGTGTTTTGCAACTTTGTGAGACGTGCAGTGGAACTGTTGCATCATACTGGGATTTGAGAGTTGGAAAGGTCACCTGGGTTGTGCCAGCCAGGGCTGCAACTTGATATATGATATGAGAACCCCTCATGGAGAGATTGGAGAGGTGGGATATACTTTGGTACAACAATACATCCAATGAAATAGCTGGAACTGGTTGAAACTTACCGTATTTGTCGATCAACCATCATTTCTTACTGAGAAAAACCCGAAAAAACATCCAAAACACCCAGCACTTTTTTTGATTATAAACCATCAATTTCATAGTTATTATCCATTAATCATCCCATCATATTTACTATAAGATCCCGAAGAATCCATATTTATATATATATATTTACCATATTCCTAACATTCTAACTATAAATTCTAGCTATAAAGTTATCCATTCATCACCCCTGAATTTACCCTCTGGTAATTTAACATAGCTATTGAAAATGGTCATTTATAGTGGATTTTCCCATTGAAAATGGTGATTTTCCATAGCTATGTTAGTTTACCAGAGGGTACCATAGTTCTCCCCTCTCCATGGCCACTCTTGGCCGGGCCAGGCCTCGCTTCACCCTCGTCTGCGTTCGACGCCTCGACCAAGAAGTTCTGCCCGATGGCGGCGTCAACCTGGCACCATTTATAGTAGACCCCCAAACAAATATGCCCCAAAAGTGGGAAACCAGGAGGTTAGTTTGATGATATGTAAATAGATAAATAAGTAAATAAATGAAATAAATAAATAACTATATATATATACATACAATATTATGTATGTATATATATATAATATACACGTATTTAGAGTGGTTTCCCACTTTTCTATATATCTATTTGGGGTTGCTGTAGCATGATGTAGCACCACCATTCTATGGAAACTTCACCGGCCAAAGTGGGGGTTTGAGCAATCAAAGATGAAGAAACAACCTAGCTACATCCTGTTCAAGCAATGTCCCAGGCAATTTGTTGATGTTTTTTGCTGTTTTTGTTGCCACATGGCAGGAGTTGTCTCTCTCCCATGATCGGCGCTTGCTCTCGCGCATTGACGAGGATGGAAGGCATTCCTCAGCCCTTCGATGTTCTTTGCAAACACACCATATAGGTTCCCCTGCATCGATCAATATATAGTGGTGATTAATCACACTTTTTTGATATCAAATGTCATCCATGTTGATCCAAATCAGAATCTTCAACGTTTTTTCATCCCCAGTTTGAGTTCCTCTGCAGATAACCAGATCCAGCCGTTTTCTTAGGCTGAAATGCCCCATTTTTCTTGGTGAACCATTGCCATTGCCAGGTGCTTCTGCTACTCCTGCGACAACACACGAGCTGAGTTTCGATTGGCGAGATCGGTGGCGGAAAAGGCGGGTGTTGCCATCGGGCCATGGGCATGAGTCGAAGCCAAAACATGGGGATATGCCAACCACAATTGGGATCTTTCTGGGATACGGGGATGAACATCCATGAATCCCAGCTATTTTGATGTGATCTACAGGGTACTGGGCTTTTGAGCCATCGCCATATATATATATATATATTATATATATATATTGCGAACAACGCACTGGTAGCTCAAACCTCTTCCACAAGGCCTAACTCCCAAGTCAGGCTGCAAACTCTTTCCCCCAAAAGCGGTCGGCCAGAGAATCTGAAGTTTGGGATGAAGGTGTAGCCACACACCAAGCAAATGGATGTCCTCACCCAGTTGGTGCCCTGCGCAAATAGCTATGGCACTAAGCAACGCCCACCCACCTCATCTCCTGTTAGGACCAGAGCCTATGTTGCTGCGGCAAAATGCCCTGCTGAAAAGTTAGATAACATCACTTCCAGGAGTCGCATGGTTAAATGGTTGCATCGCTGAAGCATGGACACTGAGAATCACCTTGCCACAATGTACAATTCACACTCCCAAAAATCCAAACAAAATAAAAATTCAGCAAGGTGATTGAGAGGGATCTTGATCAATATGGCAGTTGTTGCGAAGCCATTTCAGTCGAGTCCGTGAATCGGATCTAGCCTTCAAAATTTCCAATTCATCATTCAATCGATACTTTCCCTGCATGATGGTTTCTCGAAGGAAGCTGGTATCCATAATCTTTGTCAAACTGTCGGCCAATTGAGCACCAGAATGGACCCAACGTACACTGACTCCTTCAGCTATCATTTCCTTGATCTTTCTGGCATTCAATTGTGTCCTAAATTCACTGCATGCTGGTGGAGCTGTGCGAGTGATAAGGTCATACAGACTCTTACAGTCAGTGGCTATGGTGTCCTCAGATAACCTCTGCGCCTTGACTGTAGCAGTGGAATACGAAACTGGAAGTTTCTGTAACGCTGCTTCGGGAGTCTGCCAGTGCACCTTGGAGTTCAGCAACCACGCCCAACAAAGACGTATCCAGGAAAGTTGATCGAGCACTCAGCTAAAGGAGACTGTTTCTGCAGATAGGGTGCTCGTCACGACCCGCTGTATCTTTTTACATCCCCAGGATATTGGATTAACCATACAAGTGACGTTATCCCCAAGTTCCTTATGAGTGCTCATAATGATACTGCCAGTGTGAGAATCTGGATTTTTCTTTGAGGCAAACGAGGCGTCCGAAAAAGCTAGAAACCTCAGATCTTCACAGTTGATGGGATTAATGGTGATGGAAACGTTTGCATGTTTCTTGGCTTCATGGAGTGTTTTATTGGCGTCGATCAGTGTACTGATAGTTGCTTTGTTAATGTCGGATTGTAAGAAGCTGAGACGACTTGCAAGATCTGGACGGGTGTGCACGGATGCATATTGCAAACTCCCTATAAGCCCACGAAGCGCCAAACGTTCTTCTGCTGTCACTGGCTCGGATTCCAGTTTTCTGCGATCAGGTTTGATCCGAATCGGCTCAATTCTTTTGACATATTCGCCTTGAGAGAGAGTAATTCCCTTGTTTGGGTGTTGAAACATCTCTATACCAGTGAAGGTGAACTGACCTATTTTGTGAGAACCAAACGGATACTTCTTTTCGAGTTCTGCAAGTTTCGAGAGAAATCTTTCATTGCCACCGCACAAACCATCATCAACATGTATGCCAATTATTCCATCCGGCTGTTGTGTCTTTGGGCATCTGAGAATGAAAGTGCAGGGGCAAAACGGCGATTGTTCAAACTCAAGTCTTACTAACTCTTCTCGCAGAGCCTGAAACCAGAGAAAAGGCGCATCTATGAGACCATAGGCACTTTTGGCTAGTCGACAAATTTCCTCCAGTCGGAGTCCCATCTTGGTTGCCAGTTCAGGTACAGGTTCCAGACCAATCACACGATCCTTTTGGGGTTTTCCTTGTAGAAAAGCAGCTTTTACATCAAAGGATCTGAGCATCCATGACTTGGAGGCGATCAGTTGGAGTAACAGCATCTTTGAATGTCGGTTGAGTGTTGGCGAATCCCTTGGAATCTCGGTTATTTTTGGATCTAAATACCCCAGTACCACCAAACGCGCCTTTGCTTTGCGATGTTTCTGTGGCTGTCCGGGATCACGATCTTCCACTTCAATCGGTTTCCAAGTAAGAACCCAACGACACCTCAAAATTTGCTCAGGGTCAATCTGATTCCTGAACATGCGTTGTACTGTTCCTGTTTGCAACCAGTTGGAAACTTCGGCCTCTTTGGCCTTGGCAAATTCCGCTCTTTCAGACATTGTCAGTTCTGACAAGCGAACTTCAGCACGCTGTTTCTTTGCAGCTGAAACCAGGAAGGCCAAATCTTCAGGGTTGTCGGATTGTCGCCAGGCCTGAATATCATCGTCAGTGACAAAAATCTCACTGCGCCAGCCAACATGTTCTTCCATCTCATCCAAGGCAAACTCATCCGCGTCATGACAGTAAAGACCCTCACAGACCAAATCATCATCATCATCATCATCAGGTATTGGAATCTCTTCAGGCACTGTCGGTTCAACGCTTTCTGCAGGCGGTGTTGAAGGAATAGCAGGTTCATTGTCAGGTTGGTCATCGGTATTAGAACTGTTGGATAATGGTATGTTACTATTGATCGTTGGTGGATTATTGAGATTGTTGTTATCAACAGGAAAGCTTTCAGGGATGCTTTGGTTGCCCAAATTTACGAATCTGGTCATAACACCGGAAACATCAGCTGGGAGTTGTCTGGCAATCTCGGATATTCCAGGCTCATTTGGTCTTTGGACAATGGCTTTGGCTTCTTCGGCAGTCACCGGTCGAACATGTTCAGGGGCACACCTAAACAGCTTGCTGGACATGGTTACCCAAATGGTTTGCTGGTTCTCATGAACAACTACCTTCATGGGACCTTGCCAAAACCCGGGCTGTTGACCGCTGCCTTCTTTCCAGGCCATTACCCATTCACCAGGCTGATATCTACCCCTAAACGGATTTGATCTACGCAGCATGGCTCTCCTCAGTACAGAGTCATTATCTGCACTGTGAAAGGCTCGTCTCGCCGTCTCACGATAGGCAAGCTGGGCACGGAATTTAATTCCCTGTGCATGATCGGACTCTGCCAACATGTGTGCCGGTAGCAACATGTCACTGCTAACAGAACCAGGAAGACGACTATGTTTACCCAAGACAAGTACCTCTGGTGCAAAACCACCCTTCAGACTGCTAGCGTTCTTGGCTTGAGTGCGCCACCAGAGTGCCTTTTGCAGGTCTGCATAGTTATCTATGTTGTGTTCTGCATTAAACTTCGTGAGCATGTGCTGTAAGATGGCTCCATGTCTTTCGGATCTACCATTTTGAAAATGTGCTTCCGGGCTGATTGTCGTGGCTCGGATGTTGTGACTCTGAAGGAAATTCATGAAACCCTCACTATTTAATTCAGAGGCTGCATCAACAAGGAGTTCTCCGGGGATTCCTGCCCATGATAACCACATGGTAAGCATGGCTTGAATCACATCTTCAGTAGATTTGGAGGGAGCAATTGTGGCCATATGGAAATTGGTTCCCCAATCAAGTACATGGTGCATATGAAAGGTCTTTCCATGGATGTTTGTCCATACGAGCCCATCGATCGAAATCCTGTCGTTGAAATCTAGATCATCACGCAAGGAACTCGGCCGAGCATGTTTTGGCCTGGAATTCTGGGTACAAACGTCACATTGAAAGTTCCTGGCGGCTTTAACCATTTCTGGTCGGTACCCTTGTTGCAACATGATTGTACTCATTCTCTCGGCACTCGGGTGTCCCAAGTTCTTGTGGATCTTGGTCAGGATGTTCTGATCTTCTTTGGACAGGCTTTTGATGGATTCGTGAATTTCAACTTGACTGGAAAGTGGATGCTTTGAATACTCATGGTTATCTTCGGTTTTTGGGATATTATCACAGGGAGGATTATGGTTAATTTCTGGGGAGGTCATGGTAGTTGGAGGTGATATTGATTCTTCTGAATGCTCATGTTCAACTCGGGCGGGCATGTCCGAGTGCACAGGAACGTTCTCCGGCAAAATGCTCGGAGACAGGACCGCAGGGTCAGGCATCTCTACAGTGGCAGGCTCTCGATTTTCTCCAGTGTTTGCTGCAAAAACCGTTATATTGATCCGGCAGGCATGGGAAGGTCGAACCTTTTGGCGCTTGGATAGTTGTTCCCAGTTTTCCCAATCATCTTCAACAAAAATTTGAGTGGTCCCTCTCTTGAGATAGGCACATTTCCTAAAGGGAGCTTCATGGGCAACAACATCTTCAGGTGGCACGATGGTTCGATTTGAACCTCTGCAGGCGATGATAAACTTCACCTGTTTGTCAGGTAAGAGTTCTTGAACACTTTGCAAAATTGTGGAGTCATCGATTGTGCGTTTACCAACACGTGCCAACAGAGGATCTACAAGATCAAACACCTTGGTCCAAGCGTCCAGAGCGTTCAAAGGAGATTGCTTTCCATTGAGCTTTCTCCGTTTTACCTGCAGGGATGAGGTCATCTCCGTCGACCTGGAAAGTTTCGGTTTTGCAGTCATGACAAGTCTTCGTCGCTTCAGCGCAGGTTCATTCACCAGAGTAGGTGACTCACTTGTGAACATGATTGGATCACAGGGTTTCTCTCTTGGAAAGGATATCTTACACAAAACTTTGGCCATGTCTCGTGCAAACTTTCGCGGATATGATTCTGAGAAGGTTGACCTGTTTAACCTCACTCCATGCACCACAGTGGAACCTTCAATCACCTGATGTTCATGATTGCCACAACATTTCTTATTGCGCAAACTTTCAGCAACACGATTTGAAGTTGATAGCACGGTCATACCCTTCTTGATAAACTTGCCACTCTCGGGGTCTTGTAAGGAACCAGCCGTACACATGTCAAAATCTGTTGCTTGAGTCACCTGATGAATTTCTTGGAGATACGGCAATTTGAACATCAATGAGGCACGTGACTGCTCCCAGTGCATGTGACGATGACATGATCTTTGATATCGCATGATAACAATCCCCAACGCAATTTGTTCCAGATGCTGAAGTCTCAACTGCTGCAACTTGTCCCAGGACTGGAGCGATCGACTGCCATTCAGAGTTGACCAACCCGACCATGGACCACAGGAGGGTGAAAACCATACGTGTTCTGGGTTCCTTGAAAGCAAAGTTTGAAACAACAGCAACCGACCCTCACGAGATTGCAAGTCACATTGAGCTAACCCAAGACGCTGTGCTTGAAAACCCAACTGTTGTACCTGGTGGGTGAGTCGACTCTCTGGGCCACAAAAGACTTCCAAAAGTGTGAGTCTGCCGCGGTTGCCAAAATTTGACTTGGATTCTCGGATGCAGCTGTCAAATTCCTGGGAGTACATCTCAATCAATTGAAGAAACTTCTTTCGCTCAGCACAACTATGAGTCGTTAGATTATTCACATGTTGATTATCACTCCATGTCTCTCCAGCTGCCAGAAAACCCATCATCTCGGCTGCTTCAAGATCTACTGTTCGATGATCCCGGCATGACTCTGAGAACCCTGGCTCATTGACATCTGCTCGACGGCCTGCAAGATGGTGTGGATGGCATTCTCCATGTGCAGCATGCGCTGCTCCAGATGAGAGACATCGACTGGAACTTCGATCTGCATCTCCTGTTCCATCTCGTCCAGATCCCACACGGACTGTTCCTCGGGCTCCAGATGAGCTCGCAACTCTTTGGCTGGCATGATCTTGGGCTTTGGAGTCCAGTTTGGGTTCAATGGCTTCCCATTCCCCTTGAGTGCAGAGGTCTTGGAAGGTTGGAGCTGTGGCTCTGTCACGGTCACCACACTTCCTTCGAGTTCTGCCTGCTCGATCTTGAGCCCGATGTAGTGAATCATCAGACGATGCGAGCCTTTTGTGCTGTCCTGGTAATGTTTCAGAAACCAGTTGATCCACTGTTGATCGGTTTCCCACACATCCTGAAACTTCCGGCCCCGATGCTTGGTGCCGAAATCCACCTTCATCATGTTCAGCTGTTCCAATGAGTACTGGCGGAGGTCGGGAAGTTCTTCGACCTTCTGAACTTGAATCTTCTGAAGGCGTTCGAACAACGACGTCATGGGCAACGGATCCGTCAGGAGAGGCACGTTCAGGCAAATCGCAGGGCACTTGAGCTGATGCTGGTGGCAAGGAATGTGATGATTTCGGCTCCGAAGTCTCGGATTTCATCACTGGCATGTTGGCTTTCATGTCATGTTTATGCATGAGCACTTGTGAGACTAGCTGATCCTTCTGACAGAAAACCTCATCTTGATTACCCTCTGCGGCTGACACGGAATCAGATTTTGGCAGGCTGATTTCGGCCAAGTGAGTTTCGGCTGAAGACTGGGTTGCCGATGCATTGGCCGGCAAGGCTGCCAGGTCATTCAGATCTATCAAAAAGAGTCCCTTGGGCGTCAACTGCAATGGAAATTCCCGATGAAACTTCTTCGACCACATGACATGACGTTCAACATCAATCACAGCATGAAAGGCTCGCAACAGTGTATTGGAAATCAAAAACGGCGTTGACCCAGGGACAATTGCGATCTTCAGCAACATGTCTTGCAGGGGAACTACCAAAGCTTGGGTGCTTTTCAAGGTGCCATGATTACCAAAGCGAAAAGTGATATGACAAGGGCAGCGGAATAATTGGCTACGGATGTTCGGATGCAGGCTTTGAATTAAATCAACCACCAAATCACTACCAATCACTGTCTTTGTTGCACCTAGATCAACGACCCCCAAGCTACCATGCGTGGCGAACAGGGCATGACTCTCAGACAAAGGTGAATGGCACCTTCACAGGTTGGCTCAATCCTCGGCAATGAGGACCGCTGGAACTTGAACTTAGGATTTCGTTCCCACACCTTATTAAGGGATACCCTTAATCTCCCCTTGAAATCCTGAGAACCAGTAAAAGACAAAAAACTCGCTTCAACCTGAGGTTCATCGATGGGTCCTGAACGGTCGTCAGGTATCTGCAGAAACTCCATCGGCAGGGCTGCGTCGGAACTCACAAAGGATGTGGGTGCAGCGGCATTGGAGTGGTTGGATCTCGGTTTCTCTGGACACTCAGCTTTCCAGTGTCCTACCTTGTTGCAGATCCTACACCTAGACGTCAGGATTCTTTGTTCAAGTGACTTCCTCGAAGAGCTGTGTCCCTTCTGGAACTTGCCTTTGACGCGTCCCTTGGAGTGGCCTTTGGCCTTTCCTCCTTGAGATACTGGCCAGAATCCACGGAAGCGGACCTTTTCACTGAGGCGCTTTCTTGCCTCAGTGTACGTGTTGTATGCGGCTGCTAGCTCTTCATCACCCTGAATTACCTCGGATGCTGCGTTTTCGAAATCACAAATAAAAGTGGCATCGGTGTCACCTTCACTCAACAAGATTTCAAACAGTTCATCTTCACAATCCATTTCACCTTCGGCAGCATAGATTTCATGATTTCCATCATCATCATCGCCTATGGCTTCGGATACCAGGGTGGCTTGATCATATGTTTTCAATTTGGTGCGTTTCATTCCAGTCACATCTTGAAAGAATCCTGCTCCAAGCATGCGGATGGCACTACTCACTTTCTGTACAGACAATTCACCGGATCCGGCTGCATCTGCGTCGACCAAAACCTTCTTCTTATCCTCAGACGACAAAGTCGAACCTCGAAGAGTGACGTAGGCCTGAAGGTCGGACAGTTTAAGCTCACGGCTATTCAACTCGGTCCACATGATGTCTGCACGAGCCAGAAATGAGTCGGCCGTCTCATCAGCCTTTTGGATGCACTTGTACAGCGCACGTTCTGCGTACTCATACCGTTTTTCAAGACCCAATTGGCCCCAATGACCTCCAAGGATCTCCACGAGACGTTTCACAGATTTTCGATCGTTCTCCAACAGCTCCTTCTGGTGCAACTGGAGTTTCAGAAAGGCGGAGCCACTGCAATTCAAAATCAGTCGTGTTACCAATTCTGTAAATTTGCCAGCTGGCCAGGCTTCCACGAGCAAACCAACTTTCTGAACATACACCTGTAAATCATCTTTCGAGGGATCAAAGGAAGGTACCAGTGCTGATAGTTGATTGGGCACAAAACTTGAGGCTTCAGACCCAGCTGACGGAACACCGTCTTCCGCAGACATGATGTCAGCTTGAAGTCAAAGTCCTGGATCACCCGCACTTATCGGCAGCGGGGCTCCGCTACCAATGCGAACAACGCACTGGCAGCTCAAACCTCTTCCACAAGGCCTAACTCCCAAGTCAGGCTGCAAACTCTTTTCCCCAAAAGCGGTCGGCCAGAGAATCTGAAGTTTGGGATGAAGGTGTAGCCACACACCAAGCAAATGGATGTCCTCACCCAGTTGGCGCCCTGCGCAAATAGCTATGGCACTAAGCAACGCCCACCCACCTCATCTCCTGTTAGGACCAGAGCCTATGTTGCTGCGGCAAAATGCCCTGCTGAAAAGTTAGATAACATCACTTCCAGGAGTCGCATGGTTAAATGGTTGCATCGCTGAAGCATGGACACTGAGAATCACCTTGCCACAATGTACAATTCACAATATATATATATGGAAATGCGGGGTTTCCCTGGACAATTAGCATTTTTGATAGGTTTTACATAAGTATCTATATACGTTAACTTACTGGAGATACCTATCTCCCTGACCATTCTTTGACACAGCTGTGGAATGCTTTGGAATCATCAGATGTATCTCTTGCCATCATAAATATCTCCTCCAGTTTGGCCCACCATCCGCTTGATCTGAGAATCTGGGAATGTCGGATCTATCCATTTTGAGGGCCGCGGGAAACGGGGCGATTTCGTCGAATTTTTGGGAACTGGTTGACATTGCTATTATATACCATTGATATAAGTTTTGATATTTGGAAACGTTTGCTTTTGCTGGTTAAACATCCCTATTTTCTCAGATTCTGTGAGGGGTGAACCTCCCCTGTGGTTTCTTGGGATTACATTTCTTGCGGATCTCGTCTCACGGTCGGGAGATCACCTGAATGCAGGTGGATCGCAGCGTCTGGCAGCACATTCCGGCAGAGACGCAGGTGGCGCAACGGTGACTTACTGGTGCTAAACGTAGGGAATGGGGGAATGGGATGATGGTGTATAGTTATTAGTTATTAACCAGCAACAAGAACAAAGGAAGTTTGTCCGAAGAAATAGTGCAACTCAATTTCAGAGGTTTAAATTACCCTCTGGTTATTTAACATAGCCATGGAAAACCACCATTTTTAATAGGTAAACCATGTATAAATGGGCCATTTTCCATGGCTATGTTAAATAACCAGAGGGTAACGTTTTCTTTAAAGATTGCTATGGGCTATGCTTTTGGTGACCATTTTCACCATGTACGGTGTGTATACACACCTTGTGGGCCTTCCAGGTTGAGCTCTCCACAAATTCTTTGTCGGAATACCCCGGCCGGGCGCTTGGCCGAAATATGGACAGCTCTCCAAATGGGCTTCGTGGCCTCTGATCTCGTAGCAGGATTATCGGAAAGGAAACTGGTTCTTCCTTTTTCTGAAGGGTCATGGTCATGGTGATAATTTCTGGTGATTGGGTCTGAAAAATGGGAACAGCTATTCGATCTCATGGTTAAACACCTCTAATGGGGCTCATCCCCAATTTTTGGGCCAACCCAGTACGAGGATGAGCAGCTCGTTACATGCTGAATCAACGGAAGGGTTTCCAAGGTGTTGCCTGCCTTGTTGCTTTGCATCAAGAGAACGCAGCGTGCGGATCTCAGATGAGTTGCGTGCGCACGGTGTCCAGCTTGCTTCATTTGACATGAAAGGATGGCTTAAAGCACGATAGATCTGAGAGATCTGAGATCTTGGCACTCTTAAAGTGTGAGTCAGTAGCAGATTCTGTGATTTGTCTTGAGCCAACTTCAAGTTGAAACTCTTACAGTACACAGCGGTGTAGCTGGCATTCTTAACGGCCTTAACGCTGCCGTGGAGCCGCGCGGTTCCAGGTTGACGTTTTGCCGCTTTGTGAATATCACCAGCCCAGAGGCCGAGCTGAAGGATTCAGGAGCAGAGGCACAGCGGCCCAGCGGCACAGCGGCACAGCGTGTTTCCCATCGAAAAACCACCATGTGGGTATGGATCAATACCTATGAAAATACCATTTTTAGTGGAATGAACATCCATTTACCAGCTATTTTGATGTGAACTACAGGGGTACAAGGTTTTGACACACTGCCATGTGTAAAACAAATCCCCCTTTTGGAAAATGCACATGTCAGCAAAAACCGGGTACGCCGCCTCAGCCGTTGTCAGTTGGTGGACGATGCCGAACGCTTGGAGAGTGGTGCACCTTTACTGCGCTGGTCGGAGGCGCCACGGCGATCACGGGATGGGGATGGCCTAAAGATGTTAGTTGAGAAGTACTGTTTTTGGGTAAGACGACTAATTGTGGAATGGCATCGTGTGTCACCTGTCACAGGGAATCTGGTGCACTCTAAAGTGAGTGCCAGGATGGTCTCGCGAATGGCTACAACATTGTCTTGAGGCACACAATACCGCTGGTTGGACCCTGAGTTTGAACAGCATCAGCCATTCATCGCCAAGGAGAATCTGTAGGTTATAGATGGTTGGTCAGTGGACCATGACACATAATCAGCCTTAAAAACAGGATACATAGCACTTTTCTACCCAATGATTAGCCGCATTCTGAATTCTCGACATGTTGATTGCTTCAAGTCCTATTTAAGGTACAGGGCAGTTTCAGTTCCTTCATGAGTTTGCCATTTGTCCTACAGGATGACACAATCTTTTCCCGCACATGGCCTTGTCCAAAAATGGGACTTCGCTTCCAAAGGGAGGGATCCCAACATTTTTGAAACACGTAGAGAACCCTTGGAGTTGGGCAAACAATCCCAACATTTTCAGGTACAAAAGCCATCGTCGAATCCTGTTTCTGGCAGTGACAAAACATCGCCGTCCGAGTTCAAAGTGCTTCGACTTCTTCCGGCCTGCCGCGAACATTTAGCCGCAGCTGCCAGAGCTGCGCAGGCCTCTGCGACCTATTTTGGGACTGGATGTTGAAAAGAAACGGTTCCAAGATTTCGGCCAAAACCACCAGTTTGTTTCCATAAAACATTGTTTTGGTTTTCTTGCGTTTCCGATCTGAACCTTCGATGATGTTTCCGATCACTGCCCTGACGAGGCAGAACTGAATGAGGTGGACCTAGAAGGCAAGTTTTGGTGGTCAAGTGCCAGTTTTTTTTTGGGGCAATCATCAGTTGGATCAGCAAAGTCACCAGGTCACGATGCAGACTGGTTGACGACCCAGGGGGTTTTGAAAAATGCGTCCGGGGTCTCCGAGACACAAACATCTTCAAAATAAAACTGGACGCTTTCTCCGATATATATATATATACATACATATACATATGCATACAGTATATATATATATGATATATGTAATTATATGTATATGTGGTCCAAGTGAATCAACTGTTCACTTCTTGGCTCATGCAAATGAGTTCGTGGATCAAACCATAGCTGGATTCAGCCCCAGGTTCGAAGGTGAGGAATGCGCCATCAAGACCTGCCAACGGCTTCCAGTCAGCTGACCTCAGTTCCCCTCCGCCATGGAGTCCATGGAGCAAGGAATTTCACCAACTCCAAGGATTTTCCAAGGTTAGAAATTTAGAAACATCAGCTTGAAGGATGAAGGGTTGGACATGGTTAGGCCACTTAGCCACCACTTATCCACCACTTATCCACTATTTATCCACTTTGGCCAAGTTCTTAAGGATGTTTCACCATAGGTTTCACCATAGGTTTCACCATAGGTTTCTCCATAGGTTTCTCCATAGGGCCGCCAGGTGCGAATCAGCGTGGCGACGGCGCAGACCATGGTGCTGCTTTTGGATGATGCGGTGGCCACGGTCCTGACGTTTCGATGGAAAGGTAGGGACCCCAGCAGCGGTGTTGTCATCGTATGCAGCGCCGGAAGCTGCTTTGTTTAATGTGCACAGCAATGGAGTTGTTTTTTTTACTTGAATTTTCTGCATGTCGGACATTATGTTTGTTGCTTTTGGGAAGCAGTGATTGCATCATTTGCATCCCCCTCACATGAATCATCAAATTATACTATCATATTTCAGATGAAACGGTCTCTTCGCACAGCGAAACCCGTGTCATCCGTGTTTCGGTTGTTTCGCAGGTCTTTTCGCCACCAGTTGCTTCTACATGCAGCGAATTTGTCCTTTCCCCAGCTTTGTGGCATCTCCAGTGAGTATCCCATGAAAATCCCATAACCAAATATGATCAAATCACCATTTCTGATAGGTAAACTCACCTCTGAGGCCCTTCGCTGGAGCAAAGGCGCCCATTTTTTCGGATTCCCCGCGACACATTCGGCTGGGTTCCGGCATATTTGGATCGGGTTTGAAGTGATCATGGTCTTGTTGAAGCACTCAGATCATCCGAAATCAACCGTTGACAAAGTCTTTCTAGACCCAATTGATGGCTGATCCAATATGCGATGAGTTGTAACAACCTCAGCACGACGTCACGACGTAAATGGATGTAAATGGTAGTTTATACATATATTTATTATATGTATTGATTGGGAATCATCCCCAATAATTTGATTCGGTATCATAATTTCACCAGAGCCCATGGCCCATGGTGAATTTTTGTTATTTCCATTAATATCCGTCAGTAGATGGCCATCTGAATAAGAGAAAGTGGTGATTAAATCTCAGACAGATCCACCCCAGCTTGCCCCCCACACCCTCTGCAGCAACAAGGTGGGGAAAAGTCAGATATTGGGGCGACTCAAACTGTGTTGATTTCTCCATGAATCAGGCGGCTCTTGGTGCGTTTCTCGGATGTGCGGACGTGCCTGCGCCTCAGATACCTGGAACATTGGCGTTTTTCGCTGAACACACAAGGATTTCACCAGCCGAAATGGAGACTTCACATGACTTCACCATTGAAATAACAGGGACTCAATGTGATTCATGATTCAACATGATTTCACCAAGCATCTGTCATGGGTGTGTCTGAAGATTGGGTACCCAAAGTTATGGCCATTGTAATTGGATGAAACGGGGCACCCAAGAGGGGCCATCTCCAGGTTGCCGGTTTGGGGGAAGGATATGCCTATTCTGATGCTCGTGGTTTGGAATCAGGATGCGATCATTTGGCTCAACCCTTGTTTTGGTTCTTTTTTTAATTTTGCGTCGCTTTATATTGATTTATATGGTTTTTGGATGTTTTTGGTATAGTTATATTGTCTTATAGAATTTTATAGATCAAATAAATCATTTCTCACCACTCTCAGACCCCGCAACGGGCAACTTGCCAAAGATTGCCATCATCGACTAATCTCCGATCAGGTCGTGATTGGCTTTTTGCGGTCACGCCTCAACCACAGGTTCGATTGCTGCCTCGCCCTCAGAGCTGCACCGCTGATGGGAAAGCAGCAAAGTCTTTGCGAACTTTGGGTGATGGCAACCCAACATGGAATATCATTTTTAGTAAGACCGAACTTCGGATTATTTTTAGTAACTTTGTTTAAACAAAAACATCCACTTTTTTCTGAGAGTGTCAATCAATGCAAGCCAGATGAGTCCCCAGCTGTCCAAAAATCTGTGACCGACGACAGCCTTTGGCTCAATCCAAGCTGTGGGGCTGTGGGGCTCGCCCTTCGGTCGCGTCGCCATGCCCGGCAGGGGCTGTCAGATGGAGAGTATGTTTGCGGAGTCCTTGAAGTTGGGCTGCTGCGAAGTTGATTTGGCTTTTCTGAAGAAACTTGGTGGATCTTGGTGGAATTCTCAATTCCATCTCCCCCAATATGTGTAAAGAAAACATACAAAAACCCTATGACATGGTCCCAAATATGTGTAAATCCCCTACTAAACCATAGTTTCGTTTGGGGGTGTTTGAATAGGGCCATCAGGATTTCGCCCCCGCATCCGGATTTCGGCCCGAGGAAGAAGTCCCGGAAATTGTGTGGATCCAGCGAGGCGCGGCGCCAGCGTCAGCGTCAGTGGCTGGCTCCAGAAATGCCAACCCCAAAATGCAGGAGGAACAGCCAGGATGAGAAATGGAGGTTTCCTGAAATCAAATTACCCCTGTTTTTCATCTATTTGAGTGGGATTTTCCATTATAAACCATCCAGCTATTGTGGGTACCCCATTTACGGAAACCTCCAAATCAATATAAATAAACAACCAGATGATCGTTTTGATCGCTCCTGGTGGTGGAGAAACTTGACCAAATGGATGAACTGTGCAGGTTCCAGTCGACCCAGAAATTACCGTCAAGGCGAGGGAACGCACCGCTTCTGACTTCAACGATGCTGATTTTAGATGATTTTAGTGCAATGGTAAACCATCCTAAATTTCACCACAAATGGGTGGTCTATTAGTATTTATGATTGCTTTACTGACATTAGATACATTGATGGGTTTGTGAATAGCAATCACAAAGGGTTTGCCCCAGTGGAGTTGATCGGGGTTATGGGGTCGCTATTAAAGCTGCCCTACTGAAACACTGCATCTGTGTAGCCGAGCAACACAAAAAAGTAACCGCTCAAATCCCAGTTGGCCCACTTCAGTTGGACTTTTTCCATATTTTTCCTTTCTCTTCAAAGCATGGTAGGAGGTTTTCGCTCTTTATGAAACCATGCGACCAACAGTACGACGTACGACCTCCAGGTGGTCAAGGGCGAAGTCGATGGCCTGGTCTATGAGTGGGACTTGCAGGACAGTTGGCCCATCCACTTCAGCAAGGTGCGAAAATCAGCGGAGCTGAGCCGATTTTTGAAGCAGTGACGTTCACCAGCACATCTTGGGGAGCTAGTCAGGATATAGTGGGGATATAGTGATATAATGTAGTCGGGGTACAAATATATATATATATAATATTATATTATAGGATATTATACTATATTATAGGATATTATATTATATTATAGGATATTATATTATATTATATTATTATATTACTATATTATTGTATTATCATATTATTGTATTATTATATTGTTATATTACTATATTATTGTATTATTATATTATTATATTATTATATTATTATATTATCCCCGGTCGGTGAATGCCTATGGAATGCCTAGCTTTGGTTATTATGAAATGCGTTTTTTGGTATTTTTTAAGGTTATTCAATAGAGGGCTAAATGCTGGAAGATGCGTGTATCTATGTTTGTGGCACATGCTTGGTGAGTCTAATGCCTAGATTCTCATTTTATAAAGGATTCAAGTATTGATGAGGAATGGTTAGGAAACAAGGGTTCGACATATATTGTATAGTGAAATAAGGGGTCATTTCATAAACAGAGAGGGGGGTCATTTTATAGAGGGGTACAATCGTACAAGACTTTCACAAGGAACGAGAAATTATGGTTGGCATCACATTAAAAATTTTCATCGCAAAAAAATACGCCAAATCCAGGGACAACATTATAAAAACAACATCACAATAATGTACTCCGACCTTTTTTCCTATTATTATGTGTATGTATTTTTATGGTTCTAAAAGTGTTCTTTTAAGATATAACACATCAATGTTTGGCACAAAGCATTTTTTGTGGGAGATGGTGAGATTTTGTGAGATATTTTTGGTTTTGAAAAGAAATTGGTTGCGCTATGATTTTATATATAATTTCACGCAATTTCAGGTTTCATAAATAAAGATATATTTATGTTCATATATTGTCTATCATTTTCTGTGATTTTGAAATTTTGGCCTTGAGTGGTGTTGATGATATACCGCTGGGCCAGATCTCTAAAATCCCCGGGCTGGTGCCCACTGGCTATAGCCAGCTAAGAATTTAAGCCAGGCAAATCTTAAAGCCCCTGGGGGTAAGGACAAAGAAAATTAGCAAGATTACATGGGGAAACAACAAGTTTGAAATCATTTGCTAGCATGATGCATATGAGGAGCTAGTGCCCCTGAATTTTAGCTAAAATTTCATTGCAACACCTTGAAAATGAATCAATGAGTGTTTTAAAACCGACTGTGGACATAATTTGTGGATAGAAATCTCATTTTCAATATATCTTTGGCAAAATATGTTGTTTGTTTTTTTTTTTTTTAAATCATTGCAATACCTTGAAAATGAATTAGTGAGTGTTTTAAAACCGATTGTGGACATAATTTGTGGATAGATTTTTTTTCCAACATATTTTGACAAAAATCTTTGAAAGCATCTTTTATAAAATTTCATTGCAATGCCTTGAAATTGAACCAGTGAGTGTTTTTAAACCGATTGGGAACATAATTTATAGATAGAAATTATTGTTTAACACTATCGAACACAATCAGGTTTTTCAATATGCCCACTATAAATGTGACATTTTTCATTTTCTCGTTGTTTCCCGCCCGTTGTAGGGTTCCTCGTTTACTCCGTTGCGTTACCCCGGTTGCGTCTAACTTTCATGCCTGGATGACCTTCGCCCGTTGCCGGGTCGAAGTCCTCGAGCCGGGACTGTGGACCCGTCACCACCGTTGTGCCTCCTGGCACCACCTCCTCGAATAAGAAATGTAGTGGACTTATTTTGAAAACGAAGACATAGTTTAAATTGGTTAGATATAATATAATAGAAACATGTGTAATCTATATATATATATATATAACATAAACGGGGTGGATCCGGTTGCCTGCGAACCGACCCGGGGTGTCTCTATGAAATGGGTTTCCAAACATTTGTAGCTTGTATCACAGGTTCACCGGGGTCATTTTGGTGGCGCGTGTCATTTCATAGTGACCCAGATTTCCCACCCCGAAACATCTCGAAACATCCTGAAACCAAACCACTTTCAGCCTCGGGTTCTCTATGAAATGGATTTCCAAGCATTTGTAGCTTGTATCACAGGTTCACCGGGGTCATTTTGGTGGCGCGTGTCATTTCATAGTGACCCAGATTTCCCATCCCGAAACATCTCGAAACATCCTGAAACCAAACCACTTTCAGCTTCGGGTTCTCTATGAAATGGGCTTCCAAGCATTTGTAGCTTGTATCACAGGTTCACCGGGGTCATTTTGCTGGCGCGTATCATTTCATAGTGACCCAGATTTCCTATCCCGAAACATCTCGAAACATCCTGAAACATCCTGAAACCACTTAGACCACTTTCAGCCTCTGGTTCTCTATGAAATTGGTTTCCAAGTATTTGTAGCTTGTATCATAGGTTGACCGGGGTCATTTTGGTGGCACGTGTCATTTCATAGTGGCCCAGATTTCCCATCTCGAAGCATCTTGAAACATCTTGAAACCACTTAGACCACTTTCAGCCTCTGGTTCTCTATGAAATGGGTTTCCAAACATTGGTAGCTCGTATCACAGGTTTACCGGGGTCATTTTGGTGGCGTGTATCTTTTTGTAG
The DNA here is from genome assembly GCA_947184155.2 of Cladocopium goreaui. Taxonomy (NCBI): domain Eukaryota; class Dinophyceae; order Suessiales; family Symbiodiniaceae; genus Cladocopium; species Cladocopium goreaui. The sequence continues at coordinate 77,824 of CAMXCT020000628.1, read as the reverse complement.
TGGCCCAGGTTTCCTATCCCAAAACATTTCGAAACATCCTGAAACATCCTGAAACCACTTAAACCACTTTCAGCCTCTGGTTCTCTATGAAATAACTTTCTAAACATTTGTAGCTCGTATGACAGGTTCACCGGGATCATTTTGGTGGCGCTTGGCATTTCATAGTGACCCAGATTTCCCATCCCGAAACATTCTATCTAGATAATGAATGAAATTAGACAACTGCGGTGTGATTTTATAATGCAATGGAAGGCAAGATGTGCATGCTAGGTGTTTATCTTTACCCTTTGGCTTTCATTTCGCTTATGAACACCTGTCCATTTCGTAGTGAGAAGCTTAAAAGATATGTTTTAACCGTAGGAAACAATACCCATTTCATACAAAACAGTGATCATTTCATAGAGCCAATATATTTTTACATTCTCATTTCATTTACGTTGCCCACTGTACACAATCAAAGCGATTGGATGACAAGGAAGTTTGGGATCGCATTGTATAGTCCACCACTTTTGGTGAGCAAATATAAGCCATTTTTGGTCCTTAATGTAAAGCAGGGTCATTTCATATAAAACCTTGGTTTTACATTTTATAAAGGAAATATCCTTGGTTTTGCATTCTATAGTACCTATTCTCTCTATAAAATGCTTTGCAAATGCTGAGGGGTATCAAGGACAGGGGATATTATATTATTATATTATTATATTATTATATTATTATATTATTATATTATTATATTATTATATTATTATATTATTATATTGTCTTGTATTGTATTGTTTTTGTATTGTATTATATATTATATATATATGTTTATAACCAACAATATGGGGTAAACTTGGGTCTGTCAATCTCATGGCCATGAAAAAATAGAGGGACAACGATGGTTGACCATCAAATTTGGGCCCCATTTTCAGAGTTTCAGCCATTTTACTATAGAGATGAATCGCCAAAAGTTGTCATGTTGACCGACAGGCGCGGCTTCAGATCCTCTCTTTTGCTGACTTGGAAGTCACCGAAGTTTCCAGGAACAGGACGGTGTACCCACTCGGGCAATCGGCCGAGCCCACATTGGGGGATGGGTCGTTCAGGATTTTGACAGTCATTTAGTTACTTCAAAATGATAAGCCATTCTGGTTTTGTATATGCTTTTGAGAAGTGGTTTCTTGGTTTTGGTGGTGAATATGGGGTTTCTTCGTGGAGTTTCGTCGTTTGAGAGGACACTGGTTCGCATGCGACCCGAAGTGCTGCAAGTGCAAACTGGGTCGCAAATTTGGGATCACAAGGACCAGGGTTTTGATCTGCCAAGGATTTTGACATCCAAAATCAAAGTGGCCGTAGAACGGGGGATTTGCACCATTGAAAATGACAACAGCATATAAATCATACATTGGTTAAATCCCTGTTTTGACTGGTGATATCCTCAATTTTGGCTGGTGTAATGGTTAAACCTCTATTTTTCATTGTGAACTCTTTACGTTTGATGGTAGAATCTCTATGTTTGAAGCTTAAATCCCTATCGTTGATGCTTAAATCATGTTAAATAAATCCGTCATTTACGACAAAACAGTTCTTTCTTAGTCACAACTGTAGCCCGTCAGGCCAGTCGCCGCGGCTTAAGCGAGTGGCACAGTGGCGCGATGGCACAGACAGTGCTACCTCCAGGATTTCAGGTGGGCCCGCTGGGCCCACTGGAGTAATGGTAATATGGGTGTCTTGAAATGGGGTACGTCCCCAAATAATCAGTCCATGGGGAAAAAATGGATGATAAACCATTGGATTCTTTTGTAACCACTGTTTTCAAACAAAACCATGTTTTTGAACATGATGAGATATATAACCAATAGGATAGAGGGGAGATGATCAAGCATGGGAGCATACCTTGGTAAACGTTGGGTAGTTTAGTACTCTAACCTTTTGCTATAGTCAATGAGTTCCCGTGTTGTCCCGATGGCACTTTGGGCTGTTGGTGTAGAATCCACTTCCAAATAGAGAATCCTATCTTCTGGTTGTCTGAGATGTCAGACTCCGCAGGAATACTCTCGGAAAACTGCCTTGGCAGCCTCAGGTGGAGGAACTGTTGGTGGTTCACGAGCTGCTGCTGAAGCATTCCCTTCACAAGGCATGGTCAACCGAAGAACATCGGTGCCATCAACGGCCCGGTGGGCCCGTGCGGGCCGTGCGGGGTCTCCGCAGGCCTTGCTAGGGGGCCACTTTAGAGGTACGAGGTGATGCGGTCGGGATCGACCGCAGGCTTCGGTAGGGGGGTGAAGGTTGCTAAGTCTTGGATTTTATATGTTTGTCTATTAATTTGTTTGTTTATTTTTTTGGATGATGTTCTAGTCTTTAGATCATTATGATCATTCGAGATGTTGGGGGGTCTTCAAATGAATCTTTATCCACTGAGTTTTTGCAAAGTTTAGCCAACACGCTTTTCACAACCTGCCAGTGCAAGCCTTGGTGTTTGTAGGACGACCCAGTTCTGAAAGGCGATGCTTGAGCGGGCTGGTGCGTCTAACGCAGGCCTGGGACGATCAACGGCTATTCACCAGCCAGGGGAACCCGGCGAATCCTGAGGTGAAGACAATGCTCGGACGAACTGAGCCTTCCAAGAAATCTTCTGAATCGAAAACCTTCGAATCATCATCTTCGAAATCTTCAACGAGATCGTCAGAATCTTCTGAATCCCCCATGAAGAGAAGACGCTGCGAACAGCTCGACCAGTGCGACCAGATTTCCCGTGCAGAATGACGCAAAGAAAAGGGTTGGCAGCTGCTGATTGAAGGAGGTGGGGAGAGAAACTTCGTCTTTTTGGATGGGGATTACCCAGCCAGCTATGTTTGATGACACCAGAGAGTTCCTATTGCCCTGGTTTTTAGCTTCCAGTATATGTGTACACATATATATATATATATATATATGCTCGTATATACAATTACATACATACATCCATTCCATTCCGTTCCATTCCATTCCATTCCGTTCCGTTCCATTCCATTCCGTTCCATTCCATTCCATTCAAGTCCAATCCACAGAATGAAAATCCAAAGGTGGCCAGACTCTTGTATGTTGGGATGTGAATATTCCATCACATCATCACATCACATCACATTAAACATCACATTAAACATCACATTAAACATCACATTAAACATCACATTAAACATCACATTAAACATCACATTACATTACATCACATTACATTACATACAACTGGGGGAAGATGGTAATATTTCAATAACTATGTATATATATACATATAGATCAGCCATGTTACATCGCTGAGGATGTGGCACATCTCTGGCGTTGCCTTTCACGCCCTTCCTCTGGGCGAACATCTTCCGGAGGCGTCGCTCATCCCGGGACGATTTTGGGATGCCATGGTTTGGGCTATCCGAGCCATCCGAGAACCACTTTGAAACCCAAATTGCTAGGAATCCCCAGGATCCAGGGGATCCAATCTCCGAGATTTTCGAAAGGACGTGAACTTCACTACCCTGTCCATTGCGCGGGACTTGTAGCGATCTCAGCTGGCGGCTATCGAACTGGAGGTATCAACGGCCAAGTTTACGCAAATTAAACTGCATGATCTGCACATTTCTCCAGAGGTTTGGAAACGTAAAATCCTTATGTCATCGAGTCAGATTATGGCTTCGAAAAGATGGCCCCAAATATTTCCGACTGAGGCTTGGCGTTGCGTTGTGTGATGATCGCACAAGGCTTAGCTACTGGACTTCCGGCCGTGCGTGACGAGAGGACATTGTCTTGCTCTTGACGAGAATAGTGCAGTTTGTTTTATCCTCCTCATCCACCAGCACCAGCATCAGCATCAGCATCAGCATCAGCATCATCGTCGTCGTCGTCGTCGTCGTCGTCGTCGTCATCGCCATCGCCATCATCATCATCATCATCAACAACAACAGCAACATAAACATCAACATCAACAGTCATACAGCAATAATTCTATAGTAATTAAAACTGATGATGGTAATTACACCGATGGCTGTTACCGGCCCCCAGGCCATAGGATCTGGGTGCTGTCTCTGGAGAGCTACTTTGCCTGGGCACCGAGAAGTTTTTCTGCGATGCAGAAAAGTTCTGTTGAACGAATGGTCAATGTAGACATAGTCACATAGTGATGCTGTATAGAAGATCATGTACATATATAATATGTATGTATATTTATGTATGAGATACTTTAACACATATATGTTTTTCCTCTCTCTCTCTATATGTATATATATATGTATATATAATTATATATATATATATATACAGTATATAAAAGCTATAAAACTGTATATCTATACATATCTGCGCATGTAGGTGTATACATACGTACATACCAAACATTGCGTTACATTACATTCCATTCCATTGCATTCCATTACATACACACACAGACATATATATATATATATATCATATATACACATCTGGATTTTACCATGCCAAAACACAGGCGATTTCACTCTTCATCCATCTTACCCATGACACATGCGTACTTGAGGAGACGTGCCCCAAGAATTTGGACTGGGAGCTCTTGAAGGAGTTGGACACTTTCAAACATTTTTTTTCGGTTCTGTGATTTTCAGGTTATACTTGGTGGTTTGGGATGGTGGTTTGGAAGTCGAAATCAGAGGTTTCCTGGAAATTTTGAGCAGTTTTTGTGTTGGTTCTGCCTTTTGCTACGGATCACTAGGTTTTTGTGTCTGCCAGGAAAGACACCGCTGCGCCGAAGGTGCGGGCGTCATGGGGCAGACCAGCAAAGCGTACCAGGACCGTTGGGACCGTTGAGATCTGGGCTGGACATTGCTGGATTTGGATGGATTGGGATGGATTTCTGTGGATTTTGCGAGGCAAATTCAGTTTTCGGAGGTTGCTGTGACTGTTCTATTCCATCGGTTTAATGATGGATGAATGATGAATGTCAACTTTTTTAAAGATATTTTGGTGAATTGCCACCAGAGATCATCGCATATTTCTGTTGCTGGTGTTTTGGATGAATTTTTCTATGGTTTTTCTATCTATAATTTTGTTACTTTGCTGGAGAGTACCTTTGAACCTGGACTCGAAGCCTGGAATTTGCCGATGGAGGATTTGACTGTCCATCCTGAAGCTTTTGGGCTGCGGCTACAGGCGATACAATTTTTTTTTCTGGTGGGGATAGGAAGTCGACATAGGAAAAGACCTGTTTTTTAGTCTAAAAGATGCATCGGTTGAGTGTTTCTCCGTGACGACAAAGAGCTTCGAGCCCCTGCAGTTGGATAAACATTTTTTCAGCAATGTTGACTTGAAGGACAGCACAACGAAGTTAGGTAATGGGGATTGAAAAGAACCTTTACGAATAGGGAGAACACGAACTTTACCAGTAGGGGGAGAATTATTTTCCTACCTGGTCATTATTTGACTCCTTCTTCTTGTGGCTCCTTTGCTGTTTGCTGTTCCGACTACCGTTTACCGCGTTCTTTTAGTCTCAAAGCAGACTCAAAGCAGGATTCTGTGAAGCGCTCGAGTGAAGTCGCTGGGTGCGGGGTCCCAGATTTTTTCCGCCTTTTTGTGGCATTGACCTGGAATACATTGGGAGCAACAGTGGTAAGACTTGGCAAAACTACTCACATTGAGATACCCCAGGCGATCCTCAGGCAGATCTGTGATGGACTGCCTGGTTGAAGGAGTGCCCACCTATGGCCGCGACCTCAGAACTGTCAATGGATTGAGAAGATCTACAGGAAATTCAAGAAACCATGGATTTTGATCCCAGAAAATCCGATAAATCATGATAAATCCCAATGATTCATTTTGACTCCTGGGTTGATATTCTGGATTTTCACGCTGTTTCAGGAACATTTACCTAGAGGAAGCCTTTTTCATTAGATTTCACCGAAAGCAGGACTTTCCTTATTCATTGGGTTTTTCCGAGTGTGCCGCTGTTTCATTAGAATTTACCTAGACGAAACCTTTTTCACTAGATTTTACCGAAAGCAAGATTTTACTTATTCATTAGATTTTTCCGAGTGTGCCGCTGTTTCGTTAGAATTTACCTAGACGAAACCTTTTCACTAGATTTTACCTAGAGGAAATATTCCCCAAACAGTGTGTCCACACTGAGGGGTTCTTACGGTAAGAGATAAGGCCGGTGCTTGATCAGGGTGCTCCATCTGTTCCCGGGCTTTTTTCCTATAAATTGCATAAAATTGCTCTTGTGACATGTCCATGTGCATTTCGACTGCGCAGGCTCGCACAAAGTCTGCCACGCGAGTTTTGCTTGATCTTGCGGCGCGGCATTTTCCATCAGAATTCTCGCATAAAATAAGAAAAAGAATGCGGGGCTAAAGAATCCAGGAAAAATGCTTGGCTAGGAAGGGCTGCGCTCTGAAAATAGGACACCGCAGATAATCAGATAATCATCATGCTGACCTAGTCTTGTGCTGATCCGCTTCATGTTCTCTACTGGCAAGTCAACAGTTGCGAAACACCCGTCAAGCAAAAATAGGATTGCCGAAATCGGTTCTGTGAATCAGGAAAATTCACTTTTTCATTACGCAGCGGATTTGCCATGATTTTCCCGTATTCTTGGACCAGCACATTTTTCTCATAGGTTGTGGGAACACATATTGCCTGTGCCGTTCGGCCAGTGCCAGTCGCTGTTTTGTGTGTGTGTGTGTAGCTGGCATACTCTGCTCTTCACGTTACTTGGTCATATCATACACTACACTACTCTACCAGTTCGTCATTTGGTGGTTGGCCAGTGCTGAACACTTGAATGTACAGTAAACAACTCTACAAGTTTCTTTCTTATTCATATACATATATATATATATATGTAGCTATACCCTCCTCTACTAGAATGCCTGGTTAAACAACGCTCAACTCTTCAAGGACTTGACTCCACAGCAATTGTACCTCATTTTTTCATTCCTTCAGAACTCAGAAGTTTCTGTTCCAGAGTTTCTGTTTCCGCACTCGTCTCTTGGCGGAGTGAGGTATTTCCCTCCCGGGTGGTGCGTGTGGAATGGGCCAGAGCCCTGGACAATGGCCATTACATAGCCTTTACATAGACCTTACATATGGTAGATACCTCCAATTTGGCCACTGAGAATCCCACCAATGAACATGTTTTTTTTCATTCTTGGAGGATTTATGGAAATGGACATGATATATTGAGCTTCATTTTTTTTTGTAGACTCTTTCTTTTGCAACCATCCAAACGAATTCGGCTTCTCTGCAGATCTTTACCTCAAAGCCTTGGGCTAGACAGGAATTGATCTATTCCATAGGTGGCAGGTTTGTCAATCCTTGAGATATCATTCAATGGTCCTGAAGGGGAACACCGCCGTTTCTCAAAAGATGTAGATACCGGATGGTACCGGGATAGTTGTCCTCTGGTCTTCGCAGCTTTGGCAGATCACACTCCAAATCCCCGTGCAGGGGACCATTTTCTGGAGAGCTTTGAAGGAAAAGGCTGGGTGGGATTTTGTCCAACTGGGTCAGAACCAATTTCCAGAAACGCTGGAATCAACGATTTTCCTCGCCATTTGGGATGATTTTCCCGAGTTCATCGTACCAAGCGGCTGCGGGTGGCAGTGATATCCCACGGTTGCTACCTCCTGTCATTGGTGTAATCAAAACGGCACTCAACAGACCTGTTACAACTATCTCTACACCTCCAAAGGGAAGTTGTTTGGAATTCCACCCCACAGGGGAAGACGAGAGAGCCGCTGGTGTGTGGAGCTTAGTTTCCAGTTCGGGAGAATCCAGGGTGGCTGTTGGTTGTTGAAACGCTTAGGTTTCTCTGAAAATGGGGTATACCCCCTAAATAACCAT
>CAMXCT020000628.1:0-62500 GCA_947184155.2 Cladocopium goreaui | reverse complement strand
ACTAGCAAAGTGTAAAACTACCAGATTAACCAGCAGCAACCAGGATACTGAGTTTGGGTTCCGCTGGCAGGACGTTCCGTCCCATGGCAGATGGCCGGGGCGGACTGGGCGTCGGCACACCCAGGGAGGAAAGGGAATACCTTAGCGTTGTCCTCACATGTGGCAATGGAGAAATGGCCAAATTACAGATGAATTTCCGCTCTAACTGGCCATTTAGTTCCGGGATTTCCCAACCAGCTACGTTTAAGGACAGCGGAGGGTGTTTCTGATGGTGTTTTTTTTCGTGCTCTCCCAAAAAATTGGGGGGTTCCTGAAATGGGGGTACCCTACTATGGATGGTTTACAGTGGAAAATCCGATAAAATGAATGATTTGGGGATACCTCCATTTTGGGAAACCTCCAGATGGAAAAAGTGGAGTATTATCAAAGTAGTCAAAAAATGTCAAAAAATGTTGACTTCAACATTTTTCAAGACTTTGTTTTGGAATGTGTCTTATTGCATCTGATCATTCACCAGTTGCTGCATGTAAGGATGAACATCCGGGTAGTGTCCTTGATGGTCTCTCAGAGATCTGCTGAGATTTTGTTCCCCACCGAGAATTTCAGGGAAAACCGCCAACGGAGGATCCCATTATTATCCTTGGACACTTTTTAGGATATCAGCAACCCAAACAAACATCAATGAAACAATCTATATACTGATGACGGAAAACATCTTGCACCAATTGGTAGATGGGCAACATCCCGTTCTAATCCCATTATTTACAGGGTTGATCTATGTTACCTTCATAGTTACGAACTGGTACCCAGTATGTCAAAAAACCATCCACAGTATATCTACATATAGTTGGCTAGATATATTTATCCCTTGACAATTTAACATAGCTGCCATAGCTATTGAACATGGCCATTTTTTCCATAACGACGCTGATTTTTTCCAAGGCCTCCATCGGTGGATCCAATGGGTGCGGCCCGCCAGGGTTATGGATGGCGCCAAGTGCTAAAGATATGGTTTTTAGAGATGTTAAGACCTTTAATGTCAAACCATGGTGAACACAAAGTTATGGTTAAGAACTGCTAAGAGATGTCTTTGGGTCGAAAATAAATGGGAGATCCCCAAGAGCTGGATGGTTTATAATGGAAACTCCTATTAAAATGAATGGTTTGGGGGTAACCCTATTTTAGGAAACCTCCATGTCAAGACTAGAGTTTTTTTTTGGGGGGGGGTCCCATGGCTTGACAAAGGATGTGCGCCCCTGGGTTACTAGCCAGATACCAACAGGGATCCACAGTTTTTTGGGTGGAAAATCGTATGGAAAGTTGAAGGGGCTCTAAACCACTCTGTCAATGGCTATCAGGTCTACAGTTGGGCGTGGATCGAAGCCTGTGATTTTCCATATTTCACTGGGTTGGTTCAGGGAAAATGTACAGGACTCGCGATATTCGCGCCTACATCGGATGGGGAATGCCCCAGTTTCCGGCGAAGATTTTCCCAAGAAATCCAATCCATTGAATTGTCTAGATAGTGGTTCATAGTGGTATATATATAAACATATATATATATATAAATATAAATATAAATATATATATATAAATAGATATATAAATATATATATATATAAATATATTAAAATATAAATATATCAATATATAAATATATAAGTATATAAATAGATTTATATATAAATTATATAAATTATATAAATTAAATAAACAAAATATGAATATATAAATCTATAAATATATAAATATATAAATACTTAAATATATAAATATATGAATATAAATATATATAAATATATAAAAATATTTATATATCCATATATATATATAATTTATAAATAAATAAATATAGATGTATATATTTATATCGATATATATATACATATATATATAAGTATATATATATAAAATTATATATATATATACCGATATATATATATAAATCTATTTATGTATATATATATATATAAATTTATATTTATAAATATATAATAATATATAAACATATATATATATAGATACATAGATATATAAATATATAAACATATAAACATATAAATACATAGATATATAAATATATAAATATTTGGATATATAGATATATAAATATAAATATATAGATATATATAAATATAGATATATAAATATATAAATACATCAATATATGGGTATGGATCAATACCTATTAATACCATTTTTAGGGGGATGAACATCCATTTACCAGCTATTTTGATGTTCACCAGGGGGATAGGGTTTTGACCAATCCCCATATAAATATTTAAATATATCTATATATAAATATGTAGATATATAAATATATAAATTGATTTATATATAAATAATATAAATATATGAATATATAAATCTATAAATATATAAATCTTTAAATCTATGAATATATAAATCTATAGATATATTTAAATATATAGATAAAAATATATAGATATATAAATATATAGATATATAAATATGTAAATATATAGATATATAAATATATAGATATATAAATATGTAAATATACAGATATATAAATATATAGATATATAAATATATAGATATATAAATATGTAAATATATATATATAAATAAATATATAAATATATAGAAGTATAAATATATACATATATAAGTATATAAGTATATAACTATATAGATATTCACGTCGCTTCGCGACGGCAACCGCCCGCACCGCATCGTTGGGCAGCCGCTCGTAACTGCCAATGATGTCGGCCATTGAGACCAAAAACATCCGAAAGTACTGATTGTCGGAAAAAAAAACGCGAAGAATTTGATAGCCATGTATAGCGGACCAACGCAATTCATACGCCGAAGTGAAGAGAATAAGAGAGGGGACGAAAAGAAAGTGAGACAACGGAAACGGGAGGAGCGAAGCGGCACGGAGGCGTGGGCGGAAGGAGAAAGAGAAGCGGAAACTGACAAAGCAGAAGGGGTAGCCAGGTAGGATAAAGCAGGAGGAGTTCTCTCTCTCTTCCTCCCCACTCAAACTCATCCCCTCCACGATCGGATCGGTCTTATTTTCGCTCGCTCTAGGCCCGCTCGTAACTGCCAATGATGTCGGCCATTGAGACCAAAAACATCCGAAAGTACTGATTGTCGGAAAAAAAAACGCGAAGAATTTGATAGCCATGTATAGCGTACCAACGCAGTTCAAAGAATAACGAAAAACATGAAAAAACGGCGAAATTGCTGTTATTTACAGTGTTTTTGCGCGGTGAGAAGCAGAAACCACTGCAAATACCATGGTTTTTGAGGGTCAGATGGCCAAAAACACTGTAATTTACAGTGTTTTTTTAACCAACGTCAAAAAACACTGGTATTTACGATGTTTTCATTCACACCGTAACATAAAACAGCGTAATTTACGAGGTTTTTTGGAAGTTTTGAAGCTAGCCGTCAAGCATGCAGAAAACAGAAAAACACTGTAAAAACCAGTGTTTCTGCTATCACAAAACGACGAAAATCAGTCCGAAAACGGGTCCAAAAACTCAAAAATCCGCCTCCGGGCCCGGCCACCTGCGGAACCGCAAAAAAAGATGTTGCAAACCAAAAAATTGAGGTCAGAAAGTTGAAAAACACGGGGTTTTTTCACTTTTCGCTTGCCGATTTTGGACGGGCGCGTTCACGAACAGGTGTCTTCCGTACTGTTTTTTACAGTGTTTTTTGAAGGCGAGCGTCACGACCTATCAAAAACAGGAGGTTTTGGCCGAAAAATGCCCCCCCCCCCCCAGGTAAACCTGTAACCTTTTACGAGTGCCATCCGGAAGATCACGCCCCAGCACCCTCGGTGCGGGCGGATTTAAATATTTAAATATTTAAATATATAAATATAGAAATATAAATATATAAATATATGAATATATAAATATATAGATAAATAGAAATAGATATATAAATGTAAAATTATTTAAATATATAAATATATAAGTATATAAATATATAAATATATAAATATATGAATGTATAAATCTATAAATATATAAATCTATAAATATATGAATATATAAATCTATAAATATATAAATCTATAAATATATAAATCTTTATATATATATATATATAAATCTTTAAATATATGAAAATATAAATATATAAATATACACATATATAGATATATATATAAATAAATATATAAATATATAGATATATAAATATATAAATAAATATATATATATATATGTATATACACACCCATCAAAGACAGGCGTTATAGATTCATAGAAGTGAACCATTCATTTGTTTACTCAAATATCTAGGCCTTTGCCCAAGCAGCTTCTCACCGGCTTCAGTGTGCCAGCCCAACATCGTCCCTTGGCCGCAGGGTTCTCTGCAGGGTTTCCAAAGTCATGGGTTTACCCCAATAGCTGGATGGTTTTTATTACCACCATCAATGATGATGATGATGTTGTTGGATGATGATGGTTTTTATTACCACCCAATAGCTGGATGTTTTTTTTTTATCACTGTTGTTGTTGATGATGATGATGATGATCATTGAATTATAATTTCATATCACTACTTGTGACTGTGTTACTGTCGCTGTTGTTGATGGTGATGCACCAAGCCTGCAAGATTTCTTTCGGATTGGATGGCGCCAGTTGGCATTTACTGAGGCCTGGGCGACGATGATTTGAACTACAACTTATGCCATCACCTCAGGGCCTTGGGATATCCACATCAGGTCTGTGGTGAGTTGAAGAAAAGGCAGAAAGTCGGAACCAAACAATCCGAAATTGGAGGAAAAAAACCCAGATTTAGTGGTTGATGATCATTTCCCCCTATTTTCATGGCACATTTTCTGGGGTATACCATGGTATACGTCATGTATTTCCCCCATCGGGAGCTCAGAGGTGCTGCTGTCCACCGACATGCGCAACGACAGTACCAAAGCCGTCCCTTCCGACCTGTCTGCCGCAGAAATCCCGACTTTTCGTGGAGGTTTCAGATGGGGGTTTCCATAAATGGTACCCGATGATGCTGGATGGTTTATATATTTTATATGGACAACTCACTAACATGATTTGGGGGTACTCCCATTTCAGGAAACCTCTAGATGTTTTTCCAACAGTTGGGAAATCCCGAAAAAAAAAACAACGACATGTTTTTTTTTTTCCCGCGAGCAATTTCGGGGTGGAAAAGGCAAGTATTGTTTGTACCCCCAAATGTTGTCTAGCTGCTGTTTCCAGTGGTCTCCTCTTTTCCATGTTCGAAATTCCAGACCCTTTGATTTCCAAGTGTAACTACATCTTAAATGACACTACACAGATGCATTCATGCATACGGGCAGACAGACAGAGCAAGACACGCAAAAAACTTGATATACACATACAAATTATGTATAATATATATATATACACACTCTGTAAGATAAGATGAAATAAGATAAGATCCAGATGCAGATAATATATAATATATAATATATAATATATATATATATATTATATATAATATATATATATTATATATATTATATATATTATATATAATATATATATAATATATATAATATATATAATATATATATTATATATAATATATATATAATATATATATAATATATATATATAATATATATAATATATATATAATATATATATAATATATATAATATATATATAATATATAATATATATATATAATAATAATTCTTCTTATTGTCAGGTAAGATACACCATACTTACATCATACTTCATACCGACAAAGACACCGCCAGGTCTGCCGCCGTGGTTGGTGAAGATCTCCTTGCCTCGAAAAGCGCAGCGGTTTAGTCCGGCAGCGGCGGTTTCTGCGGAGAGGGGGAGCCTGGTGAGAAACGGTGGTTTCACATAATGGTTTAAACATGGTAACCATGTTTAAATCATCAAATATGAGGATTGAACTGGGAAATTTCATGGAAATTGTGATCAATTTGGGATATCATTGGGAGATATGGCTTTAGAGATATGGAGTCCCTTGATGGGAAATTCTGGAATCCATCTTCCAAAAAATAGCCATTTTTTCAAGGTTTCCCTGTTTGGACACGGATGGTTTCATGGGTCAACTTTTGGGTCCTACAACGAAATACGAAAAGGTGACCACCATCCTTCAGTTGGGGCAAGCGTTTTTTTTTTTTTGTGAACCTCTGTTTTAAGTGAATATGTCCAGGCAAATGAGAAAGCACTGATGTTGAAACAGGGTACAACGCGACCAAATTCTGGAATGAAATGCAATCTAGATCATTAATCTTACCGGAAGTCCTGAAGTGCATGGGTAGAATCCAGGAATGATTGGAATTCCAAAGATTGGGGACACCATGGGACACCTCAAGTCTATTCCTATTGACCTGCAAGGATCTGTTGCTTCTCATCATAACGGTGTCACCGGTGACACCTTGAAAACCATTGGTGGTGGGTAAAGTTTGCTTTGGTTCAGGGCGTTCTTATTTTGCCATGGAGAAATATGATCTATATACACGTTACATAGCTCTATGTAGATCAATGTATCGCACTTCTGACCCGGCTAGGCCGTATTCGCCACAGCATTTTTGGGAGTAGAAATTCTGAACCTGAAAATGACAGGCTGACATTTTCTGACCCATTTCACTGAAATGTGGATCCAGTGGGGAATTCAATGAAGGCACTTCCAACCACTTTGTGTTGCAATCGGTTTGTTGTTTTGGGGTTTGACCCTTTCTCAAATATTTCCTTGCTGGATTTTTGAATTTAACTAGTCCTGAAAGTGATACACCCACCCATCAATGTGGGCCCCACGGTAAAAAAACGTTGGGTTATAACATGTTATAGTCCCATTAATTATACTTATAAGTACCATATTCCAAAATTATTGAACTTATAATGTATCAAGGTGTTTTTTGTGAATCCATTCCCAACCTGGCCGGTGGCGCCCCCGAGGTTGGGGTCGGTTGTTGGAGAACAGGCCGAGGATGAAGGCGGTCGAGAAACTCGCTGCTTAGGGGAATCATCCCTCCAAAGGCCGATTTACGAGATCATGATTGCAAGATTTCCTTTTAGAGAAATGATTTAGAGATGATTTGAAATAAGTATAGAGATTTAATGTCTAATAAATAATCATAATTATCTATAAAGATAACTATCCCATTGGAGAACTGATGAGATGATTCGACAGTTGGGATGATTCGAAGATTTCCTTCATTTCGACAATATTCTCCATTTTAGAGTTTCCATTTCCATTTCCATCTCACTTAAACTCTCCCGTTTAGAATCTCTGGAACCAATGGCGGTTCCAGGGAGTAGCTCCGGCTCTGAGCTGGTGACTGAGGTGCCAAGCCCGGGAAAGATTGGGTTTTTGACCAAAAAAACATAGGAGATAGGTCAAAAGCTATGTCTCTCCTTAATGAATTGGGGGCACCAACATCCAATCACAGCCAGCTATGCAGATTGCTTATTGGAAGCGGCAGTGCTGGTGATCACCAGCAAAATGACTAAGAACAACAGATGTGACCACCATGAAGCCCAAACCTTTAGGTAGATGCTGGCAGTCTAAAAGCAAGTTACTGAAAACAGCTGCACACTGACTGATGGCACTGGAAATTGGATCCCACCTTCCTCTGTGTGCCAAGGATGACAGCGAAGAAGATGTTTCTGCCAAAGCTGCAGAATCGGAGGCGACGATCTTCCGCCATGGGAAAATCCTCGGGGATTTTCCATCGGAGCTCGGGGCTTCGGAAATCTTGGCTTTGCGCCTACTCCTTGCTGGTCATATCCTGTACTGTAAAAGATTATAAAAGCTACATGGATACATCTGTATAAGTCTACCCATTTCTGTTCGTGAAATCTGAGTTCCAAAGCTGGTCACAGATGTGCCTCCGTGTCAGGCAAGCGATGCCTCCTTGGCTCAACAGTCAGAAGCTGAAATCAGTTGGAAGCGAGTTCAAACTAGCGAAGATGGACATGAACATTATTAGTTAATAGTAATCCCCAAAAAACAATAAAAAATAGACAAGTTAATCATCACCATTTTAGGATTGGTTTTCATACTTTTTCCATCTTTTTGTTGGATTGCTATATTTGCATGTATTTTTTGGTAGTGAATCTGAATCTGCTGATCCCTGGATTCCAAAGCTCGGATCTTGGGCTACAGCCAGATTTTTTCTCGGATTTTGGTAGGTACTCCGCATTTTCTTGGCTGGTCTCCCAATGGATGGTGTCCTTGATCTCGATTTTCGAGGTTGGAGCCTTCGATCCCTCGAAGTGACTCGGTGTTCGTTACGGTTTCGCTGTGGGAAACCTTGGAGCTACCAGATTCACCGAGGTAGCTCCCGCAAAGCACGTCCGCGCCTGATGTGTTTTTGTGGAACATAATTTCTGATTGGTTGCAATGTTTTTGTTGGAAATCATGATGATATCAACATTAATGGATATTTCCATCGTATTTCATGTGGATTGTTGGTTGATGGGATTATTTCCATGGATATTTCCTTGTGTTTCGTAGTTCATGGTTGAGTTCCCAACACAAAAAACACAACACACGACCTGCTCTTCCTCACTACTCAAATCCTCCAATGCTCCCAGGACCCGGCTACGTCGAGTTGGCCGTCACTGCGTGAGGTCCTCAAGTGTGGCCTTGCTGAACGGCTTGGTGACTTTTGGTTCCAAAATGGGATGAGATTTTCTATACCATCCTGGACTTAGTTCGCGTTTTTTTTTGAGGAACATCCCAATGTTCCATGGCTTCCGTGAAAGAGCTTCGTGATTTCGTGACCGAATCGCCCAGGTCACACGTCTTTTGTGAAATCTGGGAAGCTGCAGGTGCCATGCGGATTGGTCGGATCTCTGCTCTGTTCTATACAAGCGACTTAGTAATTCGATGTCTATGTCCAAGGGTTTTCTTGGAATCCCGGAAAATGGAATCTGAAAGAATCTGAAAGCTGATGGTGATTCACCACATTTCTGGATAGGCTTCCTATCCAGGGTTGGATCGAACTTCTGACATTTCCAGGTTCAGGAAGCTACAAGAAGTGGAAGCCTCAAAGAGTCTGAAAATGGGGGATTTCTATACCAATTGCGTGCAATTTTAGGACTTCCTGCAGATGATAACCACAAGTAGACTTCGGGTTTTTCCCCATGATTTTCCAGAGGAACCCACATGAGATGGGGCTTCTGCGTCCCATTTTTCCGTGGATTTAATCGTTGCAATTCTTTGTGGATATATGGGATTCACTTGCGTCTGTAGAAGAATAAGAAAGCCCGGAAAAGTGGACAACCCCACACGAAAAGACATTCGGGTTTGAAACCTGTTCTCTGATCCTATTCCCCTGGTTCCCAGAAAATGAATGAATAGATTCAATAGATTCAATAGATTCAATCCTAAACCAAGGGGGAAGTGGTTTACTTCAGGCCCAAGGATCGAGGGCCCTGGCGCTTGGCGGCCGGTACCTGAGTCACCATCTTTTCCAGTGGCCCCTTTTCGGGTCCTCCCCTGAGTCGACTCAGGTGCTTCCACGTAGCCTGAGAACGGCCTCAGGCAGTCAATGGCCTCAGCGTCCGATTTCAAGGACAAAGAGACAATCCATTTGCATCTCCCTAATCTCCTGACATTCTTGTTTTGACAAGACTTTTCATGGACGTCTGAAACAGCTCCTGGGTCTGTTTCAGGCATGAGTTAGTAAAAGTCTTGTCGAAAACAGATGGGGGAAATAGGCAAAAGATTGAGACCCTGGGCCACGCTCAAAGCTCCTGAATTTGTATCAAAACTCAACGGTTTCTGAAAATAGGGTAATCATCCCCCAATTTGATGGTTTCAAACCATCCTTTCCCCCATTAGAATGCTGATTTTAGGGTGATAAATCCCCAATTTTCAGACACATCGCATGTTGCCCCTCCCATCTTGGATGAAGATCCACCCAGGCAGCAGCTGGATCGGAGGAGGCTTGGAGGATGACGTCTCTGGCGGACTGCGGGGGAACCCGGGCCCAACCGTTGAGCCGAAGCGAAGCGATTTTTTTAGTGCCACTGAGGTCCAGCTCGGTGGCGGCTGCTGCCAGTGCAGAGGAGGTTTTGTTGGGGAAATCTGCAGGAACCCCCTATCTATTTATTAAATTCTGTATGTATGGTATGATATGGTATGGCATGGCATGGCACGGCACGGCATGGCATGGCATGGTATGGTATTATGGTACGGTATGTATATTTGGTGGTAAACATCATGTTTCCATATGTTTCCTGTAACATTTTCGCTTCAACCAATCCATTGACGGATAGAACTTTGGACCCCAACTTAGACGATTTTCTCAGACGAAAATTGTAGGTCTCAAATTGTGGTCACCATTTCCTCATTTTCAAACATGGTCCGTAACAAACTTAAGACCCTCAAATAGACATCAGACACTTTTCATCCCAGAGAGTCGCACCCTGTGTGGAGGATGCGGGCGTGCATTTCAACCAGTTGCAGGAGGCATTGGACAAACCATGGTGCCATGGTTGACAGCAAAGCATGGCGTGTTGTACGCCAGGGTTTCCCTAGATCAACTTCAGCGCCACAGATCCAGTTGGTTGAAAAAATGGCTGTGAAGCCTCTGAGTTTTGCCTCGTCGAGCTCCGAAATCTTGACTGGCAATGTGGCTGGGAAATCTGATTTGGGTATGAAATCCACCGCTTCAGTTGGTCCATGGTGATGTCTTTCTGATCGCATTTGTGAGGCATAGCGGCATATCTCAAACACAGGAAACTTCCATCACCTTCAATCGACTTGTTGCATTCATATTCAGCCTTTGGGGCTTTGGGGGCCGTCCAAATTTGCAGAAAGCTAGTGCCATTCAAAATCAGTATGCCCTCGCAATTCCTAGAATGGACCGCCCAAAGAAGTGGGGATGGGTAAAATCCTTGAAATTTCCCCATATTTTGAGGAACCAAGCGGCTTGAGAGGCTGTTGTGGCCTTTCGAAGCCGAGAGTCATGGCGGTCTCTTTTGACACAGCACCTTGATGTTTCGAAGATCTCTGGGGTCAGGAGTGGGAAAAAAACCCAACAAACGCCCTGAAGAATTTTGGCGCTTAAGTTCGGACACATTGACCTGGAGGTCATCTGACCACCATGATGGGTGACAGTCATAGCCTGCTCTCAGGAACCACATTTGGTACCTCTTGTCACAGGGGAGATCCCTGCATGTCAACAGCTTAGTTTGGGGCAGTCCGAGCTTTGACTACTTCGACTGCTTTGGAGAGACAAGTGCGTCAGTGAAAACAGCTGTTTGAATCACCATGGAAGTGCCACTTTTCCTCGTTTTGCAGAAGGAGACTCGTGTTTTAACCGTGGAGTTTGCTGGTCTCACGTCTTTTAGGTGCTACTCTTGAACCAGTCACCCGTGCGGGTCATCACCAACCTCTTGATCTTTGAGAATCGCACCAAGGTTGGAGTGAAATCCTGCAAACCATGGGTCAGTGTGATGAGTTCGATGGGACCAGAAGACATGGGATCATGACATGGACATGCTGTTTAATCGAACTCCGCAACCCTGGACATCCAAAAACTGAAGTGACATGAATTACATATGTTTGTGAAGTGCTACCCAGGGAACCGTTGAACGTGGTTTCAACAATTAATTAATAGAATAGAATATATAGCTGTAAGAAAAATAGTGACCAGAACTAACACAGCCAAATCCACAGCGAAATCCATGGGTTTCCCTAGGATATGATTTGTTAGTTTGGAGGGTATGTTGGGATCTTCATCCGCCCATTTCAGGGGATTGCTGATCCCGTGGCCCAACCTTTATGTAAGTGATTTGTGTGCTGTGACCATGTATATAGAGATCTGAATTTATATATGTCTAGTGTCTCTATATATGTCTATATATATAGTCTATATCAGTTCATACAGATTTTATACGACAGATAGACATATACAGACTATGGACACTAGACATCACATACAGATAGACACATCATATGTAGACATATTTCTCGAAAAACAGAAGGTAAGATGATGTGAGCTTGGTAGAGAAATTCGAGATCTTCGCTCTGCAGGCTGCGGCCCTGTGCGCGCTGAATGATTGGAACCCAAAGCAGCGAACCGAGATCAACGATGTGGGGGTCAAGTCAGAGATTTAATTGGGGTTTAATGGGATTTGATTAATGGGGTTTAATGGGATTTAATGAGATTTATATATTGAGATTTAATGGTTACTTAATGGTTACTTCATGGTGACTAAATGGGATTTATGATGATTTGGGGGTTTCTTAAGTCATGAGGGATCTCAAGTCGTCACCATAGGTTGTTTTAATACTCAGTCATGATCATCCATGACGATTGGATGGGACGGGATTTAGAGAATCCAACTTGGGAATTTTGAACACGGGGGTCTTGTGACTGGGGGGACAAATGGGGACACAGTTTCACATCCTTTTCCAAGAGCGGACTTAGACATTTTCAACTTCTTCGTTTGGCTTCGCCGATACTCACACTGGGACCCTGGGTTTATCTCCCAAACATGTCTGCCCCGGAAGTTTTTATATGTTTTTATGCCATCTCTGAGGCAGCTCCCATTGCTGACACTTTTTCTGGGTTTGCGATTTCGCGAGCTTGATGAGCGCGCCCTTGATGGGGATGGCTTGGATGGGATCGTTTTGTTCATGGCGCTTTCGTCAAAGTGGATCGCCAATGAGCTATTTGATGGGGGTACTGTAGGCTCACGCAACCAGGTGCTTTTCGGAGTTCTACTTTTTGACACATCATGATAGATCATGTTTCATATGATATATATATATAATATAATTATATCTAATTAGATATATAATATAATATCTAATTATATATAATTATATATAATTAGATATATAATGTAATATGCAATTATAGTTATATATATATATATTTGCACATACTATCATCCCAGATGTTGTTGTGTTCGAGTCACATCCAAAAATGAGGTCATCTATTTGGGCATCACCCCCAAAAGAAGTCAGTTTTTTTTTTTCCTGGAAGGTGTGATGCCACCGGGTGATGATGAGAGCCCAGTCCCTCAAAGAGGCTTTGATATCTACTTTGGGGATCTTCGGTGCATAGATAACATCAATATGGAGGTTTCCTAAAATGGGGTTACCGGGTACTCCAAGTCACCATGGCTTTCAATACGAACATGGTCAAAATGGTCTACTGACTTGGATGATTTGGGGTAGCCCATTTTAGGACACCCCCTATATAATCCTATATATCCAATATACAGATCATATCAATAGATAAGTGCCTGGTGAGGCCAGGGATGGCGATAAAAAAACATATCCGTCAAAACGGGTCCTCCATCATTCGAATCACTATCAAGCTGTAAAATATCCGAAAAAGATATCCCTATTTGCTATACATTAGAAATAAATCATTCTCCACACCATTCCCCTTAACTGCGAATTCTGTACCAATATCCCCAGTTATCCCTCTGTTTAGTATTGGGTTCGGTGTACAATGCTCCCTCCCTATGAAAAAATCACCCAGAAACGCATGGCTAAATCGTATTGGATCGATCTATTTTGTTTGGGCCACACTTTAAATTTAAGCCCCTAGATCAGTTGCTTCAAAAAACCTATCCAACTATAGATATATCATGAATTATCATGATATATCCACTGTAAACGCTATAATTATCCTGGTTATTTCTGCCAACTGACCTATCTGCTGTTCGGGGGCCCACCTGGTTTCCGAGCCCCCACACCTGTCGGAATTCTCCGGAACACCACCAGGATTCGGCAAAGTCTCGGTCTTTTACGCCCGGACCAGGACTAGCTCTGATTGTGGGAGGTCGCACCTTCGGGGAATGGATCACCAGGAATGGCTCACCCTGTTTCAGCCTAGATTCGTTTGCTGCACATGTTCCCTTCAGCTGAGGAGATGCAAGGCTGCCAGATGGTTGGGAACTTATTTTCCATAAGGATGGATGCATCAGCGACATAGCCAGGCAATTTTTTTAGCCGAAAGGATGTGAGATGGTGAGACGTTGATGGAATGTGAAATATCGTGTGAACAACATGATGGAGATATAGTCTCAGAATCTTGGGTGATTGGGTATGAAGTTTCGAAGAAGTCGCGGCGCTGAACTTTCAAACCAAGCATATCGAGAGACTGGCAGCGTTGTGATTAGTACTGACATGGTTGGTGGGTAGATCATCAAAACATTTGCAGATCCAACACCAAATGGAAAACCTTCTTGCCATTTCTCATGTATATATAGATTTTCTTCACCGTAGGACTGCGGGGTATGCAGCAATCGCTGAGAACGTCAACCATGGGACAAAAACCCAGGTCATGGATTTCATCCACGCTGGATATTCCTGTTCCAGCATGGTGTGCGACTGAGTCCACCCAAATGTCGACATGGTGCACCACTGCAAGCTGCGTCTGTTGGTGAAGATGTTTGGTTGTGGAAATTATAAAAGCGCAAGGTTGATTTTTGCTGGTGAAATTCCCATGGTTTTCCCCATTTCAGTTGCTTCAATTTTCATTGTTCTTTGTCGATCTCCACTTTTGATGAGGATAACACCCCATTTTTTCTGTGTAAAAGTCCCTCATTTTTCACTCTTCCAAACTCTTCCAAGCTCTTCCAAGCCTAAACACATCCTAAAACCTCCTAAACTCAGCAACTTTCACATTTTTGCAGACTTCAATTCCCCTAACATCCCCCAACATTCCCCAACATTTCGGGTTAGGCTCCCCTGATCCCCCACTAGGCGTCGGCCTTCCATCCCTTGCCGATGAAAACCACGCGGCTGGCCGAGCTGCCGCGGCCGGCGGATGTGCCGTGCCGCCGGCGATTGTTGGGGCTGTTGGGGCAGCCCAAAAGCCGGGCAGCTGGGAATATGGGGTATATATATATAAATATAAATATACATATATATATATATGTATAATTATTATATATATATGTATATATTATATTATATAAATAGAAAATGTATATGATTGTATATGTAAATGTCATATATGTCATATTATATGTTGTAGATATGCATATGTATAGTATAGATATCTTACTAATAGCATTAAACAACCTCTAGAAACCATGGTTTAATAGAGGATTTACAATATCAATAGAATTATATATTGCCATGGTTATAACATGTTATCACCATTCATATGGCAATGACGAGTCAACACCTATTAAAATTATTACCATGTTTTGGGGAACAACCAGCCATTAATGAGCTATTTTAGGGTACTATACCATCCGGGTCGGATTTTGACCCATCCCCCTTTTTTCAGCAGGGGATCTCTTCCCGCCAGGCACTTGCCTCCGGATCGCAGCTTCGTTTCAAGATTATTGGCCACATCCCCGGTGATTCATGATTTACTGATACTGTACTCATTTTGGCGAGTGGATCTAACAAATGGATCAAAACCCTTAAAAAAACACAGCAAAACTGATCAAAACCTATGATAACCTATCCATTTTTCAGAAAAATGTCCCAGTTTGCTACCAGGAACAGGCTATGCAGTTCGTGACACGTTTGGTGCCGTGGCTCAGTTTCTCAATGGACGCTGGCTGCAATGTTGGGGTCCAAACGTAGTCTTAGAATGAGTATGTGTATGGGTTTTGGGATGGTTTGGTCATTTTGAGTCTTCAGCTGTCGAAATTTGTGTTTTCTTTTTCAAAAAATTCCACAGTTTATCCTTATAATTTATAACTTATTCCTGAGCACAAGGCATGAATTCCAGGAAGCTTCGCTGAGATCCTTTCCAAAATTTGCCCCTGGCGCCGTCATCAAGGAAGTTTTGCATGAAGCAGCAGTTTCAAGAATTTAGATCCAGTGAGGTTCCTTCAACGAGAACCACCCGAAGACTATCCTAAGATATCCTAAGCCTTTCTTATTTTTCGGTGGTCCTGTTTGAACATCTACCAGCCATTGCCGCCCTTTTCACGGCCGGGACTTGTTTCTCACCATGATCGCTGAAGCCGTGGACGTCTCAGAGGCAGAGGCGCACCGGTGGTGGTGACGTTTGTGAGTTAGTTGGTTGGTTATTTAAATCCAATTCACATTTTTTATTTATGAACTTTCATGTCTTTAGCTAGATAGTTAGTTAATTAATTCGGGAGATAGATAGTTAGTTAATGAGTTAGTTAGTTAGTTAGTTAATTAATTAGTTACTTAGTCAATTAATTCCTCAGGTAAATAGTTGGTTCTTTGGTTCTGCAGCTTAATTACTATTTTTTTTTTGGAACCACTTCCGTGACGCGCAGATGAAACGGAGCTTTGGTGGGTCATTGGGTCATTTTTCCTGGGTAAATGATGGGAATTGGATTGGGTGAATCATCCCAGACTCTTGGGTATAGGGGTTTACTTCCAGGCAGTTTTTCCATGAGGAACATGATTTTCTAGAACCATTGGACCATTGGATGTTGGCGCACTTTTTGTTGGGCAACATATTCCATACATACTCTGTTGCATGATCTATTCTTGTACCTGTTTTCGGGAAAGTCTTGGCCGGTATAGCTTTGGTTCAGCAGGGATCATGAAATCTGCCAATCTGCAGAAATCGCTATCGTGAAAGGATCTTCGCTATCTGAAGGATGTGTTGAATGTGTTGAGTCTATTCCATCTCCGATTCCCTTTGGCGAAACCACGCTAAGCTCGCCTCGCAGATCGAAGAATCGGTCCTCAGAGTTAAACTGTCGATGCTTTCAGCTTCGTTAAATAGCCTTATGGCAGCCTAAGCAGCCTGACCAACATGATACCAAACATGATGCCAAGATATGTGCCATGGTCAAGTTATACGGGTTTCCTACTGGTCCTTGGTGGATGGTCATCCATTTGAAAATGGGGATTTGTTGATTAACCAGGCCATTTTTTTCAGGGCTTCCATGAAATGGGATGACCATAAACAAGAAAAACGATTCACATCAGATATGATCATATCACTATATCCCAATTGCATCCCCCCCAAAAATGCATGAAACATCCCCAGAACTGGAATCAGTCGGACTGGTTTAGGGAAAATCTTTACCAAGAAACCATCAAGTTTTCCTTAAACCAATCCAACTGATGTAACGTTGCCGGTGGGCCGAATGGTGCCATGGTGGTGCCGCGGTGCCCTCGCTGCCTTGGTCCTACTGGGCCCCGAGATCGCTGCAGACCGCCCCGAGGATATCGAGGGGAGCTCGGAGTCTTGGACGTGGAACTGAGATGTCTGGAGAAATTCTGATAACCTCGCTGTTCTCCCTCACTAATCTCACGAAAGAATGGTGGTGAATGAGAGAAATGATCCACTGGTTGGAGCCTCAATTCTATATATTGGTGAAGTAGTAGAGTTCAGTTCATCGATAGAAAATCCAAGGAAGATCCCAGGAACATCCATGGAATATCCTGGCTCTTTTTGAGGCTTTGCCCTTGAACATTGATATTTTTTATCCAAGTTGACGGGGATTTAAAATGGGATGTTTGATGGGATATAATGTTTTCAAGAATTATATACTGTTATTGTTTTTTTTGATGTTTGTCTGAGAATTGTGGAACACACACATGCATGGGAATTTTAATCTAACCTAATTGAGAAAATGATTACTTTAACCATGGGATGGAATTATAGGGATACCCTATTTTCAAACAAACCCAATTTCGCCCTATTTGCATCCCAGCTGCCCAGCTGGTAAATTGTGAATAAGCTTGTTTCTGACGGTATGAACATCTATTTCATCTTATCTCAATGTCCTCTCATGTATCCATGATCTATCTTAGAGGCATATTTATATAGTTGTGTATCGGTTATAAACCCTGATTTACGAACGGTTGCACCGAGTTGCACCTCCCACAAGTCATGTCACATGTTTGTGGAGTGCTGGAGGATGTGCCGGATGTAGACCCAGAGTGTTTTTTTGTTTCCAGCGAAATTGGACCATTTCTTACCCTCCGAAGCTAGATTTGAAGAGCCAGGAAAAGATCTGAATGATTCAGAACCGGCTCTCTAATCCGACATTTCATAACCCGGAAACCATCATTTTTCAGATCTGCAGCAGAAACCGAAGCTTCATATCTGAGGTGGAAAGCACCTTCGACTTTTCGCAAGTGAGCTTTGCGCAACCTGTGGCAGATGACGACTTTGAAGATGCGTTTTATGCGGCGCGGCAGATATGGCTTGAAACCCAAAGAGATGGGAGAAAAGAACGAAACACATGATAGGAACCAAAAACAACCAAAAACATGATAAGAGCCATTTTGTTATCATGAAAACATCCAAAACATGATAACAAAGTGCCGCAAAAGAAAAAAGGCGCCTTCTTTTTGGGACCCCAGCAACCCCAAGGAATCGTCGCAGTCTCCCGAGTTCGTCCGTGCCGAGGACACCCAGACACCGGCGATGAAGTGGGTTAGGCAGTTTGGGAGATTTTATCACATAAACATCAAACAATTATACGTAGTATTTAGAACTAGGAATTTATATAATTATATATAATTATATCTTTATATATAGCATTATATAGCCAGCCATATCCTCATTTCAAGCCCTGAATTTATGAGTTGATCTATATGTATATATAATTTATGGCCTAATCACAAATGCTTTAAGCTTTCACACGTGTTCAAACAGACATTTCGTATCTTCGATCATTTTCTGTGAGTTTTTCTATCCTCCTTCAGGACATTTACCTACCAAGCTTTGGAGCCTCGAACAAAATGGACCATCTCCAGGACCATTCTCCCCATTGATATCGCAATCTCTAGGAGCCAGATCCATCAGATGGATCGTGCTGTTCGGTGCAAGATGAAACGGCCTTGAGGGCATGTGCGGAGCAGCGGAGCGGTGGAGGGGGTTTGCTGGGGAAATCAACGAACAATTAAGGTTTTTGCATAGGACAATCATCGAAAAATGTGGGGGATTTTCCTGCAAGCCATGTTAGATCACCGGAGGGAAGGAAGTTGATGATGTTGATGGCGAATCTGAAGCTTGTTTGTGCTAGGTTGTTTTGTTCAATTCCCGATTAGAAAAAAATACATCAAAATACCACGTTGGCGCTTTTCGCGTTGGGAACGCTAGGCTTGCGCCAGAAAAATCGCCAGAACATAGATAGGGTATGATAGGGTAAACCCCCAAAAAATCGAAACGTAACATACAATTCCAAAATAGTGCTAAAGTACTGAAGTCCATACTTTTCATGACTTTTCTATCTTTTTAGAGGTTAGTAATTATATGTCGTGATCGGTTCAACATAGGGGTAAACAGCATCAGCGCAGTCGTGGGACGCACTGGCGAAGAATCATCGCAGGTGCCAACAAGACCTCTCCCATCGGCGCTTGCAATGATCCTCCGCGACGTGGACGGAAAAAAAATCGTTGGGTTGTCGAAATAAATGGGGGATACCACATGAGTTTTTTTTTCTTTTCCGATTTTGATATGGTATATGTATAGAGGTTTCCTGAAATGGGGGTACCCCAAAATGGATGGTTTGTAACGTTTTAGGACACCTCGTGTATATATATATATATATTATACACATTAGATCCATGGATCTTTCATCAGCAACCTTTGGTGGATAAACCATCATGAGTAACTGGGGAGTTCCGGGTTCCTGGCCATGTTTGTTCAACATTGTTCAACCCCTGGCAGCCCTGGCATGGCAATGACTGACACGGCTGATCGGTTGAACACCTTGTGGCACGAACTCAGGTTGGTTGATGTCCTTTTTAACCATTTTTTGGTTGATTTTTCAAGGAAGGGGTTAAACAACCATCAAACAACCAATAGGTAGTTCATGACTTTTCCATGGTATTCAGCCGTCAGCCCATCCATTTGTTCCCAAAAGGACGTCATTGGGAAAATTCAGGCTGGTCATGGTGGTCTCGCATGCTCCCAGAAGCATTCACTATGCCGCTGCAACTGCTGCCATGAATGCCATGTGGAGTGCTGACCGAGGTGCGACTGATTCCATGACGGAAGCGAAAATCGTGTTCGGCAATTTACCAAATGGCATCCTGATAGTTGGACTGCATGTCATGTGTATTTTTCAGACTTTCTTTTCTCAAGCAGAAAAGCAATCGAATTTGATCTGAACAGATCTGTTTTCAGCATCCCCACCACATGGTTCTCGGATCGTGAAGGATATCCCTTTGTGCTGGATGAGAGGGAGCCCGCTCAATGGATCTCCAGCCGAGTTGAGGCACTATACAGATGAGTTGCCGTCATCCATTGTCAGAAATCCATGGATTGATCACAGTTCTCTGAGATGCGTGTATAATCCAACTGTTGAGAATGGCACACATGATGCTTGGTAAGGGGAAGCTTGCCAAAATGACCTTCTTTCAGGTTGGTGAAACTACGATATATATATATATACATGCATAGATAACACAACATAACATAACATTACATTACATGAGTTTAGATTACATTACGTCAGATAATGCTAGATACATATATTAGATTAATATCCCATTGATTGATATCCCATTATTCGATATATATTAGATTAATATCCCATTGATACATATATTAGATAATATACATAGGATACTAATCTATATATTAATATCCCATCATTGATATCCCATTAGATATATATTAGATAATATCATATACCATTGATTAATATACCATTGACATATTAGATAATATACATCCCATTGATTAATATAATATCGATACATATATTAGATAATATACATAGGATACTAATCATTGATATATATATATATATATATAGTAGTGAGTAGGCATGATGCTAGGTTGATTGCTTCATTTTCACCACATCATATTTCCATCCACCATTTCCATTTTTCATCCACCCATTTTCACCATCAAAAAAATCCATTCATCGCCCATCTTCCACCATCTCACCACCATCACACCAAATATTTTCTCATTCATCTTCATTTTCATTTTCCCATTTCATGTTCCATTCATCTTTCCAATCATCTTTCCATTCATCTTCATTTTTCATTGTTCCAATCTAATTTCCATTTCATGTTTCCCTCATCTTCCCATCCATCTTCACTTTCATAGTCACAATTCATCAAATTCATTTCATCTTCATTATCATAGTTTCGTAGCAATCAACCTAGCATCATGCCACCCCATAGAAAAAATAGGTAATAAAAAATAATTTAAATTATCTTAATAAAAATAATTTAAATCATTTCATCATAATTTTATTTCAGGATAATAATTTAATTGGTGAGGATTATTTTTGTTGTATTCATAAGTCATTTTAACAAAAATATTCAAATCCCTTATTGTATTTTTAATATTTAATTGTTTGCTTCCAATATACAGTTTAATATTTTCCTTGACATCTTCAACATTCTCGTGAGCAAGTTTCCATAATATTTTTTCCAAAACTTCATATCTCTTTTCACTTATTCTCATCACTTGTTTGACATCTTTTAAAGGTGGTAATGCTCTATCATAAACAGTAATAAATGCCAATACATCTTCTTCAACATTTCTTTTTTTCCTAATATTTATTTGACATAAACAGTGGAACATATCTTTATTACATCTCCAAATACAACAGTAATTACACTCTTCCTTATCATAATTATATTTGATAATATTATTCACTATTTCATTTGGTAAATTTAATTTATACAATTCCATATGTTCTTTTTTGAAATAGCAACAGTCATAACATTTTTTGTTAATATAATTATTAATCTCATATCTCATCATTTCCACTATAATATATATAGGTAATATTTCTTTAAATGCTTTTAGACTAAATATTAAATTAAGATTAAGATTATATTAAATTAAGATTAAGATTATATTAAATTAAGATTAATATTATAATGATAAAAATATCTCTTTTATCAACTCTTCCGGTATTTTATACAACTCTTCCTGTGTGTGCTTCAACCCGTTAGGATTGTTTTTCAAATCGTTCGGTAAGCGTTGCGCCGTTTCAATGTGCTTATTATCAACCACTTTCCCGCAGTCTTTCTTACATAAGGGTCTCGGTGTCCAACACTTTATGTTAGTCCAAATCCTAGTTCGTTTTCTATAATTAAAACCATATTTACAATAGTCAATATCAAAATACGGCAGTCCTTCCATAAACTCCTGTTTCTTCAACAATCCCGTTTGTGGGTTTTCTATTGTCCAGTATTTGGGTTTAAAGTAATCTATTATTTCTAGCGTCTTCTTCACTATCCTATTTGCTTCAATAATCTTCCTAACACCTGTAGTCTTTGCTATGCTATATTCAACACATGGGGGAGAAGCATGTATGAAATCAAAATACCCCACCGGATAATCTCTATAATTCCAATCAAGAATGTCAGTGTTTATCAGCGCCCCCTTCAAGTCTAAAGATACAACTTCAAAACCAAAATCTTTAGCAACCTTTCCAACACTGCCGGTGCCACTAAATAACTCTAATAATTTCATAATAATATATTTAGAAAATATTATTATGAATTAACCGTATGGTAAGTATCCTGCTTTATTAGTATCATCTTTGTAAGTATATTTTTCTTTGTCTTCATCCCATTCTATTTTGTAATAGTCTAATGTGGTTTGCTTCGGTTGCTTTATTTCCTTATTATTCAGTTTTGTAACATATACATTTCTTTTGTTTTCGTATGTTCCATCCCTAGTGTCTTTATTGTAAGGCGTAGTTTTCTTTTCAGATGCTTCGTGTAACTTCTGTAACAAGTCTAAAACTAGTT
This sequence comes from Cladocopium goreaui, assembly GCA_947184155.2. Taxonomy (NCBI): domain Eukaryota; class Dinophyceae; order Suessiales; family Symbiodiniaceae; genus Cladocopium; species Cladocopium goreaui. The sequence goes on along the minus strand of CAMXCT020000628.1, from coordinate 39,880 downwards.
TAACGTTTTTATTACATCTATTCAGTTTATTAGTTAATTCATCCAACTTCTCTAGATTAGTATCACTCACATTCGCTTCATCACAACTCATATATATATATATAGTAAAACTAGATTTTTTTAAAACTTTTAAAAGTTTTATTAATCCATTTCACCCATTGTTAATTGTTTCTTGCTTCTCGGTGTGCCCATTACATCACTTATCATCTTGTTAGTGCTTTCTGTCTTTTTATCTTCTGGGGTGACTTGTCTGTTCCAACTAAACGAAATGCTATGGTCTTCGCTGTCCAACTTAATATCGCCGTTGTCATCTCTGCTGACATTCATTGTCTTATCGTTTTTGGTCAGTTTGAATGAGCAAGGATTACAAGAACATTTGATACCTTTAGGGTTTATTTCAATTTCGTTTCTTAACTGTAGTTTGGTAAAACAATTAGGACAATCAAAGATGATAAATTTACTTGATACTTTTTGGTCTTCACCCAGTTTAATTGTAGTGGGTTCGTCATCAGACAGTTCAAAGTCTTCGGGGATTGGTTGCTTCTTCATCTTTCTATTTGCTTTTGTCTTCGGTGGCATCTATATAAAACCGTATATTGTTATAAAATATTTTTGTAATTTCTAATGTCATTTCACAACACTTTTTGATTTTACTATCTTTTACAATCGGAAATTTGTCATCATCCACTATTCTTTCTTCTATTTCTTCAAATGCTTCTACATATTTCTTAATTTCTTCCATTGAAAATAATTAGATATTATTATGTAAAATCTAATTATTTGTTTTTATTTGTTTTTCATGCATTTTTGTTTCCAAAAGACGGGGTATGCTCTGGGTAAGTCTGTAAATGTGGTTCAATCCAAAAGGAAAACATGCTGTCAAACTAATTCGCGACACAATGACTTTTCACATCTTCTATTGCTTGTTTTTGTCGGCGCTTTAAAGAAGCATTCTCAAAATTAATTAACATTCTTATGATGGATTAATGTGTCTTTATCTGTTACTCTTCTGTGCGGTATAAAGTCTCATTAATAATATTAAATATATTTATTTTCTAAATGTTTTTAATGACAAAATTAGACATACCTAAAATAGAACCTATCAATGTAAAACAATATGAATTCAAACAGTCGCCATACCCTCAAGCAGATAAACTACCTTTTAGGTCAATCATTGTTTCAGCATCACAAGGTGGTAAAGGCATATTAATACAAAATCTAGTGTTGAAGATTTACAGAGGTTGCTTTGAAAGGATATGGGTCGTAAGTCCAACGGCACACATTGACGAAGCATACAAGGAAGTTATAAAATACATTGAAAAGGAACTCAAAGTGGATAATAAGAAGGAGCAATACCTATTTGATGAGTATAATCCAGATGCTTTATCACACATCATAGACACACAGCATAAGGTCATAGAATATCAAAAGAAAATGAACATGTCCAAGTTGTTTAGTTGCTTATTGATTATAGACGATTTCGCAGAGGATAAAACTTTTATGAGGTATTCAAAAATCTTACACGGACTATACACCAAATCTAGACATTTCGGATTATCAGTGATTACCGCTTCCCAAAAATACAATGCCCTAGCACCGATAGTCAGATTGAACACCAGTAGTTTATACATTTTCAAACTTAAAAATATGGCGGAAGTTGATGCTTTTGTTCAAGAGCAATCGGCATTGATTGATAAGAAGACCGTATATGATATTTACAAACTAGCAACGGAAGAACCCTATTCCTTTCTATTTGTAAAGTTAAGAGAAAGCAATTTGAATAAGATATTTATGATTAGATTGGAGAAGGAGATACACATTAATTAATAATAATTTTACTATATTATTATTATTATTAAATTAATGAATACGAACAGAGATTAATGGCAGGTAGTTTATACATTATCCTATCGCTTTTCTTGTCTTCTATTTCCTTAATCTTTTCAGACATTTCTTTTATTGCCTTTATTTGTAGTTTATCTATTTTACTAATATCTAATTCATCTTCATTTATATTGTTGATTTCTTCCATACAAGTATGTTTAACTGTAGAGTGTTTAGAACCCATATAATATATACATTACATTATATGTTTAAACTTTAGATTTTGCGTTTGCTTTTGCTTTAGGTTTAGGTTTTACAAAATCTTTAATGAAATTTTCAACTTCAAATAAACGAGTTTCTAAATGTTCTATCTTTTGCTGTTGCTCCCTCACAGCACCCCATAGAATAGAATTCATTTTGATATAACTTAACTTCTTAATACCATCAACTTCAACGAGTATATTTTCAACTTTTTCCGGTATATTTTCTTCTACCTCCTCTGCTATAAAACCTATATGACTTTTAGTTATTCCAATTTCTTTTTCTTCTTTCATTTTGAAAGTATGCGGTTTAATGCTACTTACTATTTTTGTAAAATTGAAGTCTGCTTCTTCAATATCATATTTCATATCTTTTTGTGATGTATCCACCAAATCGCCTTCTAATGTATAAGGTGCTGGAACAGAAACTTTTGAAGGTGTAATAAAAAGTCTTATGCTATTATTAGCATAAAATCTTATGTCCCCGTTGGGGTCTTCATTGATTAACTTGAAATGATTAACACCTGCTATATTTTCATTAAATATATAATTATTCTTACCAGTTTCTTTATGAAAATATGCCTTTTTGTCTTGATTGACATAGATGTCTTTTGAAAAATTAACATCTTCATTTGCTTTTCTGTATCTCATATATTCTACTGAACCGTCATCTGTTGTATTACTACCTTGAAAAACCATATCAGCACCAGAATTTCTATGGATAAAAAAGTCTCCATAAATATATTGAGACGACAACGCCCTACCTGTTGAAACATCAATAATATTTTTAGTCCCATCCAATGTAAAGAAATTAACACCGCCCCTTTTAAATACTACATTAGTAGGAGTGGCACTATCAATTACATCAAACTTACCACTTTCAGCAAGTAATGATACACCTGTATTCACCTCTACATTACCATTTCTAAGATACATAAAATCTATGGTGTTCCTCCTAAAACTGACATCAGCATTGCCGATACTATCATAAGTGTTTGATTTAGCACCTTTTGTTAGTTCCACTGCTTGTAGCGTTCCTTCAAACTTCATATATTCAACATCACCCCTTTTAAAGACCAAATCAACATCAGTAGCATTTTTAGTATTGATAATATCAGTTTGTAATTCAGTATGACATACAACATCAACATTAAAATACGCTTGTGTGGATGATAATTGATATCTTAAATATTGAGGAAACGGACTACCGCCAATATAAACCGATGTAATCCAGCAGAACCAAAAATACAATAATCATACGCGGCAGTGCCACTTCCTATATTGATAGACCGAAGATAACCTTTACCAGTCCCTAAAACAATTGAACCTCCTAATGGAAATTCTATGGATGCATTAAAATAAGAAACACCATTAACCGTTAAGTCAAAAGTAGAAAATTGAGAACCACCACCTATGACCAAATCGCCTTCTATTGTTTGTAATGCCTGACCGGTATATTTTACTAAATTAGTGTCATCCACACCTCCACCTCCAATATCTGGACTTGTCGGTTTATGAAATGTAATTAGATTATTTTGTAATGTCATAACCAAATTAGTCGTAGCATCCGGCACTGTGGGACTACCTACATAAAATTTAATTTCTCCAGTGCTTTCATTCATAACATAATTCATTACGGTTGATGCGTTCTTGCTTTCAATATAATCACATAAAATATTATTAACACATTCTAAGTTGTTTGAAAAGTATGAAGCACCATTCACAGTTAATACATTACTTCCATTTTTAGCACCATTAACAGCAACAGTTCCTGCTACTTGTTGGTCGGTTTCTCCTGTCAGTTTTAAGCAGTTTGATGTGTCGCCTGATAAATCTAAATTGGTAGGTTTGTTAAATTCAACAATCCCGTTTTTCAATGTCATTATTAAATTAGTTGTTGTATCGGGGACTATTGGACTTCCTACATAGAATTTAATTTCACCGGTGCTTTCGTTCATAATATGGTTTATGATTGTTGATGCATTTCTACTTTCAACATTATCACATACGATAAAATTTTCACATTGAGTTTTAGTATTCAATACCGTCAGATTATCTTGAAGTTCAATCATACTGACATCGTTTCTTTTTATGATTAAATCTAATGGTGCTATGGTGTTTATTTCTTGGGTTGTTAGGTTGCCTCCACATTGGATTAATTTACTTGCTATTATTTTACTTGCTGAAACGTCATATTGAATGTAAGTATCACTGTTGCTTTGAAAAAGTATATCATTTAAATTTAGTGCGTTAAATGTGTTTGATTGTATATTAGAACCTTTGATATAACCACTACTATCCAACGATGCCACTAAATGATTACCGCCCACCTGCGCATCGCCATTTACATAAAAGTCTTTGTCACTGCTGACTGCGTTCAATACTATTTTAGAAGTTCCTAATATATGACCTATGCGAAGCGTCCCTGCCATATCCTGAAGATTATTGATATTCAGTTTGTCATTCAGTAATGTATCTGTCTCTGATTTATTATATTTGTTATTTAATAACGCATCGGTCTCAGTTTTATTATATTTATTATTTAGTAACGCATCTGTCTCAGTTTTATTATAGTAATTGGTTAAGTCAGTTGTTCCTGTTCCTCCTCCACCTCCATTGATGATTGCTGTATTGACGTAACTTTCAGTTGCTAAGTTTGATGTTCCTGTGATTTCTAACTTAACGAATTCAGTTGCTACTATTCTGCTTGAACCATCCAAAGAAACCATAAATTATAAAATAATTGAGATATTATTTTATATTTATCTTTTTTTAGTTTTACTTGAAAACATATTCATACATAAATTCTTGTATCTTTCTTGTTTTTGTTTTACCATTTCTTGTTGTAATAACTGATAGTGCTGTGCTAATGCTGTTGTATGGTTGATGGGTTGGACTACTGGTTGCTTCTTCTTAATTGTTTTTTGTTGGGGTTGGTGTTCTTCTTTTTCACTGTCTGAATAATAAACTTCCATTGGTGGTTTAGGTGTTGTTTTTTGCTTTGCCTTTGGTTTTGACTGTGGTTTGATGGGTTTGTTTTCTATCTTCCCTTGGCAGTTCTTTTCGTGTTTGTATCTGTATAAGCGTAGCAACATTGTTTTTGAGCATTTGGGGCACGTAATCATTTTGTCTCTATATCTTTCAGTTTTTGAATTGTTCTTCAGTTCCTCTTTTGGTTCTTCTTTTGGTTCTTCTTTTGGTTCTTCCTTTGCTTGTTCAATCACTTCATTTTCTATTGCTGGTGGTTCTTCTGCTTGTTCTTCAATTTGTTCTGCTGGTTCTTCTTCCTTTGCTTCTTCATTATTAACATCAACAACTTTAATTGATGACATATTAATATGTGTAGATATTTTTTATTTAGAATAAAATATGGATAAAAATAAGAAACTATAATATTAACTAATTAATATTATGGTTGGTTCTTATGATTTAAATTAATATGACGGGTGACTAAATACTAATGAAAATTGCACATTAATATCATATAGGTTGATTGTTTTGTTATTTGTATCAGTTATTCTAAAAGATAATCTTTTTAAATTTCTATTAGAGACATCAATATAGTCCTCTGTGAAGGCGCTGTTAGTATCATTAACAACACCACCCAATTGCTGGTCTATAAGAACTTTTCTTACAATGTTTGATGAATATGAAGAAGGGGATGAATAATGATGGTCTGCCATCTCTGGGCAATGTATCAAAACACTACGAAAGGGCACAAGATTAAGATAAGATGAAGTCCAAGTAGTTAAACCACCAGTTGTAGGAACATAATTACTTAGCAAATAGTTTATTGACACAGGGTCTCTATTATCATAAGGATTGCTGACACTATCCCAAGTCCCATTAACATAGTTTGCTAATTCAGTATCTGTTGGTATTTTTACTTTATAATTCAACCCGTCCTTAATTGATATTCCTATTGTTCTAGTTGCCGATGAATAGGCATAATTGAAAATCCCACCCGCTGATAAATCCCCAGTATTGTTATTCATACCTTCGTGAATATCAAATGCCAGTTGTTCCGCAAAATAAATCTTATTACCTAAATAAACCCTAAAGTTTTTAACAAAGACATCACTGTTATCAAAAACCATCACATACAGATACTCATAGAAATTATTTTCTGTTGTTTTCCAAGTGGTAGGCAATGATACTTCAGTAATCCAACATTTAGTCCCAGCGGGGCATTCAAAATTCTCATTGAGTTCAACGACGAAGTCTGATGATGATTTTGATTGAGGTAGTCTATACTGACTATCAACAAAAACCTTTTTGTAAGTTAATTTATTGCTCATCATAATGTACTATTTTAGATTTTTTATAATTATTAATAATATAAACAATGATTGGTTTTATGGGTGGAGTTGGAAGAATGGCGTTTAGCAATGCTATTAGACAAATAGGACGTCAATTTGGAAGAGAAGCAATGGATAGGATAATGAGAGGTGAAGCAATTGAAGACGTCTTAACCAGAGACCAGTTGAGGGAACTAGTAAAGAAAACAGGTAAATTAGCATTGGATGAACTTATGAGGATTGGTAAGGAAGAATTCAAGAAGGACATTGATAAGAAAGAAGCAGATTTGAATAAAAGAATGGACAACTTTAGTAGAAATTTAAACGATGAATTCAAAAAGAATACCACCTTATACAAAGAAGAAAGAAACATACAGAACAAAAACAAAATTGAAGACAGACAAGGTTTAACAAATGCTTATAGAAGTCCATCAGGCATATACAGGACAGGCAACGCTTTATACATATCGGGCACAGGTGGGAAGGATGGTGATTTTGAAAAAGACTGGATAGATAATTTCACCAAGTTGCCCTTTAGAAATGCTCATAATACTCAAAAGTATAAGGATGTAATGGAAGCACTTAAGAAAAACCCAGATGTTAATAGGTTGGTTTCACATTCACTGGGGTCAGCAGTGGTTAATAAAATCAATGAAGAACAACCCAGCAAATTTGCTACTACCACTTATGCCACACCAACAATCAAAAAGAAAAGGAAGGGGAAACAAGACCCTAGAAGATTAGATTTTAGGAACCCTAATGATGTTGTTAGTATGTTGGATGGATACGCTGAAACATCAAATTTTGTAGATTGGAACCCCATCATTGCCCATACCTATAAGAATTTTGAAGGTCAAGGAATGTGGCATATCAGACCCACCACTACCGTTTCAAATGGGATAAGACCTAATCAACCTATAAAAATCTAATTAATAGTAATAATGTTTCATAAAATAGATTATAAAAATCAACCTAAGTTAATCCCACTTACTAACCCACAATCAAGTTATAAGAAATTGGAAAAGGAGATGAATAAACCACCTTCGGACTATAATAGCATAAAATCAATGGTAGAAAATGGAAATAATAATTTAAAAAATATTGATAATAAAAAATCTAAAAATGAAGTTAAGGTTATACCACACAAGAAAAAATAAAACTTAATGAAATTAAGTTTTATTTTTTGTTGATAAAATAATTAAATTTTAATTTCTAATTAAATCATATATAGTAATGGATAATGTTGTAGCAGAAAGTAAGGACGTAATGATTAATGAGTTGAACTTTGGACTACCAGAGACTAGTCAATACATCACAGACCGACGGCAAGTAAATTACTTTCCTTCCGGTTCAAACGTTTATGCCCCAAATGCTGGAAACAAAAACATTAGATTTTATATTAGCGGTGATGCTAATTCCTATCTGGACTTAAGCAGTTTAAGATTATTCGCTACTTTACAAAACACCGACGGGACTAGGGCAAAGTTCTTAAGACCATTGGGAGGGTTACATAGTTTCTTCCAACGCTATAGGGCAACTGTTGGTGGTCAAATGGTTCAGGATATTATTGAATATAATCGTCACTGTGAGTTATACAAATCATTTAAGTCAAAAGCACTTAATGAAATGGATGACATTGAAAGTTGTGCTAATCCTAGTTGGGATGATAATTATCATAAATATGCTAATGGATTAGATAATTTCTTACAAGCAACAACTGATGGAGCAACAAATGCTGGTGGTGTTGTGAATGTAACTACTGGAGGTGACCATAACGAATGGGGTAGGGTGGATTTTAGACATACTAGACACTCATTATCTGGCATTCCCGGCGCTAATGGTAAAGTGCGATTGGGTCATACTCCCTGTTGTGGGTTGTTACAAGGCACCAACTATTACTTACCTTTACGCTTTGCTCCTTTGGAATTGGAATTTACAATAGTGAGTGATGGAAATGAACCTATTGTAGTCCCTTATGGGAATGGAACAACTGAAACTGATAAAAACGGTTACTACTTTCAAGATGGTAATACATCTACAAGTTGGGAAATTAATAATGTAATCATCCGTGCTGAAGTCATCACACTAGATAATACAGTTGATAATAATATTACTAGTCATTTGTTAGAAGGACAAAGTTTAAAACTTATCATCCCTCAATACCACACCATAACTCAAACTTTTAACGCAGGTGGTGGTGAAATCAATATGAATATTGTAAAATCAGCATCAAAACTCACTAACGCCTTCATCACCTTATATCGCACACCAAGACAAGGTGAAATTTATGCTAATTACTTAGTTGATAATTATGTTCATAAGAGATGGAATTACTTTTACAACCCTATGATTAACGGACAGATTAATGATGGAGGAGACCCAGAAAATATTCCAGCACAAGCAGGTAAAGGATTTCAAGATTATTCTAGAAATTTAAGTTGGCAGATGCAAATAGCAAATAAGAAGTATCCAGAATTTGAATGTCAATCATTAGCAGAAGCATTTTATTTCTTACGGCGAACCTTACACTATATGAATGCTGACCAAAACTCACTGAACATTTCATACCGTCAATACCGTGAAAACAAATTTATCATCGGTGTTTCCTTTGAAAAGATGGCAGATGTAAATTTCACAGGAACTAATACAAAGATGGGAAGTTTGATTACCTTCAAGATTAAAGCAACAGAGGGAAAACTAGCAGAAACTGAACAAATTACTGAAATCTTTACACATCTCGTGTCCGAAAGTGTGCTGGAATTAACTGAAAGTGGAGCAATAGTTTATGATTAATTAATTTATTTCTAAAATAAATATATAATGTTTCAAAAGAAAAACAAACCACAACCAACGACAGAAAACAAATGAACAAACCAGCGACTGGTAATAACTATGGAATATTCAAACATCAAGACAGCAGATATATGAAATGGTTAAAACAAAAACTGGATGAAAGAGAAACCAAAGATAAATTAATATCCATAAGAAATGACATAATTGAAGCAAATAAAAGAGTTAATTATAGAAATCACATTGAAAGGATTGAAAATGACATACAAAAGGATAATTTAAATCATAATTCATTAGAGCACCTGCAACATCAAATAAATGAATTTAAAAATCTTAAATTTACTTAAGCATTTTATTATAAATTATTATCTAAAATAATTTATAATCATAATGGCAAAAGTTGATAACTTTAATAAACTGGCAAGATATGGACTGAAGAGACGACCCACCTATGAAGAAATCATCGGGATGCTAGATGAAAATGAAAAACTCACCGGCAAACTTCCTGATAGGTCAGCATCTATGTTTAAAAACTCACCAGAAGGTAGTTATTTTGATGGTTCAGATGCTATGGAACAACTAAAAGAGGAACAGGCAAGAATATTGTTAAGGCAAATGAGCGAGGTTTTGCTACGACAGAATGTAAGAACATCAGGAAGAACCTTTCACGTTGAAAGAAACCAAAGGTTACCTACCACATCCCCAACAATAGCGCAACCCACCCAGTCAATGAATGTAGATGAAGGGCAACCATCAACACAATCAACCCCAACGGTGCCAACATTCAACACTCAACAGTCATCACACCTACAAGCAGAACTAGAACAAAGAGGCGAAGCATCCAGAAAGAGAAAAGAGGAAACAACAATGAACCACAGAGGGGAAATGTTTAATCAAAACAGACCAACAATAACACAACAGATACACCACATCAACCCACCAAGGGTATTTACACCATTAAAACCAGTGCCAATGTCAGATGATGATGAACTGATGACTGACACACAGATGAGAAATAGAGCGACAGCATCGTCCAGCATCCAACCAAAACCACCCTCTCCACTTTCATTACCAAGACCAGCAACAACCCAACATTTTTTCATAGGAACACCCAATGAAACCAAAACACCTAAGAGGAACAGTCCAGAAACAGCAGTAGAACCAAAGGGTAAAGCGGGGAGACCCAAAATCAAATACACTGACACAAGACCAGATGCCGAAAAGAGAGATGGAAGTAGTCCAGAGGATGAACCAAAGAATAGAAAGAGAAGAAACAAAAAGAAAGATGAGGCATTACCAGCAATAACAGCACACGACGCAGATGATGAAGGAGACCCAGAAGAAACGAATAAGAAACAACGAAAACCACTTATACCCAGTAAAATAGGAATTCAAAAGTTATACGAAGAATTTACCAATGCTAAAAATAAGGATATAATCAGTGAAGCAGAATTTAAGGAATTCAACACTATATTTATGGATTATAGACAGGCAAAAGGGAAAGACAAATCAAAACACACAAATAAAGCAAAGGAACTATACAAAAAGGTTTTATATAAAAAACTATTGGATATATTTAATAAAGCATAATGATAGATAATATAATCAAAAATTATATTATTCATCATACCTTCAGCAACTCGTAACGAAGGTTTGGTCTTTTTCTTCCTTCTAAGTGATAATATTTTTGCCCCAGTTTTTCTTCAATCCTTGCTACTTTAAATGTTTCGTTTAACCATCTGCTACTGCGCTCTTTTTCAGTAATTGCTTTCTTTCTCATTACCTTCACTTCATCCCCTACATTGATTTCAGGATACTTTCTATTTTTCAATGCTCTTAACTCTAAATTCAGTTTTACCGCGTATTCATTCCTTTTCAGTCTTGCTTGTTTGGGTGTCATTTGGGTGCTTGAATGAACCATTTTGTCATTGTATGTCAGCATGATTTGTAGTATGTAGTCCGACCAATCTATATTTTGTTTTCCTTTCTTTTCATCTGCCTCAACCCTTTTAAAAAGCATATCCTTAAAGGTTCTAATAAATCTCTCAGCGAAATTTGGGTGACCTCTAGTGGTATGTAATTCTATCCCTCTCTCTTTTAAAGCGCCTCTTATATCAACCCTGTCACCAATTAAACTACTCTCCTCATCTGAATAAATCATGTCCGGTTTGTCCCCCATCTTTTGTATGCCTTCAAGTATTCCTGCTAGAAGGTCTGGTGGTGTTCTAGATGCGATGGGAAGCACCACAGCATATTTACTAAAAATGTCAATTAACACCAACCCACTTCTAGTCTTTTGTTTGTTTTCAAAATCTTCCCTGCCCATAAAGAATAAATCCAACTGGTATTGATAATTAGCATTGGGAGCAACGAAACTATTTTGACCCCTGGGTAATTTTTTAACTTCAACATTTTTTCTAAAGAATTCATCAACATCATTCTTTGTAATTGACTTATCTTTCTTTCTAGCATCTGCTAGAGTAACTGATTTACTAGCAAAACCTGAAGGGTCATTATAAATATCACTGATAATCTTTTGTTTATTTTCACTCATTATTAATAAACATAAGATTATAATTTAATAAAATAACTACTTTGAAGCACGGCGATGCCCTGCTTCCTAACGGGAAGCACAGTTACAATCAACGCAGTATGCTATAGAATTATCTTTGGTATGACTGAAATTATTATCTACCCTTTGGCAACTAAAATTGCTATTGATATTACCCTTCTTAGTTTCAAAATAAAAGTCACACCCACACTTGCCACATGTTCCATTCAACCTATCCATACACCAATCAAAATCAACATAATTATCTAAATTTAGTTCTCTACCTGCCTTTTTATCTTGTTGTTTATATGCTTCAACTTTGTTCTTAAAATAATTCATTAGTTTTTGTTCTACTCTATCTTGTTCTGCCTCAGTGTTCTCATAAAATGATACATTTTTGAAGTCAGTTGCCCTTGTTATAGAAGTCCATAACCATTCCCTAGTAACTAATCTTGACCTTTGCCATTCATGAATTGTAATATTATTCTTAATACTTGCCCCTTGGCATGAATGAGCAGTAGCACAATAACCATACCTGAAGTGTTTGTATAAAGTTTCTTCATCTAATGTTGATTTCTTTTTAGTTTTAATGTTTTCTATTGTAATTTTTGAACCGTTTATACATAAAATTTTATAACGGATATTGGCATTAAACTTCTCTCCATTTTGTTTAAGGTAAAGACGACATATAATTTCTTCTCCTACCTCATAGGTGTTTTTATATCCTAACCGTTTCCTGACTTCATCCGATACATATCTACATCTATCATTGGTGTAGGCAATGTTCATGTCAGTTTTGTTAATCTTATTTGTAAATCTGAAGTATTTTTTAATGATGTCTCTTATAGGCAGTTTATGTATCCAAAAATTATCATACAATTCATCTAATACTATTCTATCCTTCTCACCTATTCTTTTACAAATTTTAAGATAAATGTTATACTTAAATATCTTATCCATACATTGGTCAGCATATTCGTCGTGGGGTTGGGTGTTAGTTAAGTCGTTGATGGGTTCTAACTGTTTTGTATCACCAGCACCTATTATAATTTTACTTCCTTCATGTTGATATTTAAAGTGTAAAACCTTTTTGTAGATATGCCTGTTGGTCATGTAAATTTCATCAAAAAATATTACATCAAATTTACTGTGGTCATACTCTGGTAGGTCATCCCCCTTATGAACTGGAATTCTGAAAAACATGTTATAGGTAGTTGCTTCTCCTTCTATTTCTTGACTTAACCTATTGTGAGGAACAACGAACAAAACATTTTTACCTAAATTCTTAAAATACTGTCCTATGTATGACTTACCTGAACCAGCAAATTTTGCTCTAATCATACATGGGTTTTGTTGAATGATTTGATTACAAATAGTTTTGGTGTCAAACTCATCTACTACATCAATGGGTTCATTTTCATATACCGGAATTTCAATTAAGTCATTATGCTTAAATTTATATGGGCATGTTGGAAAGTTGATTGATTTATTCGTCATCCTCCAGTTGCCTATACCTGTTTCAAAATTTAGTATTCCAGTCCGGTATGTTTTGATGAAATGATTTGCTTTTCCCTTTACTCTAGTTAAATCATCTTCATCAATGGTAAAAGCATCTGATTTGACTGAATAAACTTTAATGTTATTTTCTATCAACTTATTATATGCTTCATACATTGAAAAGTTATGATATTGTAGTAGCATTTCTTTTACAAATCTAAAACCGTTCATCAGTTTTGTTCTATCAGTAACATTTAAGATATAGCATGTTTCACCCTTTGTAATGTTGCCTTCTTCATCTTCTTTATTTTCTTGGATGGCATATATCCTTCCTCCACTTTGCCTCTGATAATGGATTGCTTCCCTCAATGAATTAAATATGTAACTTCTCTGTGCGGTGTTACTGGACTTCTCTAGCATTCCAAAGGTGATATTCGCTATTCTTTTTTTGTTACTTGTGTCTTCTTCAATGTCATCACTTAACATTGTTTCATTTAGTTCATCCACTACCTCACTGTAATTCACCTTATGTCTATAGTAGGGTTTTTTTTATAGCAAATGATTTTTAAATCTGTTTTGTTTTCAATCATTGTTGTTAAGAACTTTCCGTATATTAAATTATACTTCTTATTGAAGAAGATGTTAGATGAATAAACTTCAACCATGTATAAATTCAAATCTTCTATCTTTGTATCATTCCATTTCATCCAATCATCAAACTCACTAAACACCGGTATTTCTTTTATCTGAGTAAATGCCCATGTGAATGCTTTTGTTTTATCAATCTCTACCAGTTGTTTTACATCAACATGTTTATCTAAATAACCCGATGGGACTACTGTCCTACATTCATCCAGTATTGCCACATCTAATTCTGAGTAATCTGACTTATGACTTTCTGAAAAGACCTTGCTGTTGAAATCAAACATTGCCTCAACAATTCTGTTATATTTTTCTTCAGTGTCAGCATAGACATCCCTTTCTATGATTTCCTTTGATAAGTCCTGAGTTTTGATAATGTAAGTTCTTACTTTTCTAGTTTTCTTTTCAGTGTATCTTGCCCTCAATTCTACTATTCTATTGCCTTGGTATTTGACCATTGGTTCATATCCTACCTTCCTAAATTGGAATAATACCTCATTTAAATTATTGTCCTTATGAATTAAATTATACTCTTCATGTTCAATCATTTTCAGTAGTTCGTCTATATGACTAAACATTTTGAATTTTGGTGGTTCAGTCTTATCAGTGATGTAAAAGTTACTGGATGCTGTAAAAGAATAGTCTTCCCCTCCTTTCAACTGACATAATCTATCTTGATTGGCATTGATTGGATAAACATGATTGTTCTTAATGATTGCTACGAAGATTGTTTTCCTCCTTCCATTCTTGAAGTCGTTGGGTTCAAATTTATAAATCAACTGGCACTGAAAGTTGTATAGTTTGACTGGTATATTGAAGAATTTAAACACCGTTTCCATTCCATTAATTGATATACCATATTCATGTATGTCATCTTCAGTCCTGTTTAGTAACTCTAATATTTTGTTTCTTGATAGTGTTTTTGCTAGTTTTCCTCTCTTCTCTCTCATCAGTTCAGACCCTTCATAAGTCTTAAGTAGTTCATTTATCCAACACTCATTCTCTCTTAGATTGTTATGTTGTATTGCCTCTTTTACGGTTTCCTTTTCAACATCTATTAGGGTTTCATGATAGTAGTTGTAGATGCTTACATTCGCTGTTTCTCTCAGTCCCTCATCTTCTATATTGTAGGGTCTATTGCCCTCATCCTCAATTTTTTCAACTTTAGTTAGTTGGATGGCATCTACATAATCTAACATATCCGGCATGGCATCTTTTAACCCACCATCAGTCTTTAGAAACATCATTAATTTCTTAAACATGGGTTTTTCTTGTTGTTTAGTGACTGTTCTGTTAGTCAGTGTTTCTACAAATTCCCCTGCTCTTATACTTGCCTGTCTGGGTCTTCCTCTTTCAAACATTGGATAATAGATAAGATTATTGATTTTCTTACCTCTGACTATGGCACCTATGGGTTCCAATGAGTATAGCATGAATTCAATTGAGTATAACTTGCGGTTGCCTACTCCGCGCAACTGCGCCTGTTTCATCAATCTAGATACTACTGATGCCTTTGTTTTTTCTCTCAATCTTATTCTTACATTTTTAACTGTTTTGCCTTCTCTTGCTTTTTGGGCATTCTGTGCTGTTCTTGCCCCTGCTGGTTGGGATTGATTATATTGTTCCATTTTCTCATCAAACTTTTTAAGTCTGTTTGCTCTTTGCCTTGGGGTGCTGTTGGTAATGCTGTTGATTAAATTTTCGGCGGTTGCCAGTTGGATTATTTTCCGTTGCTCATATAAATCCACCGCTAAATTTATTCTCGCCAGAATTTCATTTGAAACTCTGCCTCTTTTGTTGTCTCTTAAGTTCCTTAAGATTTGAATATTGTTTCTTATATTTCTTTTCATAACATTAATTATAAAAACCTAGATAATTCTTTAAATATTTTTTTCGACCAAATTTTACAAATTAGAAATATAGATTTAAAGAAATGAATTAATATATAGATATTAATAATGAGCGTTAGAAAACCTGAAGACTTAACACTTGAAGAGGTTAGAGAACAAATGGCATTGTATCAACGACTGTATTATCATAAAGTTAAGGAAACCCCAGAATATAAAGCAAAGAAAGCAGACGTCCAGAGACAATACTATTTAAGAAGGAAAGCAAAGAAGGAAGAAGAAAGAAAGGCAGATGAGAACACCAGTGAAGAACCACCAAAACAAACCAGAAGAGAATACTTTAAGAAATACAAAAAGGATGTCAATGAAGCATATATCATTGTATAAAAGAGTATGCCAAATTCAATTTGTTTTTGGCATAGTTTTTTTTTTGTATTTTTCCATTTCCATTTAAAGATATATGAACATTAATAATCATTATAAAACAATATGGCAGTAGAAGTAGCAAAAAACAGAAGACAAAAGGACTACAGCAATGGCAAAATCTACATAGTCAGAAATTCAATTAATGATTTGACTTATATTGGGAGCACTTGCCAAACATTAGCGCAAAGAATGGCAGAACATAGGAATGGGTTAAACAAGAAGAGCGCGCAACACTACAAACTATACCAAGCAATGTCTGAACTGGGCAAAGATGCCTTTTACATTGAACTCATTGAAGACTATCCGTGCCAAACAAGAGGTGAATTGCTCAAGAAGGAGGGTGAAAAAATAAGAGAGTATCAGAGCAAGTTGAATAAAATAGTAAGTGGTAGAAACTGGAAGGAATATTATAATGATAATAAACAAAAAATACAAGAGCATAAAAAGCAGTATAACCAAAGTCACAAAGACGAAATTAAAGAAACAAAACAAAAATACTACCAAACACATAAGCAAGAAGTGGCAGAACGAGACCGCCAATACTACCAAAACAACAAGGAACAACTTTTACTCAAAAAGAAAGAATACTACCAACAGAATAAAGAGAAAATAGCAGAGAAAGATAAAGAATACAGGGAAAATAACAAAGAGAAAATAGCAGAACGCAAACAAAAATACTACCAAAATAATAAAGAAAGGATTAATGAAAGAAATATCAAATACCAACAACAAAATAAAGAACGTGATAAAGAGAAAATAGCAGAACGCAAAAGGCAATACTACCAAAATAATAAAGAACGGATTAATGAAAGAAATAAGAAGTGGCACCAAGAAAACAAAGAAAAGGAAGCAGACCAGAAGAAGCAATACTACCAACAAAGCAAAGAACAAATAATTACTGGAAAAACAAAAACAACGCAGAAAGGAAAAACAAGATGTCAATAATAATAACATTCTTATTTGAAAAGATTATGCCATAGTTGCTGAAATTATGGCATAGTGTTTTCATGGTTGTAGGACTTTTGAAGGTGTTCCCAATCAGTGCCCATACCTAACGTGGAACACCAAAACCACCAAAAGTGGAACACCCCCAGACCCCCCAATTTAGGTGCTGTTTAGCACCAAAAACGGGAAAAGTGGAACACCAAAACCTGTAAAAGAGGAACACCAAAAACCCCAAATGGGGAACACCAAAACCACCAAAAGTGGAACACCAAACCCACCAAAAGTGGAACACCAAAAATGCTCTGTCGCAAGTGGCATTTGCAATTTTTGCAAGTGGCATTTGCAATTTCTGCAAGTGGGATTTTCCCCATATTTTGCAGTGTGTTTCACTTTTTGCAAGTTGGATTTGCAATTTTTGCAAGTGGCATTTGCAATTTTTGCAAGTGGCATTTGCAATTTCTGCAAGTGGGATTTTCACCATATTTTGCAGTGGTTTTCACCTTTGCAAGTGGGATTTGCAATTTTTGCAACTGGCAGTTTCAATTATTGGAACTGGCAATTTCACTTTACCCAAGTGGATTTTTCACTTGACCTAAGTGGATTTTTCACTTGACCCAAGTGGATTTTTCATTTGACCCAAGTGGATTTTTCACTTGACCCAAGTGGATTTTTCACTTGACCCAAGTGGATTTTTCACTTGACCTAAGTGGATTTTTCACTTGACTTTTCACTTGCCCTGTGTAAGATAAGTATTTTTGCTTGACCTGAAGGAAACTTACTCCTTGCCCTGAGGAAAACTTACTTCCTGTCCTGAGGAAAAATTCTACAAGGTGGCATGATGCTAGGTTGATTGCTAAAACCCTATGATAATGAAGATGAAATGAATTTGATGAATTGTGACTATGAAAGTGAAGATGAATGGGAAGATGATGGAAACATGAAATGGAAATTAGATTGGAACAATGAAAAATGAAGATGAATGGAACGATGATTGGAACAATGTTTGATGATATGGTGGAAATGGTTGATGAATTGGATTTTTTGATGGTGAAAATGGGTGGATGAAAAATGGATATGGTGGATGGAAATATGATGTGGTGAGAATGAAGCAATCAACCTAGCATCATGCCTACTCACTACTTATATATATTAGATAATATCCCATCATCGATATCCCATTAGATATATATATATAATTATAATTATATATTATACATTGATACAGTGATGATATCCCATATATCGAATGGATTTCAATGGTATCCCCATTTTATCCCCAAGTGGGGTATCGGGTATCCCATTAATATCATATACCATGGATACATGGGGATACCCCACTGGAACTTTCCGTCGAGGTGATCCCCCACTGGCTCCGGAGATGTCGTGCCGAGGGCATCGAATGGATGCTGTGGCTGGCGCCTGGGCCGTGGAAAAAACCCGGAGCTCCCTGGGAGAAGCCGGAAAACGCCCAGGAAATGATGGTTTTCATGGGAAAATCATGGGAAAATCCGCTATAAATGGGAGGTTTATAGATGGGAAAAGCATCGAACGATTGCTGATTTTCCACGGATCTACCGAAGGGGAAACTGAAGGATTTTTTGATGAGCATGATCCCATTGAAATGGTGATTTGGAGGGTATACCCCACTTTCAGACACATATCTTATATCATTCTTGGATGATTAGATTTGTAAAAATACTTCATAAAATCATATGGAAATGATGCAGGATCAAGATCATGAGAAGCACAGTTTAATGTTTTTTTCCTGGTTTGGCCGCTGAAATTGGGTTAATCAATTTTGGGATTGGGTGAATTGGTTACCAAGGATGGTTTATGATTGGGTTTTAACGTAGTAAAAGCAACAATAAACCATCCCTAATAGAGCTTGATTATTGGGAATACCTCTAGTTGGGATGATGCAGAATGACGCCCAAATGGCTGGTTGAGAAGGATGGTTTCTGATTGGGTGTACAACATTGTTTCGGCAAAACTGTGACGGGGAAACGGGGAATTCTCTCTGAGGGCCATTCCTGCTGGTATTATATGACAGGCCAGGGGGGGACAACCACAGCCTTGTATTATTATGACTTATTATAGATTATGTCTTAGTACCTCAGTATACCAAAAGACTTCAAACCTATTTGGGCTCCGGCCGCCAACTACTGTGCTTGCCTCCCAACTTTTTACTGCTGATTTTTATCCAGTTGTCAATATGCCAAGAGTTTTTTTTGAAACATCAACAAAGCGATTTAAATGGGGATGGGTCAAAACCTACTATTTCATTAATACCATATTGGGGTTTCCTAAAATGGGGGATCCCCGAAACCATGGGTTTCAATACTAAAATGGTCTAAGTTTCGATCATTTGGGGGTAGCCCCATGAATTGGGACAGCTCCATATTTTGGGGAATAACCATCCATTAACCAGCGATTTTAGGGTACCATTTGGGTACCAGGCTTTTGACCAACCAAATCACGCCAGGTGAGCCCAGGCAGCTACGTAAGGTAAGGTTTAGATTCAGCCCATGAACAGTATAGTTATCTCATAGTGATCTCAGTTATATCCTCTCCAAAACAAGCCCCAAGTTAAGATAGAAGTTGGTCAAATCCAATCCTAAAATAGTGACATTCTATTACTTTTCGATGTAAATTCCTACGTTTTCTGCATCCTTTTGGGGAGTTGGAACCGTTGGAACCAAGGACTCCGACGCCTTTCTGCTGGCGCAAGAGGATAACTTCAATCAAGTGCGGAAGGTGACTGGTGGATCAGTTTATTAATGGTAAAAAAACACAATTTTTATATATTTTTTTATGATGTTTGAATAGGTGCAAAAAAATCAATGATTTCGGATTTTCTGGAGATTTTTTTGTTTGGTAAACAGCAATGATAGATGTTCTTGATCCGCAATCCTCCTTTCGCCATGTTTTTGTTCATCCGAGGCCATCAGGAAGTATTCGGATAGCAACACTCAGATTATGCTCACCAGGGAAGTGGATTCATTTCTGGCCCGGGACTCAGAGGCTGCCAGAGGCTTTTGGCTGTTTTTTAGGACTTTGGAGACTTTGGACGTTGGAGGTGTCTGAAAATTTTGGGCCCAATTTGCCGGTTCTCATCCCTTTTTTTCCGGGGATTTTTTCCATTCGAAAGCCAGCATTTTGACCTCTGGATGTGCCAGGATCCCAGAGCGCCCTGGGACGATGGTAATGTGGGTGTGATGCTGCTACGATGCCTTCTGGTAGAAACTGGTAGATCCCACGTTGGGATGGTGTTGGGATGGTTGGATGGGTTCCCATCCATGGGAAGCTGTTGCTTGGGAACATGGATAGGAAAAGAACTGGGAGACTCTTTGGAGAAAGGTAGTAGCAGATTTGTTGTGAGATTTGAAGAGCCTTTGATGCTTTTGGCGAGAGTGAAACCAGTGTCCTGCAGCCCTGGCATGACACAGTTCATCTGAGGTAGTGAGTGGACGCTTTCACTCATAGAGAGGGTCAGGAGAGAATGTCTTGCTGAACAAAAGCAAGATGAAGACACTCTGGAGAGGTTGCTCTACACTGAGGAGTATGAGGCGAGGGGAGCTGTCTCAGCAATTGACCTATCCAAGATTCATTCAAATAGCCGTTCTGGGGCTGCCCTGCCTTCTTCTGAATGTACTGGCTGGAGTGTTTGAAGAAAAATGGTTGCTGCAAGAGCAATGTTTTTTCTTTCATCATGACAAAACCAACTCAGAAGCAGCAAACATCATGTTCGTCAAGAGATTCTTGCGCTTTTGGTGCTCAGGATGAGGACATTCCGGGATTTTGCCAGAAATGGGGTATATATATAATTATATATATCCAACAATATCATTTTTAGGTGGAACATGATGATACAAGTCATGATGTACTAGTATGATTTGTAGGGTACTCTGAGTTTTGTAATCATTTTCTCAATTGAAAATGGCCATAGCAAACTTTATCCTCCACTAGATTAACATAGATATGGACAAATCACCAGAATTGTGGATCATTTCTCTTGGCTCCAGGTGTCCTCATCAAATCGAAGTGACTGGACGGTAGATGATCACCTGGTTGTTTTGCACCATTTATAATGTATAGCCTTAATTTTTCTTGGACTACCCCACACACACACAGTCACTGCTATTTGAAAGAAGATCGACATTATCATAAAACATCATAAAACCCATTCAATTCGATTTCCCATCATTTTCATCAGCTTGAAATGGCAATGTTTATCATCATTGCCGCTGCCAAACAACACAAAAATCACGATGGTACCACAAAAACATGGCTCTTTTCCCCATGAAAATCCCAGGTACAAGAAGGTTCGTTCACTGAGATCTCACAATGTGGTGTTCCGCCCAGTTATAAGTTTATAAACCCAAGAACTCGTTATACATATATATATATATTGTGGTTTCCTGAAATAGGGGTACCTTCAAATCATCCATTTTAATGGGATTTTCTATTATAAACCTAGCATTTTTGGATACCACCATTTATGGAAATATACATGATTATATAATTATATATATATATATGGAGTATATATATATATACACACATAGCTATCTATCATAAGTCCCAGTGAACTTCGTGTTATCTTCACCCGCTCGCGATCCCCAGAAGATCTCAGGCGCAAGGGATGCTGAAGCGGATGCCCCCGCAGGCGCTGAACTCCATGGGACACAACCAGATCTTTGGGCCAAACGCTTCGTTGCAAGCGGTTCCACGGCGGGCATGGGGGATGGTGGGAGAAAAACCCTGGGGGATCTGGTGGAACCATCAGAATAGATGCGAATAGATGGCTGAACAGAATTTTAAAGTATGGGGAAAAGCCGGAGAATTTTTTAAAAAATGGGGAAACGCATATATTTTTTGAGTAAACATTTGCCATTTTGGAGAAAAAGGAGTGATGGAGATTCTTGATGAGTATTATACTCATCAAATGCCAATCATGCCGCAGAATCGTACAATTTATTTACAGCCCAAATGATTCTATAGATGAAGACTTGGACACCTGGAAATTGTGCGGGAAACACATTTTTTTTTGCGTTCCCAAGACGTTTTTCTATTTTTTGTTGGCGATTGAGTAGATGGTTTATATAGCCAAATTGAAACTATTTATAGGTAGTACTAGTATATGTACATAGTTATAATCCTCATAATACGCTGTTGCATGGCTCAAGAAAAAGCTGAGTGTTTCAGGCTGCTTAACCAGTAAATACAGGTTATCAGCCGTATAGCCTAGTTTTCCCCATAGGTAGCTTTTCTCACGTTTGCTTCCATCGTGAGGTATCGGGTTTTTCCCTTGCCGTGTATTTCGTGCCATGGCCAATCCCGTGTTACCTATTGTTGACTCCCTGGAGACGATCGACATAAGTACTCCCCCAAGCTCCGAAAGATCAAGGAGCCAGCGGGCAGGTGGAACATCTCTCACTGAGGCTGTCGCAATGATGCCACAAAACTCAGGATTCTCGCACCGAGGTGTTTTGCCAGCCGCTGCCCGGGAGGGTGGGCCGAGCGTTCATGGTACTGGAAGTTCTGGAAATCGAGTGTTCAATCAAATGAATGTAAACCACGACCAACGTGTGATTATTGATCAGCAACACTTTGTGCAGAACAACAAGGTACTCATTCAGACTCATGATCCGGCATATACGGAGATGCTTGAGCAGACAGCCGAAGCGCGTCACCGCATGGCAATAGCCGAAGCGGAAGCTCAGGCCAATCACCGTCACGAAGTTTTGACTGGAAGTCTGAAGGAAACACCAAAAAAAACGCGAAGCTCAAGAGATCAATCAGGCAAGGATGTTTCTGCGGGAGAATGAGGAAAACATCAAAAGTGAGGCCGTTCAGCATGTCTGTGCCCATGAGGCTCAGTGTACAGAAAAGGTTCAGGCGTACCAGAGAATCTTGGACGCTAACCTCCGTCAATCAATGGCCACTAAGGAGTGCGAGATTGAACGCCTCCGAAGTCAGGCCGCCGAAAAGGAGCGAGCTCAGGAAGAACGCATCAAAAGGCTCGAAGAGCTTGTGATGCAACAGAGTCTTCACAACCAAAAGCTCCAAAGTATGTTGGACTCTCAGCTGTCGCAACCACCTCCTGTCCAAGTTGTGGAAACCGCGACTTTGACTAGGACGGCGGAACCGTATGTCATTTCAGCCCCGATCCCGGCATGTACAGTTGGCTCTCCGGCCACTTCCGTGCATCCGTCCCTTGACCCTTTCCATGCCGAGACAGTGAACCCACCATATACCGCTCCTCCGATGTTGGCCGGCCCGTATGCTGGCAATACCGACGGAGAAGTTGAGGAGATGGTCATAGGCCGAATCCCAGTAGGTGGTATCAACATCACATACTGTAAGAAGGCGAGAAAGGTCCTACCCCAGGTCCATCAAACCAAGTTCCCATGAACAATGCCTCGGGAGATCATACCCCAATGTCTGGTCGTACTGTGCCGTATGGGGTTACTGGTCATAAACCGAATAAAGGTCCCAATGATGGCAATAATGCAGGGGGAAATGGAAATGGAGGACCTGGAGGGGGGGACGATGGGGATGATGGGGACGATCATGATGACTCGCCTGTCCCATCTCCATCGCCAATGCCCGAAGCCCATAAAAAGAAAGATAAGAAGAAGGCATCAGGCGGTGATGGAGGAGGGGGAGGTGATGACCCTGACAAGGATTCCGATGACAGTGATGAAAAGTTTGTTCGACGTATGAAGAAGTTTTTGGGGGGTGGTTTCAACCATAGCGGCCAGGATGAGAAGCCCAAGGTCAAGGAAGCAGATACCATCAAGCTTCCGGCCATCCCAGGTCCGGAGACATACAGAAATTGGCGCATCAAAACCCGAGAGGCAATAGTCGCAGCATCGACCAACCCAGATTCAGCATTTGCATGGATTGGAGAGGTTTGGAAAGAAGGACAGACTATTGAAGCCCTCCGGAAGGTGGCGCCGTTTGCAACACTAGATGCCAAGCTCCTGTCAGCTCTAACCAACATCATCACGGGGGATTTTGCCCGAAAGGTTGACACTTTCAAGGAGACCGAAGCCAATGAGGGGAGAATCGTGAGGGGTCGCCAAGTTCTTTTCATGTTACACGACCATTTCAGTACAAACATGAAACATGGCTCAACCTACGCCCTTCAGGATCTGTTTAGTGTCCACCTAAAGGGAGAGAACCTCAAGACATTCATTTCGAATTGGGACCAGGTGCTAGCAGGTATTGTGAAAGTTCCTGAGGAGTCAGTACTGGAAACACTGTTCTATAATCAGGTCAAGAACTGCAAAGCAATAGCCCATGATTTGAACGAGTACCATCGAGCAGACGAAGGCACAGAGAAAAGAAAATATGACTTCCTTGTTTCCGCTGTGCGCAGGCACCTGGATCGTGAACGCCTGGAGACCAACCGAGAGAGGGTCGCTCGGAACCTTTCAGGTACTGCCAAGCCTTCCGCACCCGCTGTCGAAGGAAAGGTAGGTTTCATCCCACGGGGTTACTGTGTTAAGTGGAACAAGGGAGGATGCACCAATGAGAATTGCACGTTTAAACATGAGGTTCCATCCAAGAGAACTCCTTCCACCAAACCCAAAAGGGATTCAAGTCGTGGACGATCGCCATCTAGAACCCAATCACCCAAAGGTAAGGGGAAGAAAAAGGAATGCATTTTCTGGAAGAGGGGACGTTGTGAGCGGGGTGACAAGTGCAATTTTTCGCACAATGGCCCTGCTGGGAAGCCCAGACAAGCTACTCCCGCAAGATCCAATTCAAGTGGAAAGAAAGGGGGTAAGAAGACATCTAGAAGTCCCGGCAGAAAGTCATCAAGAAGCCCTGGCAAGCAGAAGAGCCCACGAAACTCCAGATCGCCAAAGGGGAATAAGAATAGCTCTAGCAGTGGTAAGGCAACTCCAGCAGCGGTTTGTTTGGTAGCATCAATGCTTGCATCCGTGGCCAGTGGTTTTGCAGTCGATCCCATGAAGGTATGCTGTCCCAGCATTGGCATCCGCTTCTCCGATGAAGTTGATGTGCACCGGATTGCAGCCCGTGGGAACATGTGGCCAATCGTAAATGGCGAACCAAAGAAGCGAACCACTTATCCATGGGGCCACAGGTTTGATGTTGACCAACAGGCCGTTAATGATAGTGCATTGTCTGCCACTATGCTTTCGGGTGCTGTTGAAAACTCTCTGAAGGGAATCACAGCCAAATGTAACTACGAATGCGATACCGAATTTGGTTGTGATTATTGCATTCCGAAAGGCATTGTTGCTGCCCCTGCCGAATCAAGGGAAATGATTGAAGGTTCGATCGACTTGCAGCTCGATTGGATTGCAGACACAGGCAGTGCCCAAGATCTGGTATCTCAAGGGGAATTGCCTGATGATTATGGGTACTACTCATCCAATCCAATACGAATGATGACTGCTAATGGTGAAAGTTCATCCATGAAACAAGGAAAGGTTTTCGTCCCCAGATTGGGTAAGACGGTAGATCCATACCTAGTCAAAAGCACTCCTGCCGTACTTTCCGTAGGAATGAGATGCATTGACGATGGTTACGATTTCATATGGAAGGGTTCAAAGGGTGAGGACCCCTATTTCGTTAAACCTGATGGTAAAGTGGTCCCACTGACCGTGAACGACTACGTACCCTACCTTGCTGCCAAGCCAGGACGTCTCACTGCTGTACCCGCAAAGAAGGTTGCACGCCGGGAGGCCGTGCCGGTCGCCGACGTGGAGCCTGAAAGGGATCCAGGGGAGTTTATTGTCCACATTGAAAGGGATGAGTCTCCTCTCGATATAGATGGGTTTGTAGCTGAGATGGAAGAATTGGCTTCATCTGATCCCCCGAAGGGAACGCCTAGACCAGATAGTTCCAGACCTGACGTTGCGTATGTGGATGTTTCGGGCAAGAAGAAAGAAGAGGGCAAAGATTCATCTAGTCCTCCGGAAGGAGAGGCCTTTGTTGTGGACTTTTCATCAAAACGGAGTCAAGGTGAACAGGCACTTAGGGAAGAAGCAAAATCTAAGAGCCATCTACTTTGTCATTTGCCCAAGAATCCATATTGCAAGACCTGCCAGCAAGCCAAAATGTTGAAGCCCCCATCCCGAGTATCCGGGGGGTCCAAGCACATTGATGCCGAAAGATTTGCAAAACACATCACTGCCGACTTTCTAATCGCCGCTACCGACGAGGAAGCGGGGCTTGATGGAGAACAGGTTGCAATGGTTGTGAAGGATGTGGCCACTGATTTCATGTACATCTATCCCAGTGGTAGGAGAACGGCCAAGGATGCTGTTTTGGCCTTAAAGCACTTTATAGGACACAACGACGAAGTTGGCATTATGTATAGTGACAATGCTCCCGAACTTTTGAGTGCACTAAAGGATCTCAAATGGAGACATGTGCTTAGTAAGGAGTACATTTCGAAGTCCAATGCTATTGCCGAAAGATCCATTAGATCAGTCCTTGAAGGTGCCAGGGTCAATCTCCACCAAGCCGGGTTACATCACATGTACTGGCCGCATGCTGCACGCCATTGGTGCATGATGCAGAACGTCATGTCTCGAACAGGGTCAGACACTCCCTGGAAGATTCGTTTTGGGGAGAACTTTAAGGGTCCCCTGATCCCGTTTGGATGTCGTATCGACTACTGGAATGGTCCCAGAAAACGACGGGTAAAGGATGGACTCAAGTTTGAAGCCACATCAAGTGAAGGTATCTTCATGGGGTATGCAATTCATCCTGAATTCATGTGGAAAGAAGAATTCTTTGTTGCATCATTGAAACAACTAATTGACAATGCATTCGATGAACCCGCACAAATCATGAGAGTGATTAAGATCAACAGAGTAGATGATATCGTTTTCCCTCTATCCAACCGGCCAGCTCAATTCAAGGGCATCGCATCCGATGATCAAGATGATGACGACGGGGTCGATCGCGACCTTTCAGATCAAGATGCAAAGCCTGCGCGGGAGCCAGAGCCGACGGTAAAACAAATCGAAGATGGGGAAATGCCTCAATCGTCAAGTGCAAGTGCCGTTTATAATCCAACATGGTTAGGATTTCTCAGACATGTTGACAATAGAGAAGGTTGGTATGAATATGCCGATGCTCACATAAATGTCAAAGAATTTTCTGAGAACTTCATTGAACCAACAAGCAAGTTCAAAACAGAAGAATTCCCGTTTAGGACAACTTGTTATAAGTTGGATGGAGTATGGCATGTACTTGAATCAAATTTAAACATTGATCCACCCGACGGGGATTTAGAAGAGGGGACACTCCCGTGTGAGGTAATGACCACGATTTTCTCAAAAGAACCCATTGAACTTTGTGAGAAGCCTCCGGAAGTCATCCCTGACCCTGTCGACGAGGAAGATGATCTTGTTGAGGTTATTAACCCAAAGACCGGCGAGGTGGAAAAGATATCAAAGAACGATCCCACTTTCTATGATGCGGGGGGATTCAAGGCTAGAAAATATAACAAGTCCAGTAAGCCTAAGGATATTCCACCTTTTGTTTGGCAAGCAATGTCTATCAAGGCCAGACGTGAAGCCATCCGGGAGGAACAGGCCAAAATCGCCGCCAAGGAAGCCGAGAAGAAACTCAAGGCTAGATCCGAGGCCGAATTGAAAAGACTTGAGAAGAAGAAACCCGGAGTCACAAGTATCATCAATCAACTCCACAATGCATACGAAGAATGTGATGTACCTGCCATGCCTACTTGTGCCTACTCTGAACAGCGGCATCGTGTCAAGTTAGCCAGGGTTAGTATTCAAAGTGGCGAAAGGGCCATCAACACCTTAGTAGCCAGGCCAGTTAACCGAAAGGAAATTAGATCCAGTCCCAAAGCCCAAGAGGCGTTGGACATTGAATGGAACAAGCTGGTTAAGAAAACAGCCTGGTTATATGACACTGTAGCCGAATGGAAAACAGTTTCAGACAAAGCCAAGAAATCAGGCAAAAAGGTTCATGTTGGCAAGGTATTCGAGATCTGTGTTGAAAAGGGCAGTGAACTCCCTGAAGGCCACAAGCTTAGGAAATTTAAAGGGAGAACTGTTTTTCAGGGTAACAATGTGATGGACGAAAATTCTGACACAGCATTGTTTTCAGAACTAGGATCGTCACCAGCTACCATGGAAGCAGGTAAAGCTGTCGATGCATATGGATCTCAACCGGGCCATACAGCAGAACAGAATGATGGAGTACAAGCATATACTCAAGCGTTGATGGAGGGGATTGAAACTTGGGTTGAAATTCCACGTGATAGATGGCCCAAAGACTGGGTAGGAAGATTCATCAGACCAGTGGTATTATTAAGAATCGCATTGTATGGGCACCCCGATTCGGGGGGTCTTTGGGAGCGTCACTGTGAAGCGATGCTCCAAGCAGTGGGGTTCATAATGCCAGATCCGGAAGGCTGGCCGTCGGTGTTCTTTCATCCCGAACTTAAGCTTCTGTTAGTGGTATATGTGGATGACTTCAAAATGGCTGGACCCATAGAGTCAATGTCAAAGGGCTGGAAACTCATTGCATCCAAGATTGACATGGACACACCCGGGCAAGTTAATCGATATCTTGGTTGCGATCACATACAAGAAAAGAATGTTCTTCTTTCTAAAGATGATCACCCATGTGCCTACCTTTTTGACAAATCCTTGCCTGACCCAGCCGCGAAAACCGCCGCTGCAGCGCACAGGACGCAAGACTTTTGGGAAGTCGAGCCAGGACATGGGGTTTATATCCGACACCACTGCCAACCCCGTAAGGGTTACTATGTGCCTGATGAGGATGTCATCCGTGATTGTGAGTTGTCAAGCATCCGATATACCGATGCGATGTTCAGCTCACCGGAAGGTGATGTCATTCCTGAATGGGATCAATACGTTGATGAATCAGGCAGATTAGCCCAGGGAAAGAAGCATGCCAACATGTGGGTAGGTGCAACTTATCTATTCACAAAGAATTGTACTGATCCGAAGGCAGCGCTGGCATCAATTAAGAGGGACAAAGGTGAAGCCAAAAAGAAAGCCAGAGCACAAGGCTTCTCATACCTGGATCAACTGTTCGAAGACCAACCATGTATGACTAAGCCTGTAACAGTCATGTTGTACGACATGAAGCCCTTCCTGCAATCATGTGTAGATCGATACACTCAACTAGCTGGTAGGGATGCCAAGCCGATGAAAAGGGTTGCAACACCGTTTCACGAAGAACGGATAGCTAGACCAGTCGCCGATGAGTCCGAAAGGAAAGGAGTACTTGCCCCAATAGCAGCAAGGGTCTTAATGAAGATACTATTTGCAGCTAGAATGGCAAGGTACGACTTGCTAAGAGCCGTTCAAGGCCTAGCGGCACGAGTGACGAAATGGTCAGCCGACTGTGACCGAGCTTTGCATCGACTTGTCTGTTACATAGACTCAACAATAGATGTCAAGTTGAAGGCTTTCATAGGTGATCCTTTATGCAAATGCCGTCTGTGGTGTTTCGCCGACGCAGATCATGCCGGGGAATACGACAATCGTAGTACCACAGGATGTTTCCTTGTACTAATAGGACCCAACACGTACTTCCCATTAACTGCATTCTCAAAGAAACAAACTTCTGTGTCAATGTCCAGTACTGAATCTGAAGTAGTTGCAGCAAACATATCCCTGCGTGCTGTAGGTCTACCTTCCTCCGGTTTATGGGCGTACCTCCAGAACGCGGGGGGAGATGAGGCCAAGAAGCATAGCACTCCGGGAGGATTGCCGAACACTTCAATAACTACCCAAAAAGAAAAGGATGGGGAGTACTGGGAGTTCATAAGACATAGACGTATCCTGGTGAGAGTGCATCCCAAAAGTAGATCATCCCTATTTGACCCAACATCCAGCAAGACGATCCCGTTGCCGGTTCACCGCCTTGGCAACGCAAGGACTACGTTGATGGTCACCAAGGATGGCATCGATTTCCGTCAGGACCATTGGAGACGGAATCGGAGTTCTACATCGGGAGACATCTGGGAGGGCAAGACCTACTTCAGGGTCTACGGTCCGTACGAGGTGGACTACAATGTGGAGTCCCACGAGCTCAGAGAAGCACGCACAGATTGGGAATTCATTGGAATGGAAAGAATGGGAGAAAACATGATTACCCTTTTTCCTCCAAAGAGCCTTGAAGGAGTTTTTGTTGAAGACAATCAGGCAACAATCAAGATCTTGGAAAATGGCAAGTCCCCAACATTCAGGCATACCGACAAGACTCAACGGGTTAATTTATCTTGGTTAAGTGAGCAGTTTAAAAGAAGGTGGTACAAACTCGTCCATGGCCCCTCCATGATGCAGGCCGCAGACATCTTAACTAAGCCATTCACCAATTCCGAGAAATGGAAGTTTGCACTGGCTTTGTTGTCTCACGTCCATGTCATCCCCAAGGGACCAAAGAAAAGCGAGCCTAAGACCACCGGACCCAATCAGGCTGCTGTGGCACCTGGCTGCTCGAGGGAACTCCGAGCCGGTCCGAAGCCTAATCGACTATTGGTGGAGGTCTGTTGTCACGAGGAGTCCAAGCTGAGTGAACCCCGTGAAGAGTCGAAGGGTTGCCATGTCTTGCAATTCACTGAAAAGAATGATCTTCTTAATGTGGTTGTTCGGAAGGAGATTGCCCGACAAGTCAATGAATTTGATGGTGAAGTACTTGTTTGGGTTAGTATACCGTGCACGGGGGGTACATCATGGTCTTATGTAAACCTTAAACACCCCACAGCAGCGGCCAAAGTTAGAAGACATGTAAAAATCTTCCATGGACTTTGGACTGCCTTCCTGCACTTCATGTCATTGATCAAGAAAGAAGTGTTCATTGCAATTGAATGGCCCCGCAACTGTCGATACTGGAAGTTGAGGAAAGTTGCACAGTTTCTGAACTCAAGACAACTGATTACGTTCAATTTTCATGGATGCATGGTTGGAATAAGAAACAAAGACGAAATTCCCATTAAAAAGCCTTGGACCATTGCCACAAACCTGTTGTCACTGGGATGTGAAATGTCGAAGTTCCAATGTGACCACTCGCATGAGCATGTTCAAGGGAGAGGCAAGGATCTTAAGGCCACAGAAAGGTACACGTTCATCATGACGGACCTTGTTCACTCGGTCTTTCGATCAGCAACTTTTGAAGCTCACATCACGCTCGTCGCTGTTCGCATTCACCCGATGGCTGGCCCTCCTGAGAATGCCGAGACGTTGACAAGCTGGGTGCCCGACGAAGAGAGGGTCTCAGTCTATCAGCGCATCGTTCAATGGGAGGAACGCTTGAAGGAGCTGAGGACTTCCTGTGTGGGTGTCGCCTACGAAGATGGCATCTCTGGAATCCAGACGCTCGGCGGGAGCCAGCAGCCGGTTGACATTGTGATCGACACATGCCTCTGTTCGGACGTCGAGAAGAATTTCAAGTCCTACACAGGCATCCTCAAGCTGTTTGAAACCGTTCCCCAGGCCATCTTTGGTCATGTGGACTGCCCACCGGAAGGTGAGGTCGACGTGCTTTTGATTGGTGACTCCTCCACGGCTCTGGTTGACTATCCAGATGATCCCAAGAAGAGAAAGATGATCAGCCTGGGGGAAATCCTTGCACAGTCGCCGCCTAATGGTGTGCGCAAGGTCCATTGGAAAATGCGTTGGGGGAAAGGCCTTGGTTCCATCCACACAGGTATCTGGGAAGCCATGGACGAGATTGCCGAGACGTGCAAGAAGGAGGGCATCCCACAGATACCGACCCTGGTCCTTATCGGATGGGCGGGAAATGACGTGTACGGTGAGGGTGGATATCGTGGATGCACATGGATCCACCAGTCACGGTACAGCCGAACTCCTGCCGACCGGAAGGTCGCTGCCGAATTTACTGAGAAGCAGCATCGAAGGGTCATCAACGCAATGGACGAGATCATCAAGATGCGAAGGCATACCATGATCTATGACATTGTGGTCTTCGGATGTGGGGATTCCTACTCATATGGACTCCCACCGTCGTATGGGCTGGAGATGGGTCGGTGCTTTGAGCATCTCATTGCTGGGGGAGTGAGGTGCGTTTCGACGTGCATGCCCTCGGCATTCAGCACGAGGTATGACAAGCTCCACATGACGGACCTCCCATCGAACCGAACTCTCATGATAAAGTTTTTGAGGTCCATGATCCGAGCCCATTTGATCGTTATGCAGATCGAAGAATTGGAGCCAATCTTGCGCCAGAAGGCGTCATTCCTGGATGACGACCCCGAAGAACGCATGAAGATTGTCTATCAATACCCGAACCTGGCCCAGTTCAAGTTCTCACTCTCCAAGACGGACCAAGTCCAGGCGGCTCTCAACCGTGCGGCACTTCCAGTTTCTCTCGCCCAGGAAGCCCAGACTGCTGATGAGCATCTCATGGACTACATGGCCGAGCTGAATGAAGTCGCCGAGGATGAAGCCACCCGGGAGGGTGCGCCGAAACCCATTGAGTTTACGGAGAGTGACCTCAAATCCATCGTGCCAGTCTTCAAGGACGACGTGGATTCAGATGAGGAAGAGGCCAGATTGAGGGAGCATCTACAGGCTGATTTTGATGACGCCGCCGATGCCGACTGGTCTCCGGTGCGGAGCGAAGCAACGGAGAACATCCCTGGAATTGATGAGTGGGAAGCCATCGACGACTCCCGCCCCGACATTGTGCACAACATCTTTGATCGTGAAGACAATGTTGAAAGCCACACTGAGGTGGACTATGGGGCAGACAATGAAGAAACCGCGGGGCCTGTCGATGAGTTTGCTGACGCCATCGTGATCCAGGACGACGCCATGGACGTCGACAAGACCGAGACCGAGACCAAGGACGATGCCGGGAATCTGGACGATGTCATGGTGATTGAAGAGCCAGAGACCGGCCACCCTGCGGTTGAGGTCACGAATGAAGAGTCCAAGGCGCCTGAGACGGAGGAGGCTGTTGCCGGGGGGGACCCTGTGCCTGTTGTTGATGTTGAGAAAACGGAGGGCAACCTCACCACTTCTGAGACGGTTGCCACCGATGCCAACACCACCACAGCTGAGGGGTCTAAGCTCGCCGGGAGGCCTGCCAGTGATGAGAAAGCAGCATCATCGTCAGCAAAGCCCAAGCCAGAGGCGAAGAAGATGCCATTGAGTCATCACACCGCCAAGGCACCCACTAAGATGATTGATGATATTGCAAAGCTCAAGCTCGAGCAGGCGAAGGAGAGGCTTGAAGATTCGGTATGGCTTGATCCGACTGACTTGAACAGCAGGATCCCGTACAAGAATGTCAACGCCAATGGTCGTCTCCGAGAAATCTCAGGAAAGATGTCGATGTACCTTCGCGGTCACGCACTTGCTGATGGTTATCCATCGCCGGAGATGGACTTCACTGACTTGTCAATGGATTGGGAGGAGCTGCGCCACCACTTGAACAACAAGATCAGGAACGTGGTTGATTGGGAAATTCTCCAAGTCATCCGCAGCAGCGACACCCGACGATTCCAATTGCAAGTCTGTCGACCTGACAATGAGAAAGCCATCTGGAAGGGTGTGCCGTGGCAGCCGATTCGTGTCCGAGCCTACCAAGGACACAATGCCTTTGTGCTCAAGAAGGGAAAGTTTGCTCCCATGATCCGTGACCTGTACACATTGGATCGGGATTTCACAAAGGAAAAGGTTGACGCGGGTGACATCCCCAGAGCGAATTTCAGACCCGATCTCGTCCCGGAATTTGACGACTTCCCCAGAATCATCTACCATTCTTGCGACAAGGGGGTTGTGTCACAGATCATCCAACATGGCTTGATCCCGGGAGGGTGGCCGAAGTCTTCTGGACGTGCCCACAGCTACTTCATTGCGACGCACCCATGGGATGCCAACATGAAGAAGCTCGCGGGGACGCGGGCCGGAAAGCCATTCTATGTAGCAATTGACGTGGAGATGGCAATGCAAGTGGGGGCCAGTCTGTTCCGAACAGACGAGGCGATCATGACTCCAGATTGGATCCCCAATGAAGCCATCATCTGCGTATACAATGCGGCCGAACGGGAGTTCTATTGGTCGAATAGAGCATACGCTGCAGGACGCAAAAGCTACAACGAACGGGTCAAGAAGTCAAAGGATCAGGACGAAAGTGTTGTCCAAGCCCTCGTCCAGTCGAAGCGTGGCAAGAGCATGGATATGCTGTTGGAGCAGTGGTCGTCATTTTTGACAGGAGTGGAGCCCGGCAAGTTCTTTGCATTGGTTCAACCCAAAGCCCTTTCAGGTGTGATCCGCGACATGGAGGCTGCAGAAGGCATTGAGTCCGAAGAGATGAAGAACTATCTGTTTGCCTACTATGCGGCGGTGTCCAACTCTGAGGTCATTGAAGGACGAGGAAAGGGCAAAGGCAAGAACCGTGGAAAAGGAAAGGGCCGCCACCCGGGAGGGAAGGCCGGTGTCATCACCCAGATGAGGATCGAGGACCTCAAGTACCATGATTGCGTCACCGCCCAAAAGGTGACCATTCCCTTCCGAAAATGTGAGAAATGCGACCAAAATATGCTGGACGGCATGGCAAAATGCCCCTCTTGCTACATTTCCATGGAGGCATGGAGCGATAACAGAGTGGCAACTGAAGTCTGCCGGTTGGAAAGCCGTGCCGCAGAGATCCATGGCGTATTTGCCATCAGCCAAGTCAGCCAGGTGCAGCCCAGAAAGCACAGAGCTGGATCTGAGGCACGCCAGAGGAACCGTGCGGGACGTTCCAATTTCGGCGTCATGAAGGACGGGGCGAAGAAGGAAGTCAAAAAGCTCAAGAAGACTGGCTTCGCTTCCATCAGAGAGAGGATGGAGAATGATCCGTTTTTTATGTATAATTGCAGTATTGCCCAGCTTACTCCTCCATGTTGTGACTTCCTCCAGAGGCTCGGAAGTTGCATTTCTCCGGACGTGGGGCGCTCATTCGAAGCCAGAAGAGAGGGCAAAGGCACAGACGTCAAAACAAGACTGATCTTCATGCCGTTTCAGAGCAGAGACACGAGCAGGCCTCTCGATGTGTCAAAGGAGGCAATGGTGTGCCACTCCGGCAGGTTCTTCAGCCTCGCCCAGTTCGCAGTTTACACTTCGAAACTGGCTCCAGCGCGAGGGGAACCCGCGCCGACTATCTTTGGATTCTCTGGCAGCATCCTGATCCTCGATGAACAGCCGCTCAAGGAAAACTATGACGATCTCGTCAGCTTCGCGATCCAAAATTGGACCGATAATCATGGTGCCTTGGATTGGAATGTCCACACTGATGAGCCTATTGCAGAGGCGAGTGACGTGACATTTCCAGCAGCCATGGGTCCAAAGAAGACGGAAGGGTTGATTGACAACCCACCCCGGAACTTCGACCCGAGGATCACGGAGAGGTATCGTCCCGAGGCCACAACTTGGAGAATGTCCTCATACGATGAGCCCCAGGAAGGTTGCTATCGGTGTGGGGCCCAAGACCACTGGCAGAGGGACTGCCCTTACCGCGGCATGGGCGCACATTACACGCGCCGTGTTCAAAGAGGTGAATGGGGATATGCCCGGGACGAAAGTGGCGGCCATCGCAGGTCTGGGTGGTATGCCGACCAATGGCGTTATGCTGATAGCTGGCGCCAGTGGAACTATGGCTACGAGGACAGGAGGTGGGGAAAAGGGAAGAATGACCCCAAGGGCAAGACCCACGACACTAGCTACGTCAAAGGACCTGCCAAAGGAAAAGGCAAGGGAAAAGGACGCAGCTACTCGGGAGGGTATGCCGCAGATCGCGAACGTGAGAGATCTCCACCCCCTTCTGGTGGTGCATCTTCGTCCGCTGGACCTCCGCCTCAAGATTACCGCCCTGGGCGTAACACCAGAGTGATTGATGCTACGACCCATGAGACCATCACGAGCCATGGTGTGATCAGAGAACGTGTTGTCGAAGAAGCCGATGGCACAATGTACACTGAGATCACCTTCCCTGATGGCACAGTTGAACGGGATTATTGGTAAAAGGCTATGAACATAACAGCTTTAATTTTGTTGAATTCAAATCTATTACATTCGTCGTTGAGCTCAATCTCATTAAACTTGTCTTCCAATTTTGCCTTTGAAGCACATTTTTGCCAATCTTCCCCATGGCTAGGAGTAGAAAATTTAGCCGTGGCGGAAGCCCGGCCATGTGCATTTGTTTTAGGGCATTGCTTTGCACAGGCGTGTCTTGATGTGTCCGAGTGACTCTGTTCTCACGTGCAGTAAAGCCGTGACGGGAGTCCGGCCATGTCAACATGCTGTGTGCATCCGAAAGCATCCGCGCCAAAAGGTTATGCATCCGATTTTGCATTCGAGTGTCTTGATGTTTGTGCGGTTTTTGTGCATTGTATAGTTCATTTTCCATGCACCATTTTGCAAGTTGCCATCGTGCTGAACTTCATGTAATTTCTTGCGACAGCTAGAGTCATACTATGTACATGTTAACATTTTTGACTTGTCTTTGTCTCAGGTCCGCCGGTACTACCTCCTCGTCTTCCTGCCTGCACTACGTTGCGGGCGGCGGGGGGTATTTATAGGTAGTACTAGTATATGTACATAGTTATAATCCTCATAATACGTTGTTGCATGGCTCAAGAAAAAGCTGAGTGTTTCAGGCTGCTTAACCAGTAAATACAGAAACCTCAACACATGATCCAACACCATGCTGAAATGGTGATATATAGGCAATGCAATAGGATTGTCCTAGGATTATTACCATTTAATGCTGATCTTCTGGAGATATTTACTGCTATATAGCGGGATATGATATTAAATTCCGCTATTCCATTTGTTGGGACCCCAATTCATCAATGGATCACCACTTTGATGTTGGCACTCACTGTAGGTCATTCACCTGAATGATATGCCCTTTGAAATCCGCAATCACACCATCTATGCTGCCTTTCGCGCTCATTGTGACCTTCCACCCGGTTCCCAAGTGAACTTCACAGCACCTCGGGCTGCTGAAGGCCTTAGTTGCTCCAAGAGATGGGTCAATGCTTAGTTTTTTTGATTCCAACAAGGGGATGCCCGGAAAAAATGGGGTGACTTATGCAGAAAACATCACGAAAAATCGCAAACCAACATGGGGCAGCAATGGGAGTTGCACCTCCTGGCAGATGTAGCCACCTCGAGGTGCTGAAAGCTGCCTTCGACAGCAGCACCTTCTCCCTCGCCTCGCAGGACTTTCGGGAAGCCGGCACTTCCAGGCGCGCGAGACGCGGCGGGATGCTCAGGGAGACCTTTGAGGTCCAGGGGCAGATGAATTTCTGAGTTTTCGCCGACAATTCATGGAGTAATTACCAACTTTGGACCCCCCGACTGACCGGAGTGTGTGGGCCCGATATTGTGTTGTACGAAAAGGACCTCCCTGCAATGTCACTGGAAGTGATGGTTCGTGGGGGATAACTATCCCCCAACAAAAAAGGCACTGTGAACTGTTGATTGCATCCCAGGAATGATAGTCAGTTGTTGATACCCCAAGTGATAGCTGGTGAAAAAGGTTTCCTGGCTACGACCTGTAGGGTCCTAGCTGGATGGCGCCAACAAGGAAAAAAGCAAGGATAATAGTCACCCAAGCAACCAGGAAAGTGCTAGGGTTTGTTCTTCGCATTTTCAGACACACCCAAATACCCCACATCGTTCGTTATAGTACCTATATACATATATACATCTATATTATATTATATTATATTATATTATATTATATATTATATATTATATTATATTATATTTAAATTATATTATATTTAAATTATATTATATTATATTATATGAGATTATATTATATTATATTTATATTATATTATATTATATTATATGATATGATATTATATGATATGATATTATATGATATGATATTATATTATATTATTTACAATATACATATATAGTACTGTATATCCCACTAGATCCTTACGCTACTTGATTAGATACCCATATCCATGAACAAACCATGCAAACTGGCATCTTTTTTCAA
The DNA here is from genome assembly GCA_947184155.2 of Cladocopium goreaui. Classification (NCBI taxonomy): domain Eukaryota; class Dinophyceae; order Suessiales; family Symbiodiniaceae; genus Cladocopium; species Cladocopium goreaui. The sequence continues at coordinate 1,779 of CAMXCT020000628.1, read as the reverse complement.
CCAACAACTGCCATCAACCCACGCCAGGTGGGCGTTTTACATGGCGCGGCGACTGAAGGAACAGAAACGTTTCCAGGAGACAGAAGATTTGCTGCGTTGGGCGGTGGACGGTCTGCGGACGGAGATTGGAGAGCAGAAGGTGGCAGCTCGGCAGGTTTTTTTCATGTGTTTTTTTTTTAATGGGAGAAACCACTGTAAATGGACGTTTTGATGGGAACTTCACAGTTATTAATAGCTATGTCAACTCATTTATGATGGTTGATCAATGTTGATCATGGTTAAATGGGATTGAATGGGAAAACGTATATAGGAAAATCCACTATAAATGAAGGTTTTAGTGGGAAATCAACTGAGTCGGTGATTTGGCTTATTGGGAAACCCCGTAGAAATGAGGAATCGATTCAGGGATTTTGTTTTTGGGGAACAAATCCAAGTAGTTGTAGGATCATCCTTCTTTCTTGTTAGGAGTGATATGAGATATTCAATGGTGATTTGATGGGATATTAATGGAGATATCATATGGGATATATATCAACTATGTCCAAGTTTTGGTATACCCCCAAATATCAATTTTGTGGCTAAAGTGATGAGTTTATCATCAAGCGTTGGGGCATATTTTCTCAGACAAAGCTGGCGGAATGGGTTGGATATGGTGACTAAGTGGTTGATAAGCCATTGGTATATGAATGATCCTAAAATGGGGGTACCCCCAAATCATCCATTCCAATAGGATTTTCCATTATAAACCAACCATTTTTGGATACCCCCATTTTAGGAACCCCCCCATATCATTGGGGTATTTGGAGGATCCACAAGTCGCAGCTGGTGAAGAAGTGGGGACGTTGGGTGCGATTTCTAACCCGCCAAGGGATTTATGACCAGGAAATCAGGAACTTAGGCATGACACATAGGGCTTCTAACGCCCCCAAAGTGGGGAGTTAGCCACAGAAAACAGGATAAACATGTGTTTTTTAAAGCATTGGGATGTAGTGGGAATATCATAAGGGATACTAATAGGGCCTTAATAGGGAAAAAACAAAATTACTTTACTTCGTGTGATCCCCACCATGACATTTATACATTTTCTTACTGGCAAATCTTCTGGCATTCTATCTGACATATCTTCTGACATTCTATTTGACATTCTATCTGGCATATCTTCTGGCATATGATCTGGCATAGCTTCTGGCATATCTTCTGGCATTCTATCTGGCAAATCTTCTGGCATTCTATCTGGCATATCTTCTGGCACTCTATCTGACATATCTTCTGGCATTCTATCTGGCATATCTTCTGGCATATATTCTGACATATCTTCTGGCATTCTATCTGACATATCTTCTGGCATATATTCTGACATATCTTCTGGCATATCTTCTGGCATATCTTCTGGCATATCTTCTGACATATCTATCTGGCATATCTTCTGGCATATTTTCTGGCATTCTATCTGGCAAATCTTCTGGCATTCTATCTGGCATTCTATCCTGGCATATCTTCTGGCATATTATCTGGCATTCTATCTGGCATATCTTCTGGCATATCTTCTGGCATATCTTTGACATTCTTTCTGACATTCTTTCTAACTTTCTTCTGCACATTCTTTGTCCCATATCTTCCTACATGAGGTCCGGCAGGGAACACTTGGCGTGGATACTAGCGGTTGAGGTCCGGCAGGGAACACTGGGCGCGGATGGTCGCGGTTGAGGTCCGGCAGGGAACACTGGGCGCGGATGGTCGCGGTTGAGGTCCGGCAGGGAACACTGGGCGCGGATGGTC
>CAMXCT020000627.1:102500-229212 GCA_947184155.2 Cladocopium goreaui | reverse complement strand
GAAGACTAAATCTTATGATGGGAGCCATCATTCTGGCCACTTCCGCGAGGAGCGTGTTAGGTTGGAGTCTTTGCATGGTTGAATTAGTTCCAGCAGCTGTGGTGGTCCAGATGCGGAGGTTCGGTGGTACCCCTGACCGTAATAGCATGAAAGCAACTTCCACTACTGTATCAACTGCTTGCCGCATGGTTCGACGGTCCAGAAATCCGCCTAGGGTAGCAGTGATATGTATTGTCTGAATACTTAACCGCAAGGGTCGGGCATCTATTGGCACCGGGGCAAGTCCCGCCTGATCGGTCATGCCTCCATCAGCAGCTGGGACTAAGTATAGGTGGTTGACCCACACACCTCGTGTAGACGGGCGACTAAAACCTGCCACACGGACTATGTCCTCGTACGATGCTGCGAGTGCTGTCAAGAGATGCTGTGTGATGCGCTGCCCATCCACTTCAACTTGTTGGAGGTCAGCTTCCAGAGTGCTATATATCAACTGCAGGCCATGTGCTTCCTCTGGAAAAAAGGTGACACATCCACTCTGCACTAGCCGTATTGTCCGCCTGAGGTCTCGTACAGCCACCATAAGGTCTTGCGCTGCTTCCAAGCTATACAGGATCATCTTTACTGGCATAGGGAACTGGTGTTCTTCTCCACGGAGTCGCACGTACTCCATGGCAGTACGGGTAGAGAGAGTGGAGACCCACAACACACAAATATTATTGTTTAGCAGGTATCATGAGAGTGACAGTGAGATGGCAGTTGATTGATGTTGTTGTCAGTCAGTCGCAATCCCGACACGTCCTTGGTCGGAAAAGCAACATGACCTACATGGTAGCTTTGTTTCCGGTAGGTATGTTAAATATTGAATCATGTCGGTCATGCCTCTGGGAGGACTAACTCAGAAGGGTAGCTTTAGCCATTCGGATGGTGAGGGATTAATTATGAGTATATCTCGTTATCACTGAAGTAAACCCCACCTAGTCTTCACTCCTTTTTGACTTGTGAAAGAGCCCTGGACAGCTAGCAAGTAACAAAGTGTGCACAAGTTAATATCATTGAACAAAGATAGGCGAGTTTAATGCGGGTTAGGGTTCTTCCATGAGCCCTTCGTGAACATTCATTAGATGCACATACACAGGACTGTCATATAACCCGCTAGTAGGTGTGCAGGGGATATTGCTTATTAAACATACCAGCTTAGGTGAACTGAGGAGCCTGTGAGCAAACAAACGCGCATGTTCCCAATGCAGTCACCATGCGCAAATAAACCATCAAAAATCACCAGAATGAAAGTGCCCCTACAGGGTGAGCATGTGGTGCAGTTCCCTTAAAGGTTATTTGCATGATCAGGGAGAAAAACCACAGGAAAAGCTGACCACTGAGTGCTTTTTTTTTTGGCTTTGCTAGCGATCAAATTCACCGATCTTCTGCTAACAGCAGCGGGCCTCACAGGTCGGTGAAGATGGTTGCATAAGCTTCACTGAGGGCATACCAATTTTGCTGCAGTCGGTACAGTGCTCGGTTGGCTTCTTGGACAAGGTTATTATGTTGCATTTGCAGCACGTGTATACCTTCACTGAGTTGAAAGATCCTATCCGCTTCATCTTCATGATCAGGAAACTGGCCTGCTATCGCAGCTTGGCACTCTTGCGAGAGCCGAAAATCAAAGCACGGACGATCATCTTCATGGACAGCAGTGTTGATTCGTGATTGCTCACTCAGTGCAATTCCTTCTGGGGTTGGCTGCAGTGTTTCGATGCGATTGCCTAGGATATTGTAGGCGTGCATAATTTCTGCAATAATAGCACATTGTTGGGCATTCTTTGCAACTATTGCGAAGCGTCTGGAGTTGGCCCAGCATGCATATCCGGTGTGTCGCACCTCTGCAGCGAAGGGATAGAAACCACCGTATCCCGCGATATTCAACCAAGCCTGCAGGTAAACCTCATCACAATCTCGAGGAATGACCTTATGGAACCCATGGGGCAGTGTGGCCCCCATCACTACTGTTGTTGCCTCCGGAAGCCATGACTCATCTTCAGCCCATAGGATGCTCCATTTTTCACCATTGAGCCATGTGCATACTTCCATTAAGTTAAATGCTCTACACTCTATGTTGACATTGTGACATAGCCTATGGATAGGATACTTGCCGCGGTGTAGATTTGTCAGCATATTTGGAGTGCTCTGAATAGTTTCGACAGTGTAACCTTTCCAGTGGTAGTTCTGCAGAAATGTCATGAGCGCGGTCGACATGGCTACGAGAGTGGGAGTTTGCCAGGTCTTGCAATAGTCGTGAGAGTAAGGGTGAGATAGCAGTTGATTGATGTTGTTGTCAGTCAGTTGCAATCCCGACACGTCCTTGGTCGGAAAGGCAACGTGACCTACATGTGTTGCTTTGTTCCTGGCAGGCATGTTAACTATTGAATCATGTCGGTCATGCCTCTGGGAGGACTATCTCTCTATGGTATCTCAGCCATTCAGATGGTGAAATATTAATTGTGCATGTCTCCCGTTATCACTGAAGTAAACCCCATCTAGTCTTCACTCTTTTTGACTTGTGGAAAAGCCTAGGACAGCAAGCACGTAATCAGCTGTGCACGAGTTAATATCACTGAACAAGGATAGACAAATTAAATGCGGGTTGGGGTCCATCCTTGAGCCCTTCGTGAACATTCATGATATATGCACAAACACAGGGTTGTAATATAGCCTGCTAGTAGGTGTGTAGGGGCTGTCGCTCTGTTAACATACCATCTTGGGAGGGGGGAAGAACCTGTGATCAGACACTCGCACATGTTCACAATGCAGTCACCACCAAAAACATCACAAGGATGAAAGTGCCCCTACAAAGTGAGCATGTGGTGCAGTTCCCTTAAAGGTTATTTGCATGATCAGGGAGAAAAACCACAGGAAAAGCTGACCACTGAGTTCCTCTTTTGGATTCGCTGGCGATCAACTTCACAGGACTTCTGCTAAATCATTGGGCCTCAAAGGTCTGTGAAGATGGTTGCATAAGCTTCGCTGAGGGCATACCAATTTTGCTGTAATCGGTAGAGTGCTCGGTTAGCTTCTTGGACAAGGTTATTATGTTGCATTTGCAGCACTTGTATACCTTCACTGAGTTGGAAGATCCTATCCGCTTCATCTGCATGAGTAGGAAACTGGCCTGCTATCGCAGCTTGGCACTCTTGCGAGAGCCGGAAATCAAAGCACGGTCGGTCATCTTCATGGACAGCACTGTTGATTCGTGATTGCTCACTAAGTGCAATTCCTTCTAGGGTTGGCTGCAGCGTTTCAATGCGATTACCTAAGATATTATAAGCATGCATAATTTCTGCAATGATGGCACATTGTTGGGCATTCTTTGCAACAATTGCAAAGCGTCTGGAGTTTGCCCAGCATGCATATCCGTTGTGTCGCACCTCTGCAGCGAAGGGATAGAAGCCACCATATCCTGTGATATTCAACCAAGCCTGCAGGTAAACCTCGTCACACTCTCGAGGGATGACCTTATGGAATCCATGTGGCAATGTAGCCCCCATCATTACTGTCGTCACCTCCGGAAGCCATGACTCATCTTCAGCCCATAGGATGTTCCACTTTTCACCATTGAGCCATGTGCATACTTCCATCAGGTTAAATGCTCTACATTCTATGTTGAGATTGTGACATAGTCTATGGATAGGATACTTGCCGCGATGTAGATTTGTCAGCATATTTGGAGTGCTCTGAATGGTTTCGACGGTATAACCTTTCCAGTGGTAGTTCCTCAGAAATGTCATGAGCGCGGTCGACATGGCTATGGGGTGGAGCGTCTGCCAGGTGCAGTCCCGACACGTCTTTGGTCGGAAAAGCACCGTGGCTTGGCAACTGAGGAAAAAATATACTATGCATGTCAGTGTCTGACAACAAGGTAGCAACATTGGAGTCATTTGGTCAACTTGTATTGTCTGACTTATGTCTGAGCCAACAGACTACATGTACTGGCAAGGTGTTGTGGAAATCGTTACCATGTATCAAATTCTAGTAGCTGCCGGCATGGAAAGCTTTACTGTAACATGTCACTCAGGCTGAATACACTCGTGTTCTTGTTTTCTCGATAGCCGAACAAAATTGCTCCATACGTGGATTCACTACATTGGGGCTGGCCAGTCACTCATAGCTCAGGCAAGGTGTATAACAGGAAGTTTAGAGGCACATCGACATCTTGCTTCTTTAGTAGTGCTGGAATCTCCCAGACTTTGGTATTGCCATTGCTAAGGTGAGGGCGGGAAGCAGTTCTCCCTCACATCATGTAGTTCTTCGCCTACATCTGAACTGATCTCAATACCATCGGGGTACACCACTGGGACTAACAGTTCGTTTTGAGCGTATTCCATTTCACGTACGATGTGGACTTTGTAGTCAGCGATCATGTGAAGTAAAGTGACTAACGCTTGAATGTTCTCGTCAAGCTTTTCTGGCATTGGTATGTCAACCCAGAATACTTCCCTGGCCTGTTGCTTCGCCTTGAGCCAATGGTAGTGAGCAGACTGCAAATTGTCCAATAAGGTACAGCAAGCTGTGTACTTATCAATGACGCGTTTAATATGTAGAAGTCGTTCATCACAGCTTGTTGCATCCGATGTAGCATACGCCATGGCGGGCAATCCGGCAACTGAAATTGTGTAATCTCTTGTTAATTCAATATATTAGCACAGTTCACGTGGGGGAGGACAGTAAGACTTTTGAATTTCGAAAGTACTGGAGTCCAGTGACTGTTTATGTGAGGGACCCCTGTCACGTCCTTGGACAGAGGTACCCTGTGCAAGCCTAGAAGATGAAAAAGATACAAACTTATGATAGTCCATTGCATAGTTAAGGAGGAAGTTACCCCAAGGACGATTATTGGGAATCCAGCAAAAAATCATGAGGTAGACGGAAATTTCATAAACATGGTCAGTTGCTGTGTACTACCGCTACTGAGGAGCCAAACAGTGGAATATGCATAGAAGCCTCGACATTCGGCACAACCGATCAACTACGTAGTCGAAGTGTGGCTCCTGACAAACTAAAAAGGGGAGCACAGACGTAGATAAGACAGGCACAAAAGAAAAACCAGATAGAGAGACACAACAGGAGGGAGGTCACTATATTGAGTGCCAGGTAGAAAATCGCTACCTAGTTTGGAAGCCAGAGGGAAAGAGGAGTAGTGCTCAACTGGCAAGAAAAAGCCAATCAGTGGACCAATCATTTTGTCTTCCGCACTGATGACTCTTTTGTGGCACAAACACGATATTCAATAAGACGTCGGCTCATTCATCCAACTTCCGCTTCATAGAACTCCAACTTTGTTGCCTGCCGTGCTTTTCTTGCCACCGACTTGCCTCCCATCTCTGAAAGATTTTTGCTCGATCAATGGCAGTCAAAGGTTTCCGGTCAGCCCGCTCTTCACACGTTTCTCGTGTTGAGACTACGTGATTCTTTTCTTCGTTTGCCAGGAGCACTAGTGCTTGATCGAGCGCTCTTAAGGCCAATCTCAGTTGATTGATAGCACTTTCAGTACCCACACCGGCTAGGCTTGCATTGTCAGTTGCCTTCGCCAGATCTTTTCGTAACTGAGTGACTTGATGGGATAACAGGTTCGCTGAGCATGGCAGTGGTGTTTGTCTAGGTCTCTCGCTCTCCATACCCATTGGCAGAGATAAGGAATACAAAATTAACTGCCTGTGAGCAATGAAACGGCTCGTGAGCAGTACGATTTAGAAGATGACAACAAATGGCAAGTTCTACAGCATTTAGCAATTTCATTGGACTGAGGGGCTCGATACGCCTGGCAATGCCGAAAACCGACTACCCTATTGTGTATTATGCAGTCGAGATACTTAGCACGGGTATTTAGGTTGCTCTACGCCGTTTGGCCATACGTTCCGTAAAGGTGTTGTAGCCCGCCGTAGGCGCTTGTGTATTCCATCGAATGGGTCTCGTCCCAAGTAGCTCACTTTCGATGTTTCTTTTTCTTTCGGTGCGTGGAAGGGGAGGGGGATTTGTGGCCGCGTTAACGTCATTGAGGGTCTGTATAAGCGCCTGCGCATCTGTAGCGAGTTCACGTAAACTGAAGAGGGGGGGATCGCATGAATCTAGCTGTAATTGATGAAGCATTGCCCGTTCGGCTTCATAGAGTAAATGTGGAGGGATTTCTTTTGGGAGCCAGAGGCCATCATGAAGCCAGATCGCTGATGTTATGTGACATCTTCTCGTTAGTTCCTTGTAGTAAGAGATCATAATATGTTCTTCATACCATTCGAGAGTTCGAAAAGCGGCACCTCTGGTATCAGTAGCATAATGTGGCCTCTTTGCTGGCAGGTGATGGTTAACTAGAACTTGCGTGGCTGATTCAATTTGAAGGCTGAGGTGATGTAATACTGGAGGACAAGTGATATGGTATTCCTTTTCAATTTTAGCACACGCTTCGCTTGCTCCTGCATTCATTACAATTAGTGGATGTCGTTTGACAACGGCAAACCGCTGATTAAGCGGTACTAACCCCAGCAGATCCATAAATATCGCTCTCAGATCTACTATGTGCGGGAGGTGACTGCTGCGAAGGAGTCGTCTCATGATTTCGTAGAAAGCGCCGACCATGTCAACTTCTTGGTGCGTATTTCCAAACAGGAGTAACCGTGCTTTTCGTGGCAGTCTTTGAGCACAAGGACCTCTGCCATACAGTCGGCCTAGACAGTCAGTTGCAGAAGCTGTATACTCTACTATTCGGGGTTTCGTGAGATTGGCAGTGCCCGCTAGATAGGTCTCAAGATCTATACGGTATTGCTGGTTTGCAGTTTGCCTCATAAATTTACTTACCAATTCCATGCTTACCTTCGGGACTTCGGTAAGTAATAGGATCGTAACACCTCGCGGCCTCTCTTCCAGTACAATAGCTCCTGCTCGCATGGCCAACTGATAGGGCGCTTCAACAGCGATTTCGGTGGGCTCACTTATGTGATCTGGGAAGGCCTGTGCCGCTCGGCTCGCCACTCCAGCAAGGTAGTCTGCGAGTATATTGGCTTCTCTTGGGCGGTATACCCATTTTCCATGGTCAAAAAACCTTGATTGTTTCCGGCGAATTTGCTGTATAATAGGCTGTAGGTCAATCCTACGAAAGCGTCCTGCAAAGGCTAAGTGTTTAACAATGGGGAGGATATCCCCTTGTAAGTAGGCATGGTCAACTGCGTAGCTTCTGTGTACCATTTCTTCACACAAAAGGTCTGTAGCGAGATTAGCTGACACCGCTTCAGCAAAGATATTGTCTGGGCAACTAGGCAGTGCAACAGCTCGCCACTTGAGCAACGTTAGTCCTTCTCGCTGGAGTTCTAAGAGAGCAGCGCCCGCTCCACCTGTGCCCGTATCCGCATGGCAGGACCCGTCAAATTGGACTAGTAGTGTAGTTTTGTCAGAGTTGAGACAGCTACTGAGTACTTCATCGGTGCCTATAGGCTGTAATGCCATAATGCGGCAATGATAGTCCCCACACTCACACTGGAAAGTGGAGAGCAAGACATTTGGGGAGATTCCTGTTCCGACCTGGATAGTTTGCTGGATTAACTGCAGTGGTTCAGAGCCTAAGGGGACGACCGCAACTGTTTGATTGGCTTCCACTGCTTCACGAGTAAAACACGCTCGAGCTGGAGCAAGAGCACACGATATGTGGAGGGGGGGTTTGTCACAGCACGAGAGTAGCGAGTCATTAATAGAGCAGTGGGCGGAAGCTAACTGCGTCCTTATATGCTGCATTCGAAGGTCCAGGGGTAGTTCTGTTTGTACCCTTTGCACGAGGTTATGTATCCAGGTATCAATGGGGGTAGGGGGAGCAGAGATTTGATGTCTCATTGCCCCTGATTCCCGTAGTAGCAACCTGAATTGGTGAACAACCCGCGATGCTATTGCTAAGTGCTTAGCGCTTTTCCTTGATCCTTCGGCCAGCGACAGTATTGAATCATCTCCTGTCAGGCTTCTTAAAGCACTGATAGGTACAACACACCACCGAATCCAATGTCCTACAGTATTGTCTCCTTTTGAGCATGCAATGCATTTTTCCCAGTCTTCACTTGCTGGTGGTAGTTCCTCTTGTGTAGGGAGTACTCTGCGTGATGCCTCCAGCAGTCTTTCAAGGGAGTCTGTTGTGAAGGCTGTCAGTTGTTTGGTTACTATACATGTTTCACAAATTGCGGTTTGATAGCCGCCAAGTGGGTATGCGCGGCCAAAGTTAGCACAGAGAGCACATTTTTTTTGCCGGCTTTGGCCACGTCGTGCTAACCACTCATCATCATCCTCATTGACCGCCCAGCGTAACAAGGTGAATCTAGTAATACTAGGAATCCATCGCTTGTTGGCCTCGCAAGCCTGGCTGAGCCATGCCCAGTTGATTCCTCCCGTCCATCCTGCCGTTAGCACCTTATTACGAATATAGTGAGATGCTAGCTGCATCATGTGATGAAGCACACATTGTTTTACTGCGTTTACACGTTGTTTGATTGTACCACTTCCTGACACTGCTCTTGTTAGGACATCTTCCCCTACGACACGTGCCCACGCTTGCCATAGTATCCTAACTTCGTGTGTTTGCCTGTTCACTGCCGGCGGAGTTTCAATGTAAAGCTCATGAACCTTTCCCCCCTTTCGCAGAAATAGCCCTAAGGCAGAAACAAGGATACTTACACCCGGGTCAAGTAGTGGTGCAATTTTACACAGTCGAAATACGAATGCAAGAAGGTCATGTCTAATCCAGCTTCGTCCTAGTAAGAGTTCCGTTGCTGCCGCGCGCAACATTTGCAGATCTTCTGTTGCAGCACCAAAATAGGAGGTAGTATATAGTACCACACTTTGCGCAAACGTATTGAAAGCAATACTCTTAGAGACAACTGAGAGGACTGGTTGCCGAAACAGTCTGAGCCGATGTATGAATTTTTCGGCCGCCTTAGGATTGATTTGTTTAAGGGTAGTAGGGTGTGCAATTACTGTCCAGAAGTTGCGGTCGGACAATTGGGCGCGCCCTAGCAATAATAGTCCTAGTGAGGTCGCAACACCTTGGATGCAGTGTGCCCCAAAACCTGACTGATCTAACTGACGAAGCACCCAGCTTGGAAGCGGGCTGTTGATTACTAGAGCTGTTTTACATCTACAGATACACTCTAGTGCCAACAATGGGCATATGGGTGTGTAATCAGTTCCATTAAGGATGCCACAAGCTTCTCGAGGGGTCAATCCTATACACTTGTCAGCTCGTGCAAGCAGGAGTGTCTTTTGGGAAAGGATAGCCGATAAGATCGCTGCTCGCGCGGTGGGGTATTTCTTTTGTCGGAGAATAACTTCACTTTCGATCCGCCCGGGCAGAGATTGGACTGAAAAGGGGGGACAGTCAGTGCTAACAGCTTGCCAACAGTTATGCTGGTCGATTTGAAAACCCGCCGACCAGCAATATTGATAGCATTTGTGGACTCTACTGACCCAGGTAATGTCATGTCCTGGTCCTGCAATCGTGTTGTCGTCAATGTATCCCTGAACACTGAGGACTCGTGGGATACGATTCATATAGTGATATATCGGGTCCATTGCCAAGCAGAATAGGAACACTGAGAAAGACCTTCCCATATCAACTCCCACATGCACCGCCCTAGGCGGCAGCAATCTGCCTTGAACTTTATGGCGGATGAGTCTTCCAAATAGGATATATTTGGCATAGTTACATACCCATGTCGGCGCGTTGCGCATTCGCAGGATATGTAGGATCCAGTAGGGATTAACCCGCTCAAAGGCCTTTGATAGATCAACTAGCAATGCGGCCACGGGAGTATTGCTATCCAGTAAGGCTTGTATGGCATGGACAGCATGCTGCGGTTCTTTGAAGCAATTCATGACGACCTGCGAAGGATGCATATAGGTACAAGTTGCTTTCATGACTACAGCAGCAATAGTGCCATCAACAAGCCTATCACAGGTATTGGGCATTCCTAAGGGCCTGAAATAATCAGCAGTCGGGCCTACTTTTGCCTTGGGTATCCAAACCCCTACTTGTACAGGTGCAGCTCGGAGGCCTGCTAGCATTTTCATCATCAGCTGATCTAGGACTGGGTAGCTATCTTCAGGGGAAAGCCTCCATGCAGAGTAAGGGATTCCATCAGGGCCAGGGGCTGAATCTTTAGTGCCAAGGAGCGTATGGAGAAAATCTTGTTTCTGGGGAAGTTCAATACTCGGCCACGACGAAGCAGTCTGATACTCCCGTAAAATGGGTTCCCATTCTTGAAGAGAATCTTGAGGCTTTACAAACCAAAAGTTCCGCGTGTCAAGCATGGCTTCATCCAGCATCTGGGAGGTGGTGCACTGTTCTCCCTGCTGATTGAGGATCGGCCCATTATAAATGACGCCCTTGGGGCAAATGGATCGCAAACGGTTCCAGAACGTAATGTTATTGCCGATACCTCTGGCTTGTTGATTTACCTGCTCAAGAGCAGGATATTGCCGAGTCATCGTGATCTGGTCTAAAAAATCAAAAATTTGTTTCAACAGATCACTTCGAATTGTAATTTTTCCTGGATATAGCTCACTGACACCGCTGGAAGTGAATATATGGTAAGTGGCAGCCTGGAGTGCATGGAAATGCTTTGCAGGTACGTGTAACACCTCAGCTCGAATTTTAAGGAATTTCCTTAGAAGTTCATGCTCAGGAATTCGAGGGTGATCCGATGGAATAGGTTGTTGTCTCCACCAGGACCAAAGGGTGGACACAAACTCAACTTCATCAGTTTGGGGTAGTCTTTGGATCCTTCGTATCAGCTCTTGTAGGTCATTAGGAACCATGTAGGGGTCAGCCTCGTTCTTTCCAGGGCAAAACACGTTAGTTGGGATGGTTTGATGGACAGGGTCTTTCATATCACTTTTGACTCTTGGTCGAACAACAAAGGTCGCAGTGAGCTGGTAATGTCCACTTAGGTGATGTCGCCTATTGGCTGCTACCACAACATCGATTTGGGCAGCAGCTATATAATCAGTGGGACATAATACTCTGTCGAGTGCTGAACTTCCAGTAGGGCTTTCAAAAGTGTGAAGTTGCGGATGCGTGTCAAGAACTTGCGCGTGGACTAATAATTCATTCCAAAGGTCCGGGCAGCTGGCATCCACTTGGTTGAAATCTCCCCCCATATAAAGGGGAAAATCTACTTTACTGGTCTTGACCCAGGTGATTAATTCTTTTAGCTCATCGACCTTGGTTTGTGGATGTAGATACACTGACAAGAGTCCGATGGTAGAATATCTGTCTTGAATGACGGCAAGGACAATGCGACCTGGTATGACAACTTCCGTTCGGTCAAGTTTCCACCCTGGTGGAAATAGGGCTGCAGAACCACCCGACACTCCACCTCTTTCTGTTAACAATCCTTGGGTGTGTGCAACTTGAATACCTGGTATATTATGGTGCAAGACCTGATGGGTTTCAGCATGCCATCTGGTTTCTTGTAGTAAGACCGGGCCTGTTCGTAGAAGTCGTTTAATGAGTCGCATTTTGGTATCGCCTGCTCTAGTTGTAAGTGTCCATCCTGATATATTCCACACGTGTAATCGTTTAAGCCTGAATGGCAGATCTTGTCTGATAGCTTTTCGATATTCGAGAATGCTTCTTCCTATCTCTTCTACTGCAAGAGAAGATAACGTTCTGGAGTCAAACATAAGTTGCTGATAGAATTCATCAACACACTGATGGAAAAGGGTGGCAACATGTTGCAGGGTTAACTGCCACCATGGTGTTCGGACATGAAGTATATGGGGCAATATTGATAGGTCACGTATTTTGGACAGATATGGCGGGCATTGCGCCCCTGTTTCGAATAGGTACGTCGTTTTGACACATCGCGTAAGCATCTTGAGCAGTGTACGGAGCAGCGGAGCAGGCAAGTTTCGCAAGATCATCATCATTACAATTACAAATGATCAGTTTACTCCCTCCGTTGGGGCTTCTCCCAGTGCGAAAAGCAGCCTGCTCCACTCCTCCGTACCTGCAAAGATGAGATATTCTCCTGATGGATCTAGTGTATTCGATTGTATAAGTTGAGTTCCAAGTTGCCTGGGCATTCGTCGCATAGACAATGGCTGCGTATACCACATTGGTGACCAAACAACAGGGGCAGCAACTTTGTACGCAACAAAGGACGTAGATTCTGTAAGAGTTTGAACTTGGTGATTGTCTACAACATGTATAGCGATCCATTGTGGAGTGGCACCACTGACATCTCGTGCTAATACACCTATAATACTTAAGCTACCTGTGCCATCCAGACCACCAAGTAAATGGATGACAGTGCCGGCGGGCGAGGCGTTGTGCATAAAGCACTGCGGGGCACCAAGTGTGTGCAAATAACACAAGGCACAAAAAGGGCACTGTAAAGCCGCATATTCACTGAGATGTATGTAGTGCTGTCCGTTGTCAATTCGAGCAAGTATAGGTTAGGTCACAAATGTATGATAAGAAAGTTGCACCACATCAGCTAATATCTTTGGGATGTTGGAATGCATGAGAAGGTCTTTACTTTGTCGGTAGTCGAATGCGACCGTTCCGAAGCGAAACGGTTGATCAGGCTCATGAGAAAGCAATAAGAATAGCAGGCAAGGTCGCTGCACTCCAACATAGATAAGGGGAGGTTGCATAATTTTTGGTGCCCAAATGATAAAACCGTAGGGAAATTGGTGCTTTACACTGAGCGCTGCAATTTGGAAAACAACGAAAGTTGCTTGATAGCAGTAAGTTGTTCAGCACCTGTATATTCCTTCAATAGTTCAATATGCTTTGCTTTAATCTCTTGAGCTTCGGCATGAAATCCAAGTCCATTTCTAACAGCCAAATGAAGCATATGTGCTGACAGGGTAACATTTTCATATGTGTTTGAGGACTCTAGCACCCAATCAATCCGAGTTTGGGTCATAATATTGCTCAGCTCTTTATCCCCAAAGGGGGGGTCTATTCGCACTGTGGGTTCCTTGATACTTCGGAGGTTTGGATCCTTGTAAAAAGGCGAAAACTGTCGGCTGGTGCACTACTGGAGGGCAAGCGGATTCGACACTGTCATTGAGAGTATAGTGCCTCCATTTCGCTTCAAAGTCAACTTTGTCGTCCTTGAGTTGAACTCCTCGAGCAGCTGCTTGTTCCAAAACCAGTTTCAGCAAGTCTTGGTATTTGGAATAGACTTCTTGAATACTCGGTAGGTCTTTGTGATACGGCTGCGCATCATTGCTTCCCTCAACCCACCGTTGTAGCTGATCATCCGTACCGAGGGCCGCACTGATGAGAGATGGGTGAAAGCTATTTCCACAAAAGTCTCGAATCACTTTGTCCGTGAGAAGAGAGGGCCCATGTCTTTCTGTCGTTAAGATATTCTCCAGTCCAGCTAATTTGCGTACTTCTCGGACAGTCAGAATTCTCATTGGCAGCACAATATTTGGATTATGAAAGATAGGCACAAGTTGTTCAATGAGTTCATCTTTCTTGGATGTGGTCGCTCTATCCGTTTGAAGAGTAATATGGAAACGTTTCCATATGGAGAGAAAATGCGCAGGAATGAAGCTTGCCCACGGCAAGTCTGGGACCTTAACTCCCTCAGCCATTTGGGTTAGCAACATGAAAGATTTCCTCCCACCAAAGAAGGAATAGTCCCATAGGAGTGCACTGGGCTGGTACCCTGTCCAGGAAAGCTTCAGGACTCCATTGCTTGACAGCCCTCTTGCTCGGAGTAATGGAGCCAATGGTAAGTTTTCACCGTTCAAAGTCACTAAAGGGCCCCATTCATCGATAATTGCGAGCGGAACACTGTCCAGTTTCTCAGTGTCCATGTGACTCCGTAGAAAGACCCTTTTTCGCTGGATGCCATAATAGGGACCAGTGTCCCATACCCACCGATTGGTTGGTTGCTTACTAGGAAGTCCAAGACAGTATAGAAACATTTGGAAGTGTTCAGACTGTTCAAGGCGCTGCATGCTTTTAGGTTTACGGTCAGTTTGCACAATCTGCATGCTTCCAGCATTCTCTGTCAAGTATCGGACCGATTCTGGTCCAAATAGCTTCTGAAGATGTAGGATTACAAGGTAAACAACAAAAAAGAGCATACTTCGCTTACCTGTCAGTCCGAGCAATCCATTTAAGTACCCTGCATAAGTAAGATCTTGACAGGGAGATCCTGCAACAACAATCCACTTGATAGTAGGGTACATTGCCTTGGCTTGACGAAGGATCAGCGAGTCACGGGCAACAAGATCCCATACATCTTTCACGTAGATGGTAGCAACCCCTTCAATCGTATAAGCCCACTGTTGGTCTTCACGTAGCCCTATTTCGGCAGCAACAAGCCGACGTAAGACAGGATCAATTTCTGCTGCAATGAAGATAGTAGGGGGTTTACCTAATTTTTTCTTAATGATGTGATAGACAGATCCAACTCCATCAAACATCGAGATACCGTTCCAAAAGGTGTTTCCACAGCAGTTTAATCCAATGTTCTAATGGGTTTGCCTTTGTACAGCCGAACATGACCTTTGGCCGCTGGCTGCTTCCAATGCACATAGGACAGAACATCCAGCTTACTTCTTCCCTTAGGGAAAATGTCGCGGGCCTCCGACTCAGTCGGAGGCCCTGGTGGGATGGTCGGTACACTTGGCCAACCGAATTCAAAGAGTAAAGATTGACACACATCCTTTTGCCAATTCGAAGCACCAACCTTGGCGAAGGCCCGGCTCCATTTCACAGCTGGTAGAATTGATTGTAAAGATGAACCCAAGATCTCCAGCCATTGGGCAGGCGAAATCTTTCCGTCCACACTCATTGATTGCTGTGAACGATATAGCTCTGCGATTTTCTCCTTCAGCCGCGAAAATAGATCTGTGTCTGCTGGTTGAAGGCAACGTGTGAGCCCAGCTGCAATGTAGACCAAACGAATATGGTTGAGCTTCGCTTGCCTTTTAATGGAACCGTGCAAGTGAGAAGGCGCGCAATCTAGAAGTAGTGCATAGTCACGGCCCAGAGCTGCAGCCTTGAGCTTGAATCCAAGCAAAGAAATATATCGTCTCAGTGTAGCATGGCATGACCAAGCGCTTTTCTGGGTCCAAACGGACAGATTGCCCCTGAGTTTCTCCACTTTGGCCTTCTTTCCAAGAAACCGACCGTTCGTGAGGAGAACCTGCGGAAGGAATGGCTGCACAGACGTGTCATTGCAAATCGTGCACATCAATGTGAACCGACCCCGCGTCTCAGCCAAAGATGCGGCATCTACAGCCTTGTGCCCTGTGAAGCCCCGGGCGGCAGTGCCAACCTTCGCGGTTGGCTTCAAAGCAATGGAAGTTTCGTCCATGTTCAGCAAGAGAAGAGGACCCGAGCTGCTTGATTGTGCATGAACGTAGTTGCTCCATCTCCAAAAAGCTTTCGCCTGCCGACTGTAGGGTCAAAAAATGGTCCCTTCTGGGAGATCATGAAATTGACCCTCTATTAAACACAAGCAAGGGAGGGCCCAAAAACGGTCCCTCCAGGAGGGTCCAAAAGTGGCCCCCAGAAATCGACCAAAAATACCTTTTTGACAAAAACAATCCATATCGAATCTTTTCTCATTTCGACCATCCAAAACAATGACTTTCTCCCGCCTTGCGCTGCATGTCTGCTAGAGGCATCACTGCCTGCACACGCACGCGGCCCAACTGTAGACCATGTTCAAAACGAAAGCGGCGCAACCACTTTCTTTGTGACCTTGCGCGTCCATTGCCTTTCCAGTACTGCTCCAGCATGGCTGCCACATCATGCGGCAAATCCTTTGGAGTCAGCCTGCACGCTTCTGCTACTAATTGTTGCCTCCCAGGTGCAACCCCTTTCTTGTTTTGGGCAAGCAGCCACGTGTATAGCTGCGTTTCAACTATAAAGCGACCCGCCGCAAACAAGTCACGACGGTGGCGTGGGCATGTGGGACTATCTAAGAGGCCCACAATGGTTTCGAAAGGCACCTGCAAATAGGCATCTTCAATTGCAGAAGCTAAAGAATTTGACAAGGAAGCCTCTGCCACATTCAACTTGTTCTTGGCCGCCAAAAAGCGTGCAGCACAAGCAGAATTTCTGCCGCTCAACTCGAAAACAGCCAAAACAGATGTTGCAGTAGGCTGTACTTTGAGCATCACATGCTCTCGGGGGTCGCTAGTTCCTTCCTCCTTGGCAAGCTCAAGTCTTTTGCGTCTGCACAATCTTCTCTGCAAAGCTCGCAGGTGCTGAACGACACTTTTCAGCTCACCACCCACAGCGGCCATGGCTGCCACGAATGCATACGGAAATTGGCCTGGGCTTGACATCGACAAAAGCAGCCACACAAGACACATGTGCACAAAGGCAAATAGCTTCGAAGAACATCGCAAACCCTATGTCATATGATAGGTATGTCAACCTTTGAGTCAACACTTCGCCGATACTTTGCACTAACAAAGCATGGTTTTGCGAAGAAGCGGTTGCAGCACAGTTCCAAAAGGTGTTTCCACAGCAGTTTAATCCAATGTTCTAATGGGTTTGCCTTTGTACAGCCGAACATGACCTTTGGCCGCTGGCTGCTTCCAATGCACATAGGACAGAACATCCAGCTTACTTCTTCCCTTAGGGAAAATGTCGCGGGCCTCCGACTCAGTCGGAGGCCCTGGTGGGATGGTCGGTACACTTGGCCAACCGAATTCAAAGAGTAAAGATTGGCACACATCCTTTTGCCAATTCGAAGCACCAACCTTGGCGAAGGCCCGGCTCCATTTCACAGCTGGTAGAATTGATTGTAAAGATGAACCCAAGATCTCCAGCCATTGGGCAGGCGAAATCTTTCCGTCCACACTCATTGATTGCTGTGAACGATATAGCTCTGCGATTTTCTCCTTCAGCCGCGAAAATAGATCTGTGTCTGCTGGTTGAAGGCAACGTGTGAGCCCAGCTGCAATGTAGACCAAACGAATATGGTTGAGCTTCGCTTGCCTTTTAATGGAACCGTGCAAGTGAGAAGGCGCGCAATCTAGAAGTAGTGCATAGTCACGGCCCGGAGCTGCAGCCTTGAGCTTGAATCCAAGCAAAGAAATATATCGTCTCAGTGTAGCATGGCATGACCAAGCGCTTTTCTGGGTCCAAACGGACAGATTGCCCCTGAGTTTCTCCACTTTGGCCTTCTTTCCAAGAAACCGACCGTTCGTGAGGAGAACCTGCGGAAGGAATGGCTGCACAGACGTGTCATTGCAAATCGTGCACATCAATGTGAACCGAGCCCGCGTCTCAGCCAAAGATGCGGCATCTACAGCCTTGTGCCCTGTGAAGCCCCGGGCGGCAGTGCCAACCTTCGCGGTTGGCTTCAAAGCAATGGAAGTTTCGTCCATGTTCAGCAAGAGAAGAGGACCCGAGCTGCTTGATTGTGCATGAACGTAGTTGCTCCATCTCCAAAAAGCTTTCGCCTGCCGACTGTAGGGTCAAAAAATGGTCCCTTCTGGGAGATCATGAAATTGACCCTCTATTAAACACAAGCAAGGGAGGGCCCAAAAACGGTCCCTCCAGGAGGGTCCAAAAGTGGCCCCCAGAAATCGACCAAAAATACCTTTTTGACAAAAACAATCCATATCGAATCTTTTCTCATTTCAACCATCCAAAACAATGACTTTCTCCCGCCTTGCGCTGCATGTCTGCTAGAGGCATCACTGCCTGCACACGCACGCGGCCCAACTGTAGACCATGTTCAAAACGAAAGCGGCGCAACCACTTTCTTTGTGACCTTGCGCGTCCATTGCCTTTCCAGTACTGCTCCAGCATGGCTGCCACATCATGCGGCAAATCCTTTGGAGTCAGCCTGCACGCTTCTGCTACTAATTGTTGCCTCCCAGGTGCAACCCCTTTCTTGTTTTGGGCAAGCAGCCATGTGTATAGCTGCGTTTCAACTATAAAGCTACCCGCCGCAAACAAGTCACGACGGTGGCGTGGGCATGTGGGACTATCTAAGAGGCCCACAATGGTTTCGAAAGGCACCTGCAAATAGGCATCTTCAATTGCAGAAGCTAAAGAATTTGACAAGGAAGCCTCTGCCACATTCAACTTGTTCTTGGCCGCCAAAAAGCGTGCAGCACAAGCAGAATTTCTGCCGCTCAACTCGAAAACAGCCAAAACAGATGTTGCAGTAGGCTGTACTTTGAGCATCACATGCTCTCGGGGGTCGCTAGTTCCTTCCTCCTTGGCAAGCTCAAGTCTTTTGCGTCTGCACAATCTTCTCTGCAAAGCTCGCAGGTGCTGAACGACACTTTTCAGCTCACCACCCACAGCGGCCATGGCTGCCACGAATGCATACGGAAATTGGCCTGGGCTTGACATCGACAAAAGCAGCCACACAAGACACATGTGCACAAAGGCAAATAGCTTCGAAGAACATCGCAAACCCTATGTCATATGATAGGTATGTCAACCTTTGAGTCAACACTTCGCCGATACTTTGCACTAACAAAGCATGGTTTTGCGAAGAAGCGGTTGCAGCACCTGGGGGGGGCCTCCATTTGTCTCTCCGGTTTTGCGTGGGTTTTGTAGGCCCAAAAACAGACACTCAGTCTTGCCCATAAATCAACTTCCATTCTTGCTAATGTTTCACCCCTGGTTTCCTACACCTATGGATTCGCTTCCCATTTTGTTGTCCATGGGTTTTTCCCTCCTTTAAAATCTTTGGTTTCCCATTTGCAATCGTCATTGCAGGCGTTACTTCATGAGGAACTCAGTGAAGTCAAGAGGCGCCGCACGGAACTGAAAGCGGAGCTGCGCGCGGCCTCCAAAGAGGACAGGAAACTCCGCAAGCGTCGTGCAAACCTTGTCAAGGCCTGCAATTCTTGCATTCGGGCATGCAGTTCTTGCATGTCGCCTGGTTGTGAAGCAGTGCGCTTTCAGAATGTGGGGGCTGTTGAGCGCAGGCAGCTAAGAACCTTTCACGCGAAGACATAGAGAAGCTGTTGGAGAACCAGGGTGCCCGGCCGTGTGTTTTGTTCCCCACTAGTGGTCCTTTGGTGGTATGAGCATAGCCACAGTCCGGGCAACCTTCGTGTTGTAATTTTTGCAAGTGCATATGCTTTGAAATCCTTTTTTCAAAGGGTTTGGGTTTGAATCGCTGTGGCAGCAAAACAGTTTTACTGAATCTTGCTGCGTTTGCCAGCGCAGGTGGGCCAGCAGAACCTGCTGCAGGTGGTGCTGCTGGTGGATGACTGCTACCAGCTGTGACATGGAGCTAACCGCCTTCAAATCCGCAAAAGGATGTGAGCTAATCGCAACGGCTTTTGTTTGGCCAAGTGTACCAGGCATCTCACTGCCGCCGCTGACTGAGTCGGAGGGCCGCAACATTTTCCCTAAGGGAAGAAGTAAGCTGGATGTGGCAAAACATTTTGCAAGTGTGCTGCAACCGGTTCCAAGCCGTGCCACAACATGCATGAGCCAAGCGGGTAACATGTTGTCACTTGCTGCCTTGCGATTGTGCCTGAAAGAGCCCCCTTACCATTTCCACAACTAAAAGGGTGAACACGTGCTGGATACCATCCCCTGTTACGGGGAGAATTCATGCAACAAAAACGGATTCCTGCACTGGTTTTTGTAGTAAGAGGGCATGCGCTGCATCTTGTAGCGGCTTGTCATTTTTTTCGAAAAAAGCACTTGAAAATCGGAAATGCATTTTGTAGTGATTTTTGTTAGGATGCTTTGACAGAATGCACGCAGGGATCCTGAAATGCTTTCTGTTCAAGACACCGCGGCTGAAATGCTTGCAACAGAGCAACTGTGGCACATTGTGGCATTCAAACCAACGTACGTCAAAAATGATCGGATTATTTAAATACTTGAAAATTGTAGCTGAAATGAGAAAGTCCTGGAGCTAGACCTTGGATCATTTTTCGACAGCTTCGCTTTGATGTTCATTTTTGACTAGGTTTTCATGGTGTTTTGACTGGGTTGTCACCGGGTTGTCCTAATGCTGCAGTGAACGGGCAGACCTTGCATTTCTAGTAGGATGTGGCCATGAACTGCATGGACGGAGCGTCTTGCTTGGCCAGCGGTACTCACTTGCTACTAAGCGGCAAGGGGTTGCCATACCACCACCAAATTACCGAATCTCTTATTTGACAACGGCTTCATGGTATTGAATTCCAGCCGACTGTTCAGCGATGCGGCCAGCAGGAAATATTAGGCAACATGTCATTTGCATGTTTCAGATGTTTCAGATTCTGTTCCAGTGTTGGATTCATAAGTTGAGGCATGGACGGCTAGCGGCTAGCATGGTCTCATGATGTAAGGTACTCTCCAGGAGATGTTGGTTTAAAGATCTACGTCTCTGGAATCAATGTGGTTCAACCGAAAGCCACGCTTCCAAGCATTGCAGAGTTCCTTGGAAAATATCTGTTTACGGCAAGTTTGAAACATCCACTTCACAGCTGGACATGGTTCGATGTTGTTGCTGGTTTAAGGTTCGTGCTGACATGCCCGAGCTGCTCAAAGGTCAGTTGCTCAAGATGATTTGGAAGAGATTTGGTCGGTGATTTGTCTTTGTCTAATTTGTGTGCTAAAAGATGGTGACCATGACAAAAATCGATCGTACTGTGCACCTGTAATTCAATGATTGGAGTGATTTGGGACATTCAAGTTTGCTGTGGGGGTGTCCCAAGGACACTACTGTATTTTTGGCCAGCAGCTGCACTGAGACAGAGGCGCATTTGTGGTTACGTACAAAGAACAAGACATCCATGGCATTACTTTGGTCCATCTAAGTTTTTGTTGACATGCTGCATTACTACACCTTGTGTGTATGTAACCCAGTCGTTTCATGACAATAATATCATTCCTATATACTGTATACATTCCTATGATATGCAGAGTGCTTGTTTTCGGGCGCTGGGAGCAAATGAGGGTAAACTTAAGAAGAAATATATGGTGACCGATCTAAAGGTCCTTGTAAGGAGTTTTAATTGCGAAAGCCGTGCATGTTATGTTGGAAACCCTCGCGAAAGTTCGAGTTCGCGAAAGTAAAATTTTATTTCGCGAAAGTTTCGCGAAAGTTGGGTATTATAATAAATATGTAAAGGGCTGCCACCCACTGCCGCCCGGGGTCCGGCAGGAGAAGGGCACCAGAGAATGCGAGTAGCAGTAGCCAAGTTTCCAAAAGTGAGGCTTTGCGAGAGCCAAGCACCAAGGCCCCTGGTCTTCGCTTTTCCTTCAGTGCACCCCCTGCTGATGGCCGGGGTCTGTGAATAGGGATATTTTCGCGAAAGGTCCGCGAAAGTTATGCGAAAGAGCGGGCGAAAGTCAAAGTGCATGTTGAAGGGGGTGGGCCAGTAAACTTTGCAAAAGAAAGTCTGTCCTGAGAAGGGATTCCGTGATGCTAGCTGCATGTTTAAAAGGCTACCAAGAAGTGATCCGTGATTCTCTGGCGTAATTTGGCAGGTGGTGAACGAATCTTCATAAGAGGTGTTGTTGGCCAACATGGGCCCCGCGAAAGATAAACATGGAATTCGCGAAAGTTTCGCGAAAGTAAAATTTTTATTCGCGAAGAATGGCCGTTCCGGGAGAAAGGAATTTTGATCAACAACCATATAGAGATCCTTGATGATCCTCGTCAGTCCAGCAACCAGCTGTTTCGCCATTTGCAGGAGTTTGTTCAACTTTGTTCGAGCTTCATCTTTTGAGAGATGAAGATGCCTTTTGTGCCGGCTTGCCCGAGCTGCTCAAAGGTCAGTTGCTCAAGATGATTTGGAAGAGATTTGGTCGGTGATTTGTCTTTGTCTAATTTGCGTGCTAAAAGATGGTGACCATGACAAAAATCGATCGTACTGTGCACCTGTAATTCAATGATTGGAGTGATTTGAGACATTCAAGTTTGCTGTGGGGGTGTCCCAAGGACACTACTGTATTTTTGGCCAGCAGCTGCACTGAGACAGAGGCGCATTTGTGGTTACGTACAAAGAACAAGACATCCATGGCATTACTTTGGTCCATCTAAGTTTTTGTTGACATGCTGCATTACTACACCTTGTGTGTATGTCACCCAGTCCTTTCATGACAATAATATCATTCCTATATATTATATATTGTATACATTCCTATGATATGCAGAGTGCTTGTTTTCGGGCGCTGGGAGCAAATTTGGGTAAACATAAGAAGAAATATATAGAGATCCTTGAGGATCCTCGTCAGTCCAGCAACCAGCTGTTTCGCCATGTGCAGGAGTTTGTTCGAGCTTCATCTTTTGAGAGCTGAAGATGCCTTTTGTGCCCGCTTGGCAGCTGCAAGTTCTTCAATCGGCAGTCCAGCAACCAGCTGTTTCGCCATTTACAGGAGTTTGTTCAACTTGTTCGAGCTTCATCTTTTGAGGATGGACACATGGCTGAGACAAAGAACGTGAAACGACTGATGCCATGTTTTACACATACTCATTCAACAGGATTTCAGACGTTCTAATCCATTACATGTTTTCTGTGACATCCGTGGGATGTGAAAAAATTAGCGAGTCAAGCATAGCCCCTGCGCAAACGAACAACGCAAAGAGCGCTGAACGATCTATAACTCCCAAAGAACGATTGCATGGAAATCAGTTCATGTGTGAAAGCATGCTGGAATGTGAAGAGTTGGTGTACACGACATGATGGTGGATACCTGTTCTAGAAGCATCTAGATCATCTAGGCTCTCAGTTGTGGGGTATACGTCATGCCCAGCTCACACAATGGAAGATGTGCAAAAGCATGCTGACATTCTTGATCCTGGCCAATTTCTTGATCTCTGATTACTGCAAACGGCTTTGTATCCAATCACGTATTGTTATGTGGTAACTGGCTGGATTTGGATGCTCTTTTGTCTCCCCATTGTTGAAGCCGTCCGGATGAGCGTTTTGTACTTTCGTGCTTTCATGCAAGCAGTGACGATGACAACAGGACTCCTTTCCAACTTTCCTTGGTTCATGCCGTTTTCCCAAAAATCATTCCCTCTTTGAACAACAACGAAAATGAACATTGAACCGATCAGCATTTCTTGACAAAATGTCCTTCGTTGATGGATATCGGATAGCCCAGATGCGAAAAGATTCTTGAGATGATTCTTTGCCGTTCAATATTACCACTTGCTTATTGCGATCTTTTCGCTGCTATGCATATTCTTTCGCAGCGCTCCATTACTTCAGCCAATTCCGGTTCAGCTCGAGCACAACTGCACCTGCAGGTCCGATTTGACGATCTTTATCCTAGTTGAAGATAGCCAAGGCAAAGGCGTTGGACAATGTCGATGGTTTGCTGCGGACGCTGGCCAGTGAATGAAAGGAATGGAGCATGTCGCTGTGAGAGCTCATCCGGACTTCTTCCAACACACTGAATTCAGCTTGTTTCTGAGCTTGAGAATGGATGGTGCAATTGTGATTTGCAGTTGCAGGTGCAGGTATCATACCACAGCTGGAGCGTTGTAAAAGAAAGCGCAGGGCAACATTTGCGGGAAACAGTTCATCAGAGCGCTGCATGGGTGCAGTGAAGCCACACATCCAATGCAATCATCACCAAAGGATAGCAAATCTCCAGGCTTTCCCCACAAGCAGAGAAGAGTCATATACGGAGTTTGGTCATACTTGCTTTCCTCGTTCGGCGAAGGTACCTGGACTATTGGCATAGCCTGCGCATCGGACCTGCTGGTTGAGGCCAGGATGATTTCGCAGAAGCCACTCAATGCGCAAGCTACATGCGCCACCAATTTGTGTCGCCACGGTTCAGAGTGCTGCATTCTCCAGCATGCCTCCTCCATCTACATTCTCCTCCCCCGTGCCCCCACCCAACAAAGATGCTCAAAGTTGTCCGTCGAATGCGCTGTGGCTTTGAAATGCAGACTTCTGGCCCAAGAGATGATGTAACAGGAAGACGCAAAGCACAAGCAGAGGACAAATATATTGCTCACCAAAAGGCAGCAGCACTGGAATTGAAACCCGGGGTTGAATCTTGCAAGTCACTCGCAGAGATATGGTTTCTTTGCGTTGTTGACTTTTAAGTCTTTGCACCTAGTGTGCCCTCTGTGTCAGCAGTCGAAAGCGGCTGATACATATCATGCGTTTTGTCTTGATGGCTTATGGTTTGCGAAGTGTGCCTGTTTTCTGCACCTGCTTGTGAATGTGATGCGGCAATGTCTTGATGGCAGACAACATGGAAGGGGCAGCAGAGCCTCAGGCCGTTGCTCGCTTGATTGTGACATTTTTTTTTGATACGTTTTCTTGACTTGTTTTCCTCGCCTATCATCTTATCTTTGTTTGGAGGGGGGAAGGGGGAGTATGTTCCAGATCTTACGGTTCCCAGGGGATATGTTCCTCACATGCACCACCAAGGCTTCCTCCAGTAGTTCCAGCTCAAGTGCTGCCGTGGAAGCAGCAGACTCTCTGGATGACAGCTCTTCAGTGTCAGGAAGTGAAACGGAGTTTCCTGACCTGTTCCCAGAAGATGTGCCTTCCAGTGAAGATGAAGGATGTGACCGCTTTGCAGATTTGGTGACAGCCAAGCCGGACCATTCTTATCAAGGGCACACAGTGCACTTCTGGACCCTTCCATATAGCGCACGAGAAGACAGAAAAACGGCAGAGAACTCCAGTCCCAAGCAAATAATGCGAGTATATAAGCAGGTTTATGGGACCTGTTTGGAGTATTATGCAATCTTCAAGGAATACCATGCTGCGAGCAGCAAAGAGTGGGAGCGGAAGCCTCATTTTCACATTTGTCTGAAGCTGAACAGGCGGGTGAAATGGATCAGAATCGCTCAAGCTTTGCGGAGAAATTCGATCTACGCACATTTGTCTTTACCGACCCGATTCTTGTGCTTCTGGCGCGTGATCGCGTATTGCTACGTGCCTAGCTGCCGGAAGCCTTTGTCGGAATTGGACCCTGACCCTCTCTTCAGTTCGAAATTTCCCATTGACCAGCTGGAGAAGAAATGTAAAGGCAAGTCGAAATCACACTTGCGTCCTTGGGACTTTTACCAAATCATCCGCAAGATTCCCTCCATCCAGACTTATGCTGATTGCGTCACTTGGGCACAGGAGCAGCAGCGCAAGGGCGCTCCACAATACATGGAGTTTATGGCCCGCCAAGGGTCGAAGATGGGACCTTTGTTCACATCCTGGCGACAGCTGATGGTTGGGAGATGCACACTGAAGTCTTTGCGTGAGGATCGATTAGCCATGTGGAATGAAGCATTGGCTTCGCCCTGTGTTTGCCCTACGCCAGATCGACTTCAAAACGGTTTGGATGATTTGCTGTCATTCCATGAGAAGGATGGAGAGCGCTTTTCTTTTTTGGTGCAGCGGATGATTCGGATTGGCACGGCTCTCAAGAGTGGCAATTTATTGGTATATGGTGCGTCCAACGCGGGCAAAACCTGCTTAACCCGGCCCTTGTTGTCTATCTTCAAGCACAAGGCTTTTGTGCGTCCTAATCGGAACGACACTTTCCCGCTGCAAGGGTTGGAGAACTATTTGGTGGCTTGTTGGCAGGATTGGAGGCACACCCTGTCCCCGATAGGGTGGGACACGATCCTGCTTCTTCTGGAAGGAGAAAGTGTGCAGGCCGCAGTGAAAGGAGGAGCCTCAGTCACAGTTGAGACTCCGCCACCTTTCATCATAACTGCCCAGGAAAAAATCATTCCTTTGTCGTCGAAAGGAGTTCCAGACCAAGCAGAAGCTGAGGCCTTTCAGAACCGATTTTGCCTTCGATGGCACTTGCGGAAGGCGCTGCCAAAGAGCCAGCAGGATCCTCAGATGAAACTTGCAATGAGATGCGGGAGCTGCTATTCGAAGTGGATTGATCGAAATGCGGCAGCTTACAAACTCAGAGCTCCGGATATGGAAGAGCAGGTCATTGAGATGGAACGAGCTATCCAGGGTGAGCCGGCACAGCTTGAGCAACCTGCCAGGCTGCCCATTGAGGTCAGTGCTGCGGAGGCACCAGTGCTTGCTGACCACCCTGCTTCTTCGTCAGACAGAAATTCTGCGCTCCCATTTTCTTTCGAGCCAGACCATGTGACAGCAGTGGACATGGCAGCGTCCATGATTGGCGAGGAGGTCGATTCTTCAGTTGCAGCAAATCTGGAATGCCCTTTGACCCCGAGTCGAAACATGGATGTTCAGGAAGTTGAGCCTTGGACCCCAGATGGATCGCCGCCTGTGGTCACTCAAGCCAACCTTGGACCTGGTTGGTCAGAAGTGACACCTCTTTTCAAGAGACGCCGTCAATAGGAGTTTGCCAGATGATAGAAAATTGGGCTGTCCAGCCAGACGTCAATGAATTTACACCTGTATGTTGCATTCACTGGGATAGAGCAATGCCATCAGACATACCGCTTGCATACTCACATGTTTTTTGAATCGTTGACGATGTTGGAAACTAGTGACCGCAAACAGTTTTCAAACTTGGACGTTTGGCGACAGAATGAAAATAGTGATTCTGGTTCTGCCAGGTTTCTCCATTCGGGCACTCCAGCCATCGCTTGCAAGGAGCGACCGCGCCAAACATCTCTTGGAGAGAACATTTCTCATCATTATCTTTTGGCATCCACTAACAACGCACCAACGGCAAACCGATTATGACCCTTCCTATCAGTTTTCAAACCCAGACATGCGGCAAACGGTTGTCACCGCAACATGGAGAGAGTGAACTTGCCAAGCACTCTTGGAACCCTGATTTCAATTCCAAAGCTTGAAGATGTGATCGCACCAGACAGTTTTTGGAGAAGACATGTGTTAGTAAAGTATCCCGGCGGGTTGTTTATCGAACCCGCGTTTTCAACGTTTGCGGTGTTCGTCATTGATTTCATACCACAAATCACAGTGGTTTTGCATGTCTCTCAAAGTTCAATTTCCTTAAAAAGTACGCGCGTACTTTTACTGGATATGTAAAAAAGCTCAGCGGCACTCTCTTTTTTTCTGCGCTAAGTGTTCTTCACAATTTCTGCAGTGAGCTTGCAGAGGTTTTTGTGGGAACTGTTTTCCCATCTCCACTGCCAAGCGCGAACATGCGTCCAAATCTTGCCATTGAGCAAGACTAACGTAGACTAACGTAGCATCATATATGTGAGGAAGTGCAAGACGATATACAGTAGCGTTGCATCATGTATGTGAGGAAGTGCAAGACGACGTACACTAGCGTAGCATCATATATTTGAGGAAGTGCAAGACGACGTACAGCAGCATAGCATCATGTATGTGAGGACGTGCAAGAAGACGTACAGCAGCGTAGCATCATGCATGTGAGGAAGTGCAAAAAGACGTACAGCAGCGTAGCATCATGTATGTCAGGCAGTGCAAATGAACGTTATTACCCCACCCCACCCCGTTAACCCCATGAAAGACATAGAAACATGCAAAACGCTGGTTCGGTTTTCAACCCGTAGGCTAAAGTATGGATCACAAGGCTCTTGGGTCTAGCACGCTAGCATGAAAACTTTTCCCCGTGAATCCCGCCAGTCTGATCACCTCAGTTGGTAAACCACCATCGATTTTTTGGGAACAACCTTTGTGGTCCATGTGTCCAGTGGTATACGTTTGGAAATAGACAAAGTCGAGCCGCTTTTGACCTTGCCACGCGATCATGAAACCTTGACCTTTGGTGACGCGTTTTCGCAACAAAATGGAAGGAGTGGATAGATATGCGAATCAGGTTTGGAAAGTTTGGGTTTGCACAAATCATTTATAAAGTTCTCTTGATATTTTGACTCAAGTGCCTTGATCCAAAATAGCAGGATTTTTCTTGTTTCCTCACCCAGGACCCGGGGGTGGTCTTGAACCTTGAAGGCTCAGTATGAGCTAGAGTCTGCGCTAGCAACGCAGTAATCAGCGAGTTTTGGGGGCCTCTGTGATACAGAGAGCTTTTGAGTATTCATTAGCGTTCTCGTGGTTACGAGAGATTTTTGTGAAATCAGGCTCATCCCTGGAAGGGCCAGGGACGAGGACTTGTGTGTGGTCAGACTCATCCATGGAGTGACCAGGGATGGATATGCCAGGGAACTGGCTACGCTGATCAGGCTGCGAGGCTGCAGCTACCCAAGGCAAAACCCGCAGAGGGCAAGTTCATGTGACTTAGCCACTTAGCCGTTGCCTCGGAAAGCTTCAGATGAGAGAGAAGAGCGTCTTCCTTGTCTCTGTAGTAGCCTGCTAGTGCGAAACTTTGTAAATGTGTTGTAACTCTGACTTCGCCCCCAGAGCTTCAAACGCGTCTTGGAAACAGAATGCTTTGAAACTATCCATGCTGGGTCTATTTGCTGACATTTGCGGTAAACCTTGTTTTTTTTTAACGTTCGTATGCATTATTGCACGTCCGTAGTCGTAATTCGGCAACATTTGCGGAACTATAATTTTACCGCAACATGCGGTGAGCATTTTTCCGGATTCATTTTTGTTTGAAACTCCTCCACATTTGCTGTGCTTGTGATGTCAGTTGCTGCAGTTGCATGTTTGTATATATATATATAACGCGTGTTTCTGTATATTGGTTATATGTATACCGTGGCGATAGCCTCACGCTAAGTAGATGAATACATATACTTGGCGAGGTTTCGACTAAATTTGTAGAGCGGTTACGCGAGCGTAGGTTCCGTGTTTTTTCCTGGGAGGGTCTAGGGAGGGAATCTACTTACGCGACTAGCACATCACGGTTCATCACGTTTTGTCATGGTATTTTCGACGGGTTCACTGTTTTCAAAAAATGATTCGTCACGATTTGTCAAGATTTTGGCCTACATATCGATTCGCATGCGCATTTTCGAAACAAAGGATGTTTGCGCTTTTTCATCGATTTCCCACACAATTCAGTGGATTTCCGACAGATTCCAACAAATGTCACCAAAATCAAATGTAGATGTAGCCGTATTTTTACGACATTGCTATTTTTGATCTAAGATTGCCGGCATCGATTCTCCGGGATTTATGTATCGATTTTGCTATTTTTTTACACATGATGTGGAAGTTATGCGCCGATCTAAGGGGCAGGTATTTTTCCATTTTTTTTGGACAGATGACATGGGAATAAATGATCAAATTTACACATGACATGGGACTCAGGATGTTATTGTCGATTTTGGATTCATTTTGGAAAACAATTTTTGGAGGTTCCATTTTTGGGGTGCCATCTGTGGCCCTGTCCGCCCAGACAATGGGACAGCAGGTCCCTGACCTAACGGGCAGGTATTTTTCAATTTTTTTTGACACATGACATGGGAATAAATGATCAAATTTACAAATGAGTTTGGACAGATACAATGGGAATAAATGATCAAATTTACACATGACATGGGACTCAGGATATTATTGTCGATTTTGGATTCATTTTGGAAAACAATTTTTGGAGGTTCCATTTTTGGGGCGCCATCTGTGGCCCTGTCCGCCCAGACAATGGGACAGCAGGTCCCTGACCTAACGGGCAGGTATTTTTCAATTTTTTGACACATGACATGGGAATAAATGATCAAATTTACACATGAGATGGGACTCAAGGTATTATTGTCGGTTTTGGATTCATTTTGTTTTTTTTTGGGGGGGTTCCATTTTTGGGGTGCCATCTGTAATTTTACTGCCCAAGATGGCACCTGAAAAAAATGGCGCCAGAAAAAAAAATCTACTATCTGGGCGTATATTGGGGAAGATGGCGCCTCAAGAATGGCGATTTGGTTTCAGAAAAAAACACTGGGACTTCTGTCCTACTGTCCGGACGTATATTGGGGAAGATTGCGCCCAAAGAATGGGCATTTGGTTTCAGAAAAAATTGTCAGGCATTTCTGTCCTACAATCTGGGCGTATATTGGGGAAGATGGCGCCCCAAGAATGGACATTTGGTTTCAGGACAATTTTCAGGGACCTGCTGTCCCACTGTCTGGGCGGATAAGGCCACAAATGGCACCCCAAAAATGGACGTGTTGTGGCAGGACATCTTTCAGGGACTTCTGTCCCATTCTCTGGACACACATGGTTCCAAAAATGGGTTTCCAAAAAGAGATTGACCAAATGGGAGGAGCAACTGAGCACTTTTTTGAGAACAGAAAACTTAAATTTATTTTCCGTCTTTAGTACGTTACGGAAGTTGCTCAGTTGCTCTGCGGATTCTGCCAAAGATGGCACCCGAAAAAATTGACAATTTTGTACCAGAAAATTTTCAGGGATTTTTGTTCCACTATCTGGGCGTATTTGTGCCAGGGACTTCTGTCCCACTATCTGGACGTATAAGAATTTGGTTCCAGGAAAATTTTCAGAGATTTTGTGTCCCACTATACTGCCAAAGATGGCGCCCGAAAAAATTGACAATTTTGTACCAGAAAACTTTCAGGTATTTTTGTCCCACTATCTGGGCGTATTTGTGCCAGGGACTTCTGTCCCACTATTTGGACGTATATTGCCAACAGGAAAATTTTTAGAGATTTTTGTCCCACTATACTGCCAAAGATGGCGCCCGAAAAAATTGACAATTTTGTACCAGAAAATTTTCAGGGATTTTTGTTCCACTATCTGGGCGTATTTGTGCCAGGGACTTCTGTCCCACTATCTGGACGTATAAGAATTTGGTTCCAGGAAAATTTTCAGAGATTTTGTGTCCCACTATACTGCCAAAGATGGCGCCCGAAAAAATTGACAATTTTGTACCAGAAAACTTTCAGGGATTTTTGTCCCACTATCTGGGCGTATTTGTGCCAGGGACTTCTGTCCCACTATCTGGACGTATATCGCTAAAGATGGCGCCGAAAAAATTGCCAATTTGGTTCCAGGAAAATTTTCAGAGATTTTTGTCCCACTATCTGGGCGTATATTGGGGAAGATGGCGTCCCAAGAATGGACATTTGGTTTTAAAAGGACTTTTTTCAGAAGCAGCCGCGGCTGCACTTTCTGTCGAGGAACTTCTCGAACATGGTAGATTGCAGCTACTTTGCTTTTGTTGACGCCTTCGCCGTTTTCGCCTTCTTCGTCCTGGACTTCGCCGCCGTCGCCGTCCTCATCCTGGACTTCCGCCGCCCGCCCTCGTCGTTTTCTTCCTGGACTTCGCCGCCGTCGCCGTCCTCATCCTGGACTTCGCCGCCCGCCTTCGTCGTCTTCTTCCTGGACTTCGCCGCGTTCGCCGCCTTCTTGCTGGACTTTGTCGTCTTCATGTGCCTTGCCTCGGGTGTTTGTGGGCGTCCGATCTGGACTGAGGAGCAAAAGGTCGAGACCGCATGGCTTTAATTTAATTGTTCTTGAGAAGGCTCACATGGGGTGGTGACAGCTTTGTTATCCAATACCAGCTGAAGGGAGTCAAAACAGATCGCTTGCGGCAAGAGAAGATTTGCCATTGGGTGCCCGTGTTGCGTCACTTTGGCCCTCACCATGTGCATGTGCGAGCTGAACATTTGTGGTTTGTTTTTGTCGTTTGTTGAGTTTGAATGGCCCAAACTGACACACGAAGACGCGTGCGTGGCATGGCTCCAAAAAGGAACACCGAGGCGAGATCACTTGGGTTGTGGCTTTCAATGATTGATCGGGTTGTCTTTAAAAGGTTGATTTTGAGGTCCTAGTTTTGGACCCTTGAAAACCAATGCAAAATGGAGACGCTTGTTGGGCCTCCCCGGTGCTGCAACCGCTTCTTCGCAAAACCATGCTTTGTTAGTGCAAAGTATCGGCGAAGTGTTGACTCAAAGGTTGACATACCTATCATATGACATAGGGTTTGCGATGTTCTTCGAAGCTATTTGCCTTTGTGCACATGTGTCTTGTGTGGCTGCTTTTGTCGATGTCAAGCCCAGGCCAATTTCCGTATGCATTCGTGGCAGCCATGGCCGCTGTGGGTGGTGAGCTGAAAAGTGTCGTTCAGCACCTGCGAGCTTTGGGTCATTTTGCTCAGTATGGTCATCTTCCCCAGTGATATCAATGCACACACGCGTTTTGTCGTTGGCCGGGAGGACAGAACTTCGTTTAAGGGCAGCCTGGATAGGGGGCAGTGCTTCTCCTTGATGTAAGGAGGATGTTTGGGAAGTCTTGGTCCTTGTGGGGGTTGTAATGCCAGGGGGATTTTTACCGGTTTCTACGACAACAGGATCATCAGGTACCAATGGCTGTTTTTCTGGCGAAGGATCATTTCTAATAGGGGCCTTAAAGGCAGGGTCTATAGACTGACATTGATGTGGAAGTGTAGATACAATGGGGTCACTGCACGCAGGTTTCGCATTGCCATTTTGTGAGGAAGGGGAGACACTAGGTGGGGAGGACGGAGTGATAACAGGGTCAGATGGTTCATTAGACAGTCTGCCTTTGCTTGCAAGCCCACCTTTCACTTCGCCACAAATAGGTTTGAGCTCTTGGATGCAAGTTTTCTGACAGCTAAGAGCTTCTCCTTCACGTGTAGGGGGTTTCTTGACGGGTGTGGAGAGAAGTGCAGGTTGGGGAGGTAACATCTCCTTATCGTCCTCCTCATTCGTGAGTATATTATTTCCGTGATGGTCTTGATCAACAACCATTTCAGCAATCTGTTGCTCACCAGTGTCAGTTGGGTGACTAGCAGGTAGGTTGGTCCATGGGATGGTTGGGCTGACGGTAGGGGGGGGAGCGCGTGCATCCCCATGTGTTAATTGCCCTTCTGGAAAGTTGCTAGCATGCTGGTCACCATTAAGTTCACCTTGGCTGCCTGACCGCTCTGCATTTGACTTCGCAGTGTCATGGACGCTTGCCCCAGCAACAGAGGTGAGAGGGGGACTGTTTTGATACGGATTGATCTGCTGGGAGGGCGGAGTTGGTGGGGGGGTGACTCCTACAACTGCGTAAGCCGGAAGCTGGTCAATTGCTTTCTTGCTGCTGGGGAGGGCAGTCGGGGTCGTAGGCAGTTTGGCACCCTGGTCAGTTCGTTTGTCCTTCGCGAGCGGCTGGTGCTGTGTGGAGCTTGTCGAAAGTACCGCGGTAGTTTTCAAATTGGTTCTGTTGTTGTCGAATGTACTAACTACTTACTCTTTGTCAGGGACCTCTTAAAGGTGTGTGAGAGGATGGGGCTCCTATTAAAGAATAAAGGGGTTGCTTTACCTGGTTCCTCAAGTTTCAGAGAGAATGTAAAGGCTGAGGAAATAGCATCCCCCGTCGGCAACCCTGATCCTGGCCCCTCTAGGGCCTGACCCTCCTGGGGGGGGCGTTGAATGGATGAAACCTGCGGCACGGACCGGACCCTAAGAGCCCTCATGGTAACGAGAAATCCCCTGGGTGGGGTATTTGGGGGATGTATGGTGTGACCGGTTGGGGAATGGGGATATAGGCAGGCAGAAGATACGTAAAGATGTACTAAATTTCCATGCAGCAACGGCTTCAACTTTAGTATCAGCAGTTAGCATGGTATTGAAGTCAAAGTGGGGAGGCACGAGCATGACAAGATAACAAGTTTTGAAGGGGTATATTTGTAGAGCATCAACCTTGGTCAGGTATAATGAGCTTTCGAGGCCATCAACTCGGTTGATTTGACATTGCCTTCCTGACGGGATTTCAAACATCATGATTCTGGTAAATTTAGACACTTGCTCAAACCTAAGAAAGTTCTGCTTGCAGAATTCACCTTTTGCACTATTCACTGCTTCAAAATGACTGAAATGAGTCAAAAAGATGTCCAGTGTATTGGTTACAGGAATAGATTCAAGGAAGAGAATCCACGGGTAGGTCTCTTCAGAATACGTATATGATACCTGTTGAGTCTGCAAGTTAACTGCTGAGTCCTTAAGAAGTCCGAATCGTCGCTTCTGAGAAGCATTCTGGGTGCTGACAGGGGCAATGACGGTGAGTCTGTTTTTAAAGCTTGGATTACACTTTTCACCAATTCTGCGCCAATGCTCTCCTTTGGTCTCGTGTCTGGGTGGTTCACCTGGTGCACTAGTTTGTGGCAGTATGTTTCCACAATGCTCAATCGTGCAAACAATATTGTTTCCTCTTTTGTCCTTAACTGAGAAAGAACATGGGAAGTTCTGCTTAACATCATGAGGGATCCAAAAAGTGAGCATTGTGACATTGGTATTGTCTTCATTTACGACTGTTTGGAATTCAAATCTGGATGCTGAAAATGCGTTGATGAGCGCAAATCCAAGCTCTGAGTCAATAACTGCAACTTCATTTTCCAGGAGTGAGGTGATGCTACTCTTTGCAATTTGAAGGGGTATAAAGGGCATACTGCCTATTGGTGCATACCTTACCTCAATTCGGTACCAGTTGCTGCCGATGGCAGTAACATGACTAAGGACAAATTGCGTTGATTGCTGGCGTTGCCCAAAGGGCAAGTACGTTGTTGAACAATGCAATAAATTGCGGAGCACTTCGATTTCTATGCCTTCTAGTTTCAGCATTACTTGAGCTTTAGATAGGAAGAAGTACTTGATTCTAAAGGACATGAGCTCCAGCGCAAGAGCATTTCGTTCTTGATCACTTAAGTGCCGAGTAGACATGACAGTAAAAGTAGCAGTCTCCCTCAGTTTATGTAAACGAGTCCAGTCAATGCCTTCTTTAATCTGAAACTGGGTATCTTGTGCTGTGTTAATTTCTTTCTGTAATGATTCGATTGCTTCACGGATTTTGGTTCTTTGTAAGCAGGAGTTCTTTTCATATTTGATGGTAAGCGGCACACTTCCTTTTGACTTGTCAGAATTATAGCAGCCATTTGGTGATGTACTGGTCTCGCTGACTCCTGGATACTGCCCTTGTCGTAATTCTTTGCCAACAAAATTTTCAAAGGCGATACGAGCAGGCATTATCAGCTCATCGGTTATCGTGTC
Organism: Cladocopium goreaui; assembly: GCA_947184155.2. Lineage (NCBI taxonomy): Eukaryota > Dinophyceae > Suessiales > Symbiodiniaceae > Cladocopium > Cladocopium goreaui. The sequence continues at coordinate 194,422 of CAMXCT020000627.1, read as the reverse complement.
AGGGATTTGCCATTCAATTACGGCAGGACTGCTTGACAGGCTATCCATTTTGACAAGATATAGTACAGTAGGATATTTTTGATATTTGAGGGTTCCAGTGAGCTGCTTTATTTCTCGAATGGCTGCGATATGTCTCTGGCAAGTATCAAAGACTTTTGCTGCTATTTCAACTGGGCCAGTGTTGGCATGACACTCATAGATAAGTATAACAGTCTGTTGCGTCGTTGCCAGTGCTTTCATAGCACTTTGAGCCGCTCCAAAAGAGGGAAACGCATAAGCAGTAGTCTCCTGCTTCGCTATCTGTGAATGGAGCTGATCATAGGTGGTCAGAAGTATGCCTTCAGGTGCTTTAATTTTACTCGGAAAATGTACCATGAGAGTGGCATGCACTCCAAGGGCACCTAGATATTCCGCAGCAACCTGTTGAGCCTCGATGTGTTCAGACATTCTGGCTTTGTATTCTCACCACGAGAAAAGTTGTTCTTTGTGAGATGTGTATGAGAGGTATGACAAGTTACTCGAGATAATTGGGGAGGGGGGAGTACCTGCCACGTCTTTGGACAGATAAACCCGTAGAGCAGGGAGGAAACAGGAAGCAAGAAAAGAGAGTGTAAAGGGTGGAGTCACTTCACAAGGTTAGGAAAGGAAGTAACGAGATCCGAACTAAATAATAAAAGAGGGGGGACGAGGTGACGAGAAGCGACCAAACAAAAAAGAAGGGAGGTGGTGGCAACAGAGCACCTGTCACGTCTTTGGACAGATACACTGTGTAGACAGAGGCAGGGGTGGGAAGAACAGCGACCTGTCACGTCTTTGGACAGATACACTGTGTGAACACAAACTGGTAAAAAGAGAGAAAAGAAAGCAATCAGATCAAAAAAGGACCTTGGTAAAGCGGTGCAGTGGAAGCAACAGTGACCTGTCACGTCTTTGGACAGATACACTGTGTGAGCGTCAAATCTAAAAGCAGGTAAAAAGGGGGAACTAGGTAGAACACTGTAGTAAAGGTACAGTGACCTGTCACGTCTTTGGACAGACACACTGTGTGAGTGCAAAAATTCAAGAGACAAAATGAAAACAGTGAGCCTGTCACGTCTTAGGACAGACACCCTGTGTGAAAACAAATTGTCAAAAAGGGGCTGAGTGTAGGTTGCGCAAGGTGCCTGTCACGTCCTTGGACAGACACCCAGGCAACAAAGAAAATTAAACCTTAAGATCTGAAGGTCGATGCCAATCACAGAGATTTGAGCAAGCAAAAAACCGAAACTAAGGTTCGCTCACTTTCTCAACCAGTTGCTCTATATCTAAGTGCCAGGCGAAAATCACAAGAGAGCAACCAGACTTAAACACTATCTAACCTTAAAAGGGGGGTTCCGACAGCACAGGAGGAATCGAGCACAGTAAGTCGCCCCAGCAACAAACTACACAACAAGTCCCTTACCCCTGGGCTAACTACGCAGTTACCAGTACTCACCTCTGCAACAGGTGTGCTCGGCTACTGGTAACTTGAACCGAAAAACTTGAGCCAAAGGCTTGAGCCAAAGGGCTACGGAAAATATGGTTCCATATTGTATAAGCAGTGCATAAAGCGCCCTGCATCCACACACAACTGAGCAAAGGCACAGCAGGCTCAACCACGCAATATCGCCCACAAGAAGGAGAGCTCCAGTAATATCTCTGGAACTGACTTCCGAGCTCTGGAGAGGACCACTTCTTGGAGTCCAAAAGGCCGATGTGTTTTTACCATGGCACACAAGCTGTCATCATGCATGAACTGAGATGATACTAAGCTATCACCTCTTGCCTGACATTGTCCTTGTCACCCATAAACTGGTACCTGTCACATCACTGCTCTGTTGTATTTGTTGTTTTTGGTTTGTTTGGTTTTGGTTTTGTGTGTGTTTTGTGTTTTTGTTTTGTTTTTGTTTGTCTGTTGGTTTTTGGTGTTTTGGTTGCTTTGTTTCGCTTTGCGAGCTGGTAATGATGTGTGACAGTGCACAGAACTACGTAACAGTCCTCCACCAGTTTACTTTTGAGGCCATTCCACCGCAGGCGGCTCACGCACGACTTAATTAATCAATTAATTCCAATTTGCAACATGCTCCAAAACAATGGTAAACGACCTGGCGGAAGCCATGAAGGCGTTAGACGGAAAAAAGAATGTCTCTCGCATCTTCTTCTGGCGACCGGATTGGTTCCGTACTAGCTGAGGGTGCGGCGCGAGCAATGACTCGGGAGTCTCATCTTCCGCCTGATTCTTCGCGGCTGTTACTAGGATGTCTCTCGCCTCTTCTTTCTTTTCGTGTCTCTTTGTTTTTGTTTTCTGGTTGGGGCCTTTATCGGCCCCCAAAATGAGATTGCTGCAGTGACCTTTTTTTTTCGTCAACATGGCACACAAGTTGTCATTTGCATGCGCCGAGATGATACTAAGCTATCACCTCTTCCCTCAATTGATCTTTTTCACCCATAAACTGGGAACTGTCACGTCACTGCTTGGTGGTTTGTGTTGGTGTTTGCTTTTTGTGTGTGTTGGTTTTTGTTTTTGGTGTTTTGTTGTTTTGTTTCCTGGTGCTTTGTTTTTTGTTTTCTGATGAACGTGACAGTATATAGAACTATGTATCGGTCCTCCACCAGTTTACTTTTGCAGCTACTACAGCATCGGGCCTTTGCGTGACTTAATTAATCAATTAATCCCAAATGCAAACACGGTTGCTGATTGAAGGTCTCTACCCGCGTGCATGTTGCCAATCTTTGTCAAAGCACCATGTTGTTTGGAATTGTTTGGGTGTTGTTGTCGCAGGCTTTCGCACCATGGCGTGGGTGAGGTGCTAATTCCGCTGCGACATTGCTGGCAGGATGCTTTTTTCTGTGCTTGCGTTGGCAGTGGATCGTTTTGTCACGATTGGGCGTCGCACTGCTCAGTTTTTGTTTTGGTCTCTTGATGCGTTGTTTGTTGCGGCAACTTTGCGGGTCGGGTTGTGTCTGTCGCCCGGAGTTCAGTTCATCCGGTTAAGAACAATAGTATTTGTTTAAAACCGGATGAATCCTTTGTTTACATTGGGGGAAGAGTTTCGATTTCATGACTCCAGCAGATTCTGTAAGAAGGCTAGAGATGCAAAACTTCGGTTTTACCACAGTTTTGTGCCCGTTTTGATGTCTTTAGTTGCGGAGTCTTGCCGGAGTCGGGCGGAGTCGGTACACCTGCTGAAACCCCATTTGCAATGGGGAAAGCGTTGAAAGAGTTCCAACTTTGTGACTCCAGACGAATCCGCAAGAAACCGCAAGATGCGCAAGATGATGTTACTGAACTGTTCGATTTGCCAATTTTTAGGGTTGGAAAGGTATATAGAATTTGGACTCCCAAAGGCGGTCCTCCCCAGTTGCGTTGAAAGCTTGCTGCTTAAACAAAACCCAACTTTGATTTATTTACGTAATGTAAAGAGCTTCGTGTTTCGAGCAGGTCGCAAGGTTCCACACTGCCAAAAATGGGATTGCCACGCGCAACCGCTTTGCGCTTTGGACAGGGCCATTTCGAGGCTGTTTTCAATTTCTATTTTAATAGCAGGCGAGACTAAAAACGGGCGCGTCAAATCCACGAGTTGGAGCGTGTGGCAATCCTGTTTTTGGGGTTGCGACATGACGCTCGGAACGCACCCAGCTGTTTCAAAACTTCGCCAGAAACCATGAAACCACAAAAGGCAGGAAGGATGACACAAACATCCACGTGCTGAACTGGGGAGGACCACTTCTTGGAGTCCAAAAAGCCAATGTGTTTACGGCCCCGAAAATGAGATTGCTGCAGACCTTTTTTGCGAAAAATTGCGCAGCTTTAACAAAAAGCAAGATTCTTGCAAGTGTAACGGAATGGCAGGATTCCGGGGAACACGGTTGCTGATTGAAGGTCTCTACCCCCGCCTGCATGTTGCCAATCTTTGCCAAAGCACCATGTTGTTTGGAATTGTTTGGGTGTTGTTGTCGCAGGCTTTCGCAACATGGCGTGGGTGAGGTGCTGATTCCGCTGCGACATTGCTGGCGGGATGCTTTTTTCTGTGTTTGCGTTGGCAGTGGATCGTTTTGTCACGATTGGGCGTCGCACTGCTCAGTTTTGTTTTGGTCTCTTGATGCGTTGTTTGTTTTTGGGCTCCCCCCCTTCGCCCCCCTAGACTCCTAACGCGGCAACTTTGCGGGTCGGGTTGTGTATGTCGCCCGGAGTTCAGTATCATCCGGTTAAAGAATAATAGTATATATTTAAAACCGGATGAATCCTTTGTTTACATTGGGGGAAGAGTTTCGATTTCATGACTCCAGCAGATTCCGTAAGAAGGCTAGAGATGCAAAACTTCGGTTTTACCACAGTTTTGTGCCAGTTTTGATGTCTTTAGCTGCGGAGTCTTGCCGGAGTCGGGCGGAGTCGGTACACCTGCTGAAACCCTATTTGCAATGGGGAAAGCGTTGAAAAAGTTCCAACTTTGTGACTCCAGACGACTCCGCAAGAAACCGCAAGATGCGCAAGATGATGTCACTGAACTGTTCGATTTGTTTGATGCCAATTTTTGGGGTTGGAAAGGTATATAGAATTTGGACTCCCAAAGGCGGTCCTCCCCAGTATTACACTGCCTATCACACTCCAAATTGTGCCGGCTCTACTTTGCTGACGAATATGCCAGACGAACAGAGGAAGTACCCTCGGCAACACAAGTCCCAGACATCGAGACTGCACTCAAGGCGGTCCTGAAAATCCTCCCAAAGCTTGAGGCAAGAAGATTGAATTCCTGGCTGAATGGCTAGTCACCTTCCTGATACCAGCCACACACGTATTGGAAGTGAGAGCACCTCATCTCCTCAACTATACATCGGCTTAAAAGTCACGGCGTCGTTTGACCGATCTGAATCGTACACGCGAGTCATCGATGGCCAGGTGAGATGCATCACCCCAGAAATTAAGCCGCAGAACCTACAGGTCATCTGGAACGTTCAGTTTATCACTGTGTTTGTCCCCGCATGGATGATCCCTCCTGTCTACCACAGCCTGCGCAGGAAAAGCATCAAGAACGCGAGTTCCGCCAGTGAAACAGGCGTCCAGTCTGTCCGCTCCACCTGGTTCGAAGACTTCGCGGTGACCAAAGGACCTGTACCTCAAACGGACCAAGTGCAGCCCCAGCCGCTGCATGGCCTTAAACTGGTTGTTGAAGAAGAGGTGCTACCGCTTAAAGAACAACCAGTCCCAGCACGAGCATTACTGGCTTTACGTGGCTTGCTCGCGCCGCTCGCGCCGGACGCATGGAAATGCAAACGAGCGCAGGTCAGCCTTAAGGCAAATTGACGTCCCCATGCTTGGCACAATCATCGAAGAAAATGGCGATGGGCTTCTGGAAGATTCCCACATGCCAGTGGGATGGCCGTTACACATTGATGGTGCCGTCCGACAATGTTGCATTCATCTGCAACCCTACAAGAGCTCGACGACATGCTCCAATGGTCTCACAACGCAGTGTGAAACCGAAAATGTATGGAACCAAAGGCAGGATACACACTGCGGCAACTGATGAATAGTTCCCAACCTCAAGCCAACGTCTTCTTTCAACCTGACAACCTGGGTGCTCTCCCATACCTGCGGCTGCAGGCTAAACTTACCATCTCCTTGACGTCCATACAAGACACGTTTGCCCGCCTCTTCATGTCTATTGCGGCTGAATTGTGGCTGAGGGATGCGATCGATACAGAGAAGAAGTATTCACGCACGCAGTCCGCAGCTTCACGCTCCTCGGCTTGCAGAAAAGCTTGCGCAGTACATTTGCTCGCTGACTCGACGAGCGGAGTCCCTGGCGACCCCAGAGACTGAATGCCTTCTGTATGCCACGTATTGGTTTCGTCCAATTCTCTCCGAGCTAATCGGAGCAGCCATGGAGAGTGCAGACATGAACCGAGAACGTGCCCCCAGTGGCCCCCGTGAAAGTTGTGGTCACCAACCGGCCCCACTCTCGGCGCCACAATGGCAAAGCTTCAGCTTCAAAGAGCAGCTGCCTCTTATAGCCACAGTTGCAGCATAGCTGGATGATAGTTGGCGCAGAGTTTTACATTTTAAGACTTGTTTCATCTATAGAATTTGCACGCGCCGTGCGAGACCCAGGCCTGTGTGCGCGTGCTTCTTGCGAACCTGTTGCGCTGTTGCTGTGGGCTGACTCCGAGCCGGCCATTGGGCACAAATCATCCCCGTCTTATGAAGTAAAGGAGAGTGACATTCGCCGAGCAGTAGCTGCTACCGCAGAACTGCCATCCTCCACGCTGCCTGACAGTCCCTTCATCCTGGCGTTGGGGACGCCAGCAGCTCAAAATGTCCCACCACAAACTGGCACCTTAGCACAGAGAGCCCTGGAGGAATGGGAGCGCACCTTGTGTGAAAACAAGGCAGTTACGATCCTTGAGCAGATGCAAGCCGGCCGACTGGCCCTCATCCAAAAAGATGGCGGCGAAATGCTTATTGCCATTGTCCTTGACAGGCCACTCGCGGAGGCTAAGGCATTGGTGGACGATCCTGCCGCTTTCAGTCAAGAAATGACCAAGATTCTGCTCGAAAAGCAAAGTCATCCACTCATTGCGTAAATGATCAAGCCAGCAAGAAGTAGTGACCCACCTCCCTCCAACAGCGCAGCCAATAGCTCTGGCAGCCATGAACACCACAGCGCCGGTACGCCAGTGCAGTTCCAGTAATCGCAAACGGTCAACGTGGGGTACCCACGGTTGCCACCTACTACGTCGTGACCACTGTGCAATACAGGTGCTGTCACCATGGAGTCCCCATGGTTGACTAGTGCTTCTCTGACCCAGGACACCCCCTATACCTTAGGCAATTGACTTCGTAGGAAGCCTGCCAAAGTAATTAGGGGGAGGGAGGAAAGGGGAGGGGGGCCCTAGTAACAATCTAACGGGGCAACTGATTTTACATAGTAACTGGTAGCATAGGACGATGTCAAAGTACATCAAGCCATGGCACCCGTTGCGGTTTTGCTCAGCCTGCTAACCAACTGCGTCTACTACTCGAATGCAGACTGAACATATGGATACAGCGCAACCGAGCGAACTAGCATGCGTGCCTCAAGAACTCCAGTGTCACAATGATGCACAAGATCTTCTCCTCCTACAAGACTACGTTTGCAAATTGTCGCATACCCAGCGGACACTGGAAGCAACTTATGCCTCATTGCAGCAAACAGAACTCCTTGCAGGCGTAATCAACGAACAAGATTGCAGAGCCATACGCACGGCTTGCTGTTGCCTGAACAGTCTACGCATCCGTGTAGAAGCCCGAGCCAATGTAACAGAACGTGCAGTTATAAGCCGACAGCTACAGCTTATGCTAGCGAGTGTGCAACCCCACCCTACAGAGGACCTCAACACAGCTGACACAAGTTGCCCGTCCAGAACCTCTGCTGAACATTTCGATGATAGAACTGGTCCCTGTCAAAAGAATTGAACGCTCGCAAGCCTGTACCAATGCTGGTGAGCTAGCAACCAGTGTCAACTCGATCGCATCGAATACAATTGATTGCAACGCACGCATTTGTTGATTGATAGCTTGTGCACTGCTCCAGAACGAGAGATGCCGGCTCCCAAGCTCACCATGTAATTCCATCAGAGCTGTGTGCCCCCGATGATGAGATGCTTGGAAAAGAACTACTGAGCGGACTCTGAGTGCGCCCTGAATGCCGTAGCTACTGCTGTCTTTCTCACATGAGATCATGTCTCACCTCCTGTTTCACCTTTTACAGTTTTTCACCACTCTCGTTGCGACACGGCGTCGTCGTTGTTTGCTTCGAAGTGCCTGGGTGAACGTTATGCCTGAATGGCTGCTCTCTGTGATCTCTGGGATCCTGGCTGGGGGGATCCCCGGTTTCCGCATTGAGCTTTGTTGTCTCTATCACCCTCTTGTATGGCCCCTTTGTTTTGTTCCGCGTTGCCTTTGTTTGCTTCTTTTTCGGTGGCCATACTCAAGATGACACACAAGATGTCATCGTGCATCTTATTTCTCAGAGCTGGTAGCGATCCCACTTCTCTGTGCTTTGTGGTTTTGGTTTTGTTGTGGTTTTGTGTGTTCTTTGTTTGTTTGCCTTGTTTGTGGTTTGGAGTTTGATGGGACCGCTCACTGGACTGTGTATATGTCCATTACCAGTGCTCTTTTGAGGCTATCGACGTTCAGACGGCCTTGCATGATAATTTACAATTCATCTTTTTGCTGCGATTGAACGTGTGTAACGACCTGGCGAAAGCCATGAAGGCGTTGGAAGGAAAAAAAGCTAATTGACGGGTTCTGGGGAATGTCACCATCAAGCCAAGCCACTCCACCTTGCTCACCGACGATGCCATGCCCACCAGCACAACCGTGCTCTCCAGGCACACCTTCCGTCCCTTCGTCTCAGCCACGTCCACATGAGACAACTCCTTCGACTTCACCAAAAGGAGTTGGCTACCATGAAGCGACAAGAACTTACGGGTTTGATCTCAACCCTCACTGGCAGGACGACAAGGACCACTACGACAATCAAAAAGTCAATGGACTGGAAGATATGGCAAAGTTTGTGGAGTTGACGGAGGAGGAGCTGGTGGAAAATGATGACTTGACCAATTGGTCTGCATTATGGATTGGGACTCATGCGTCCCATCATATAAGGTCCCGACTGGTTCGTTGCCCACTGAGGTCGATACTGAGGGCGCGGCATGTTCTGAAGGTGCAAAATCGACGAGTTCATTGGTCCACGCCATCCTGGGAAGAATGGTAGTTCTGGACGAGGAGCTTGAACTTGTCCACGGGGTTCAGTATGATTGCGCCCAGGCGCCGGTGATCGAGAGCGGTCAGAGCCAGCCATGTTTGGACAGTGGGGAACGATCACCCTGGGCAACTGAGAGGTAAAGAATTCTACAGAAAGGAGTTTAAGGCAGAAACTAGGAGATAAGAATCTCTAAACCAAGAGTGCCAAGACGTCCAGTGAAATAACACGTCAAACAAGAAATGTCAAAAAGAAGACATCAAGCAGTGCCGTGGCATTCGCATGAATGGCATCAATGTCCTAGCTCAAACATGTGACAGCAAAGTGAAACAGGAGCGGTGACATGTTTTCGATAGATTGACGATGTAAACTCCGGTTTCCGGGTAGTGACAAAAGAAATCTAATGGTACAACGCCGCTCATGAGCCATGCGAGTCTATGGCTGTTGGTCGTCCCAATGTCCTGAGTGGTTTTCCTTAGTGCGATCATTGATGCCTGAGTGGTGTAATCATCGCTGGACGAATCCCCGTCGTCCATTGCTGGGGGCAAATTCTGCCACTTCAAGGCGATGAATTTCAACCCAACATGATTGCTGTGGGCAATCGTGTATTTTTCCTAAGTGGTGGCCACAGGTGAAAGCTTACCCATGACAAAACTCGAAGGAGCCCTTCGCATCGTAGTCCGTGCGGGACCGCCTCTGGGTGGGTGATCTGCAAGTGATCAATATGATACCGGCCAGCTTCAAGTGGGACAAAGAGTAGGTGACCATATCAGTGACAGGCTCTCCCACTCCAGGTAGGGTTGCCCTTCAACAATGGCCAAGTCGTAGCCCACTTCCTGAACATAAGCAGGCTTCCACACACAGAGCCGATCCTCAACGCAGTGGATGAGCATAACACCTCTGTCTCCAGTTGGAAGTTCCAGAAGTGCCGGTGGTGCTGCACCTGCAGCCACTCGTGTCATGCCTGGAAAACTGCGGAAGCGGTCACGATACATGGTACGAAAGCGTAAACGAAGTTGAGCCGGGGCTAGAACAGGTAAAATCAGGATATAATCAGATTGAAATAGAAAAGGAAGCAAACAAAACCAAGACAAGACACTTTTTCCCAGGCGATGTTAGCGCAAGCTGTAGACCGTTTAGTCTTCTGCTTCAGGTTCACCAGGGGAGTGCAGCTCAGGCATATTTTGTTTCAATACAAGCCATCGTGCTTTGCAGGCTTCAGGTTCTTGTTTCAATCGAAGTCCGATGGTCTTCCATGCGGGTCTGGCCCGACTGTCGCTTGTAGCTGATTAGTTCGTGATCTTTACTGCGAAGAATCATGGTAGCGGAGCCCCCAGAAAGTGGGACACCCGCAGAAGCTACCGTTAGGCCCGTCGTCGTTCAGCTCGGGGTTGCTATATTTCTGGATTGGTAGACCGTTGCAGCATTTTGACCTTTGACAGCAGGTGAATTTCTTGCATTTGGTGCCCAGTTGATTCACACGGTTTTCTAGCTGTTTGGCATTTCATCTTGCATTGCTTGTCGCCGTGTGCACCCAGTAAAAGCATTTGCATTTGATTTAACCTTGATTTCTGCAGTGAACCATGGATCCAGCTGTTTTGAGTCGATCTGTCCAGCAAGCTGCAACAGCTGCAGGTCAAGCAGCGCAAGCGCTCTGAGAAGCCAATAAGTGTCGTAGCGCAGGGTTTGGTGAAGCGCCCAAAGACGGCCCAATGCCTCAGAAAGTTTGGTAGTGCAACATCGTCAGAAGATCAATCTGGTTGGACTGGCTTTGCATTTCTTTCAGGCAGTGGCTGTGTTGTTCAGATTCTTCATATAGCGCAGACTTGACCTACGTTTACGTGGAGGAGCACGGTTCAAGCCCAGTGACTCTTCAGGAGAATGTTGCAGGCATTGCCAGTCGTGAGCAGTCTTGCAAGTTGTATTGTTTGCAAGTCTTTCAGGCATTCTGAACAATTGGCCGTTGAAGGTGCTTCGCCAAATGCCAAACTCAAACGGCTTCGAGGTTTGGGGACAGCTTCGCAACCTCTGTGCCTATGCTCCCAAAACCAAAGCCAGGTCCTTAACAATTCTTTCTGCATTGATGGGGTGTCCAACATTCAACAAAGATTGCACCATGTGGGAGCAAATCCAGAACTTATGGCCAGATGTCAGTTTCCCAGGTTGAGTCCAGCCATGAGCAGTTTGCAATTCGAGCGGTTCAACTTGGCATGACATTGCGTTGTTTGGTGCATGGATGGAGCTGGTAGTGGCTGTGAGGTTGACGAGCTTTGAGCCAATCTCTGATTGGCATCGTGATTTGGAGGCTGAGTTTTTCCGTCCTGAAAATGTTGTCGAACTGATCACTCTCGCACACACATATGCAAAGGGAGTTTCTGCAAGTGGATTTTTCATGTGTGGCCGTGTTCTTGCTGCAGCAGTTGAAGATGCACAACAAGGCGATGCAGGTGACCAATCAGATGTTTGTGAGGGTGGGCTATGAGGTTGAGATTTATCCAGACCCAGAGCCAGCTGAGGCTCAGGACGAGGGTGAACCTCTTGAGGAGGGCTTGATGAGACCCTCAGCTTGATGTTGGAACTAAGCGGTTCCCAATTGGAAGGATGAGATCGTTGATGATTTTGGTAGGTATGTTCAGTACAACAAGCGGCTGTTTGGAAGGTTCCGATGACCCCGGCAAGATCTTTACAAAGCACAAGAAACTGGCACAGTTGATGAGCATCTTGAGCCTCTTCCCCTTGCAAGGGTGCACAGCAACTGTTGGCTCTACTGACGATGGTGGTACGTCCTGGATCATTTGGGTCTTTACAAATGCTTTGCAGGAGGGATAATTTCAACATGTGCAGGATGCTGATCAGATTGAGCCAGAAGGTTTTTCAGCAGCCGAGCGGCAGCTCTCAGATTCCCCAAGGTGATGTTGACCGTGGGTTTGGAATCCAACAACAGCCCTCTGCGCATGGCATGTTGGTTTGGATGCTTGAACGATGTTTGCGTCGTCGCAATTCGACAAGTGATGGTGCCCGCAGCAGAGTATGCTATGCGTGTGAAGTTTTTGCATGAGGCCATTGCAGGCCCTCATTCTGGTGATGATATACATCGAATTCGTGTCGAGTTCATGCTTTCATGGTCAATTCAGATGAAGATTCACCAGACCATCAAAATCAAAGACGTTCTCCTTCACAAGATGATGTTCGACATTTTCAGATGACATTCGACTTATGTAGCGGCGCTTGCAACAACATGCGGATGACAAGAGGAGCGACCGAGCTGCTGATTCTACTTTGCATGATCCTTCAGAAAGTTCAAATGATGCAGTGATTGAGACAGAGCTTCAGAGAAGAAACCGATATTTGCATACATGTGACATGGCCTAGTGTTGAGATCCCGAAGTTTGGATTTTGGATGCTGATCCACTATGGCCCCTGTGATGGTGACAGCAGTGAAAGTTGTGATGGTGACAGCAGTGAAAGTTGAGCCATGAGCTTTCATTTTGCAATTTCTGGAAACGGCGCTTGAATAGACAGCAGATATTTGCATGTGCCTTCAATGTTCAGAAATGCAGCCCAAAGCGAGGCTAACGTGGATCTCCGTAAGGACGCTTAGCAGGTTAGTTTCATTAATTTCACGTTGCAGCCATTGGGTTAGCCTTGAAAGGCATCGCAAGTCTTGGCACACCAATGAGTGCCCCAGGCAGCAACAACCCTTTGGATGTTTTTGGCATTTGTTTTGGTGACGCAAGTTGAAGGCTGTGTCAAGGCGGGGTGAAAGATGTTTGCGCCATTCGACATCCAGCAATTGTCCGAGACGCTTTTGGATCAGCGAAAAGAAACATCAACTTTTCAATTGGCTTATATATCAATTGTTACAAATTTTCAATTGGTTTACATATTTCTTTGGGGGTGGTATTTTCTCTCAATTGAATGATCGGGCTGACCACAACATTGTGGCAAAACAGAGCGAACTTTGCAATGTTTGCTTCACTCCCCGTGTCGATTTCCGAGTGCAGGGTTGTAGACGCCGTCAACAAAAATTGAATTGTTAGGGTCTCCGCCAAATTTGTTGAACACGGGGGCAATGATTTCATTTGCTTACCCACGCTGATAAGCGAGACAAATGTGTGTTTGACATTTTGTTGCAAAAAAATATGAGTTGGGTCAACTGGCATTTCAAGATTTGGTTATGTTTTCCTAATCGGCATTTTTGTTTTTGCCATGATAATTCGACTTGTATACGGTTTAAAGAAAACGGTTTGTTGTTGAACACAGCAAGACGGCATTATTGCACAGCGCCATGATGGAGTGTTTTTGACAAACCAAATTTGGTCTGTTTGAAACCACATGTTTTTTCAAAGAACATCCATGTGATATTGAATTTTGTTGTGTTTTTATTTTTGCAGGTTTGTGTTGATTCAATGTCTATTCTTCAATGCATCGTTTTCCACATTTGCTGTGCGTTTTGTTTTTCCAATATGTGTAAGTATTTTTTCATTTTTTCAAAAACTGTACGTATATATGTATATATATATATATCAATAAAATGCACATGCATATATGCACATGCAGTATCATATATGCACATATACATATCGACATCGTTGAATCTGGACAACATTTATGCTTTGACATCTGCAGCCCTTTTGTGGTCACACACATTGATCTCACCAAAAATTGCTGTGCATTTTTGATTCTATTGGTGACCAAATCAGGAGTTGTTACATAAAAAACGTTCGTTAATCATTTTTATGATTTATGAAACAAATAATCACTGCGATTGAAGTGGTCAGCATGTTGCGCCCAGTGTATTTTTTTATTTTGAATGGTCAAACGGCTTGACTCATACATGATGATGACCGGCACTTTCTCAGCAAAAACATCGGTAACACCATTGAAAACGATTTGTGACACAAACGTGGTGATGGAGGCTCGTCGCTGCAGATTTGATTGCAACATTCGAGTCACGCCGAAATGTTGTGCAGGTGGCGCCGTTGAATGCCGATGTGTGGCACAAAGCAGTGAGGAACTCTGAGGAACCCAAAATTTGGACGCCGTGGGCCGTGCCGCATTTTGATTATTTTTGATTTGTGATATTTTTGACCCAATTTTTGCAATTTCTCGAATTTCTCCAATTTTCAATTTTTGAGTTGAGGCCATCGTGCGGTGCATGCGCTTTTTGCAGGATGGACCGTTGTTTTGAATGTGAAACTGCAAACACAAGACCACAATGTAAAAGTAAAAACGCATGGTGTTATTGACAGGTCCCGGCAACCCGAGAAAAGATGGATGAATCAGAACGGAAGCAGGCAAGCTCCGGCAAGGTCCGGCAAGGTGTTCAAGAATTGGGGGTAATGGGGTAACGCATTTTTTTCCCAGCTCACAGATGCTCACAGATGCTCACAGGTCGATGATTCCTTGGATCCGCCCACGAGCGAATGCCTCAGAATGCCAGTGTTGTACAAACTTGTCACACATTTGTGGTGGTCATGATGGGTTTTGATGGTGCAAATTGAGGCCTGATAATTGCTGCTGCTGGCGTTTATGCTGGTACATATGCCAGTTGGATGCCAAATGCTTTGATTAATCCCATGCTCCGCAAACCTTGAACTGTTTTTGTCAGTTTTGCACTGTTTTGCCTTGCGTAACCAGGCTGCAACATCAGGTAAAACAGGATTTTGGCTGCCTGAATCCAACATATATGTAAGAAGGGTATATAGGCTATATCCAAAACCACATTTGGTGTAAACATGGGTTCAACGAAACAAATCAATTTGTGTAGCTTGTGATTTGTCCGACATTTCCGATGTGTACGGCCGCTACTTGATGGTTTGAGGTTTCCGGAGAGTTTTGCGGGCCCGACCGCTACTTCTTCAACTCGTGGCATGTACACCTTCAGCTGCACACCTGGCAAATTTTCATCATTTCTTTGGTACTTTTCGTACATTTGGTACGTGCTCAAAATTGCGACAACAAAATGATAACAGGGGTATAAAGTAACACAAAATTGGGCAAAGGACATCGAAAAAACTTAGAACCAAATGTTTCCTCGGTTGGGAATGGATCGCCAACGGACAAAAAAAAGTGAACACAAACTACCGGAAAGTTGTGTCAGAGAGTGTCCAACAGGGGTAATTGTCAGCTGATTGCACATTAATATGTTGTGAATGTCAGGTAACTTTGTGTATGGGAGGTTTGTTTATCAGACCTGTTCTCAGCGCAAACGAAATTCGGGCAGAACACCATCACTGCCGAATTCTAAATGTTTAGTGCATGCTTTTACGTATTTGTCAACGACAGTGCTGTTTGAGGCCAAAGACTGTTGAAGGACTTGATGAAGCAGAATGGTACGACACCACCATTTCAGGTTGCTGTGCATTGCCCTCTGTCGATAGGGTACCATGGCAAGGATTGCAGTGACAGTTGATCATACTTGGTATATCTTGGTATGTTGAATGCCACGTTTTACTGCATACTTGTGTTATCTTGTCTTATCTTGTGTCAAATCCGCTGCTGTTTCATCAAGCTTTCGGGTAGCAAATCTGTCGAACTCTTCGGCCCTCTGTGCTGACCCCCTCGGAAAAAGGCTCGATGCTGAAGTTCTTGCAGTCATGGCCCAGACAGATTATTCAATTGCGACGCTATGAAAATATTCCATTGCCCGACGAAGATTGCTGTATGCTCTCAAACCCAGAATTCGATTTCTGACTATTATTCATGTTTTCCACGAGGCATGGTCAACGAATCCTTGAGCAGCGCGGGACCAAAGTCATCAAAGTCAGACTCAGAAACACACAGATGTTTTCAACCAAAGCTTTGCACAATGTCTTCAACCTCTTTTTGGCACACAAAACGCACGGATATGTTCAGTTTGTTTTGCATGGGAATCATGTGCGAATGGCTTTGAAACCACACCGCTACTGAAGGTAGAGTGTCGACAGTGTCGACTTTACTTTGTTTGTCGTTGCTTCTACTTTTGGGCTCTTTGGGGCCACGGCCACTTTTGATATTCTTTCACACTGTCACTTGTTTGGACACTAAGTTGGCCCAGCAGGCTCAAGAAAGAGCTTGGACATGCTATTAGACATGCTATTAGGCTATTAGGCTATTGGGCTATTAGGCTATTAGCTCACCTTAGTTTACTCTATTTTTATGTTCTGTGACTAGACCAGTCAATCCTAACTTCACCTGCTACACTTTGTATTATTTGACTATTTCTTTGTATTAAATCCAACCTTTTTTTCGGTCCCATCTTATTTCAATATCTTCCAACAACAACTATCAAGCTCATGCAACTTCCAGAGAATCATTGAAACATTCTGAAAGCCCAGCACTCTGCACAGTGCTGAAAGCCCAGTACGTCAAAAGAGCTCAGCACTTTGATTTGTTTCGCTCAGCGTTGCCGTAGCCGACTGTAGCCCCGTGTGACAACTTCTCTGCAACAGGCAGGGCGTGGTTTGCACTTGGATGTCTAGATTTGCGAACGTACTTCAATCTCAAGAATGCCTGGCGATTCAAGATGTTTGATACCAGCGTGTCCATGCAATGCCAAAATTTGGGATATTTTGGGCAGCAGATGTATTAGCCCCTTGTCGCATTTTGAATCGTGAACATCAGACATTTGCAGATTTGCGACGGGTGGCCCGGGTGACTGCATGTACAGCCTGACCAGGCTTGCATGTCAGAGCTGGATGTGGTGCTGTCGAAGCAACTTAGCCGTCATCCGTGCTCCAAGTCCTTGGGTATAGTGAACAGCATAGGCAAAGATCAACAAAGAACAGAGGGGAACTGCAAAATGTCTTTTCTTCAGGCGTTTAGACATGTTTAGACATGTTTAGACCAGCTCGGGCCTGGAGAACGGATAACCTCTTGCTTCACCCATATCTTCGTACCAATAGCGGGGGCTCATTGTGTGAGGCTTGAATCATGGCAGATACATAGGCAGAGGCAGATCAGGCAGATACATGGACAATATACATAGCATTCATAGGACAATGGTTGGGACAATGGTTGGGACAATGGTTGGGACAATGGGGCACTGATGGGCACTGCACTGAGGAAAGACTTCACCTATGTTGCGGGGAAGACAGACAGGCCATGGGAGCACTTCACTGGCAGATGGGAGGCCGGGCGAGTTTCTTGCAATATCTTGCAAGATTGATCAAGATTGTATATATTGTATTCGGTTGTATTCGGTTGTATTATATACCTGCTGTTACCTTGTGTTACCTTGCCTTACCTTGTTACCTTGTTCGCAGTGGAAACAAGCCGTTCACAGAAATATCAATAGAGTATGTTGCTGGAGTGCTATTACATGCTGACTACGTGCTATTTTGCTAGGCAATCAAACCGGTCCTGGCAGAAATGCTTGCTGCATCGAGCAAAACGAGGCCATGGAGATGCGTGGGGGGTTGCGTGACAGTCAGACGACTCAGACAACTTAGAGACGACTCAGACGACTCAGACGACTCAGACGACTCAGACGACTCAGCAGCCCAGGCCGCTTCGAATCGTTGACCTGGGTTCTTGCAACGGATTCTTTGCATTAAAGGCAGCTTACAGGCCTGCCATATCCTGCCATATGCCATGCCGCCACGGGCTATTGGTGTGAGACTGAAAAGTGCGAAGTTGCCATAGCCAGGCACCCAGAAGCTGATGTGGTGGCCATTGAAGGCGACACTGCGGGAATTTGCCAAAGTTTCCAAAGAACACCAGAGCACAGCAACCTGTGAACGCCACCAAATTTACTGTAGATGCAGGAGGATGCAGGATGATGCAGGATGATGTGGGATGATGCAGGTGTAGCAGTGTAGCATATGTGTGAATCTAGCAGCTCTATAAAGCCAGCAGTTGGGCACAGGGAGTCAACATGAGGGTCGAAGCTCCTCAGCACAAAACGTAGGAAATCGTAGGTCTGATCTGATATTTTGATCATCGCAGCGCGTCGCAGGCTCTGTTGGGATTGGAAATGGAACTGCTGGTTTGCAAGGCACTGTGAGGCAAATTCTAAGAACTGAAGCTCCCAGATAGCAATTACAAGTTGAGCATACACCCATGTGCCATTTTTTTTGCGCGTGGAGTCACATGAAGTGTGTTTTTTTGCCTGATATTCTTGACTCAGACGGAACTTTCTATGTTTTTGCGTGTTGACAGCAGTGCCTGCTGTAAGCTGTAGCCGGGCTCCAAGGCTGTGCAAACGCATTTGCGCTGGATCCAAAAGTTGGAACTGACAAATTGCTTCGTGGCGCCAGAGGTGAGCCTAGCCTTGTGACCCTTGTGACCCTTGTGAGCCTTGTGTGCCTTGTGTGCCATGCTGCATCGAAGCTGCAGATTTTGTGAATTAAACCGGATTAAACAACACGATAATCTCGATAATATAAACATAAACCTTGAAAACTAGATATTATCATTTTTGAATTTATTAGGATTCATTTGAATTAGGAAAGATTTGATTTTACTTTAATGCATTCGAGATAGTGACAGTGTATGTTCGATGTTCCTCAGCATCCTCAGCGTCATGCTGTGAGAGCATACTTCAGGTCTGGGACTACAAATACATCTGCAGTTTGGCATCCGGTAGGCAGGACTAGCCGTGACTAGCCGTGACTAGCCCTTGTGCAGGGCTCCTTCACCGCTCTGTCGCAGCTTTGTCCAGCTCAACGCACTCTGGTCGTTTGCTGGTCGTATTGGTAACTTCCTGCCAGGCCAATTTGTGATGCGATGTTCTCGCTCTCGGCCATGCACCCAGCGTGCAGTACCACAAACGGTTTGGTGTTTGGCATCAATGTGCATACTGCGTGCATTTGTTTGAGATACTCTTACCTATAAGTTTCTGACTTGTTCCTGTCCTTCGGAGAGGTAATTCGCGTCTGCTGCACGCTTCCCTGTCCGCTGGATGCAATGCCAGCCTTTGTCACCTTTGCAAGTCCTTTGCAAGTCCGACCTTTGTGTTTGCCTGTCCTCATTTCCAGTTTTCCCACCCCAGACCCCTCTAGGACTCTGGGTCCTAAGCAATATTTTTATCACTTGGCTGTGAGAGCTTTTCGCTAGCGGTAGCGCCCTCCTGTTGGTTGTGTCCTGGTCGTTATGAGCTCGTTGCCGATCCATCTTTTCTTAGTTTTCCTTCTTGTTGCACAGCTTGAGATTTCAGTTTGCAGCTGGAAAGAGCCAGAAGCAATAGCCAGTAGAAGCCAGTAGAAGCCAGTAGAAGCCAATAGCCAGTCATAGCCAGCAATAGCAAGTAGCTTGTGACAGCTAGTTGTCCTGGACTCCTGGACTGAAAACCAAGCATAGCAGCATAGCATTTGGCTATGCTTTGGCTATGCCTCAGTTGTGTTTTGGTTGTGCTTTGATAGCGACTGTAGCGACAGAGGGCTCGGGACTCGGGTTGACCCGGGTTGACTCGAGGTTATACACCACATTGACAACATCTCAGTCCAGCAATATATGCAAGCTGGACTCTCCAGGCCCTTGTGATATCTTGTGACATCTTGTGACGCTATGGCATGGCTATGCATCATGCTGCAACGTGCAAAGATATTTTGTGGAAGACATTGTGCATACTTGATCAATTGTGATAATTGTGATCATATATCATCATTGTGCATGTCAGGGTGCAAGGTGGGATTGACCTTATTGCAAAGCTCTTACGATTGTCGCCAAGGCAGGGTTTTGTTCTCATCCGTTATTTCACAGTTATCATATTTGGATATATTTGGTCACCCTTGTAGCAAAGGCCCTTGTGTAAATTTCGAGGCACTTCGTAGAGCTTCCTTACCAACCTTGGCTGAAGGCTTTGTTTGCTTCTTGGAGGGTAGTTTGGTTCAAGTTTTCTGGAAAGAAGAGAATAATTATATGCACGTTTCGTCCATTCCTATCTATTCTGATCTACTGTATTCTTATCTTATATTGCCTTAAACTGTTTGAAAGCCATATTTCATCCTGTCATCAAACATCTAAATGACAAGGCATTTTTTGGCCGCCAAGGACACTTATGGCACAGCAAAGAACATTCTGGAAGCTGCTGCAAAAGCCAGTGGCTTGCAGTGGAGCTTCAGAGGCAAGCTGCATGGCTGTGGCATGCTGTGACAATGAGGCATGCCATGCTCAGTTGACAAGCGGAAAACCGGAAAACCAGCCCAATTGGTCCCAATTGGTCCCAATTGGTCCCAATTGGTCTGAGGACAACATGTTCTGGAAAGCCTTCCTTCCAACTAGCTTTGGCTTCGAAAGAGTTTGTGTGTTTCAAACGCAAGGCCCCATTTTCACAGCAGATTGGTTTGGACCTCGCGAGACCTGGGTTATGGAAGTGCAGGACAATGACCGTGTTGCTATTTGAAGCCCAACTCTGGGGTATGCTGAGTATGCTGATGCTATCATGGGAAGATGCAATTTCTCCCATGGGATGTGCAGGGTGCTTTCACTTTGAGAGGATCAGATGCCAGAGTTGGACATTGAGCTTGGATCTTAGATGATCTTAGTATATCTTAGTGGATCTAAGATCTCAACACCGACCACAAAAAATGTTGGGCAAAATCGAATCGAAGTCGTGGCAGCGCATGTCGTGGTCGTGGCGAAGCCGAGGTTCTGTCCGTTTCCTTTGCTCTACCGCGGCAACGAACTGGATTCCGAGCCTGACATTCGAAATGATATCGCGCTGTTGCATGCAACTTGTCATAACTTGACTGATTTGAAAATACCTAGCCATACCTTAACTATTTTGCCGGATGAACCTTAGTCATCTTAGTCTCAGCATGTCTCACATCAGGTAGATGGCTGGAACTTTCCTGGCGGTGACAGTCTGTGCGGAGTCTCAAGCGTAGAGTTGTGCCATTGTCACAGCGAAAGGGGAAAGGTTGGAAGACATTAGACATTTCCAGACATTTCCAAACATTTCGGTTCTGTTCACCAAATAGCCAGAATCCTAGAATATCCTAGAGTCTAGCAAATTAATTCGTTTGTGAAAACATATGAAGAAAAGCAATACAAATTGCGGGAAAAAACAAGCACAACAAAAGCAAAACCACATACACACACAAAGCCGACAGAAAAAACAAAACCATGCAAATGCCACAAAATGCGAACACATGCCAAGAAAGCGAACCAAAACAGCGAAACAAAACAAAAGCATACAAAAGCAAACAAAGCAACCAAACAATACGAAACAGAATGCGCAGTTTTCTTGGTATATGTTTTTTTTCTCCTTTTTTCTTTGGTGTGTTCTGTTTTTTTTGCATCGTTTTTTAGTTGCTTTTTTCTTCGCTTTCTATTTCCTGGAAACACATAATTTAGTATCTGACTAGAAACGGTGCACACAAGAAGCGGTGCACACAAGATTTCCGCAGCTTTCCAGTCTTGGTGTCCTTTGCTTTTGAAACAGTCACTGTGCTTCGTTACCCTTGCCCAGGCCTTTGGCACTGGAACTTGATGGTGATATAGATGATGCAGCCGTCTTGCCGCAGCTTCGTCGAAATTTGGACCTTGCTGACCTTGCTGACCTTGCTGACATTGAACTTTTTCTTCTCTGATTTGTGTGCCCATGATGCCACACGATGCCACATGATGCCACGTTGCTCAGAATGGCTGGATATTTGTCTGACCCGAGTCTGGGGGCTGTCCTGCTCTCAACTGCGTGAAGTCAGAGAGCGGAAAGAGTGATGTGGAAGAGAGTCGAACCATTTCGATTTGGTTTGCTTTTCTACTTCCTGTATATGGTGGCTTCAGCTTGTGCTGCGGGAAGCAAGAATATGATAGAATATGAAGATATATGATATATGAAGAATTTTTTGTACATTTGGTGCTGACTGTGTTCTTCCTGGGCGCCCCCCGGTGTTAACTCATAGTCACAGTAAAGTTTGCACCACCCAACCCCCATTATTTGCATTTGGAAGTACTTGTAGAGGAAACGTTCAATCTTTACCCAATGCTGATATATGGACAAGTGCATTAAGATCAGATCTACCCCAGATGCCCTAGGACCAAAACCGGAGGCAGCAACACATTTGTCTCAACTGGATTCCTCCTGTACGTTCACGCTTTTTTATGTGGAATGGAGTGGCAAAAGCATGAATAAAAAATGGTCGGGTATCTGTACACCTGCTTCGTTTGGGTGTAGCAGCGCTCAATGCCTGGGAAAGGATTGCTTTGACGTGCACTGAAATGCCTTGGCTACTTTTGTGCAGTAAATAGTCGGTTTCCTAAGGCCAGTGCATGT
This sequence comes from Cladocopium goreaui, assembly GCA_947184155.2. Lineage (NCBI taxonomy): Eukaryota > Dinophyceae > Suessiales > Symbiodiniaceae > Cladocopium > Cladocopium goreaui. The sequence goes on along the minus strand of CAMXCT020000627.1, from coordinate 172,456 downwards.
GAGAACATCTCAGGCACTTTGCAAGTTGGCTGCATTCAGACATGACAATGACATGACAATGACATGACTCAGTTTAGACTCCGACGCTTTGAGAAAGATGGGAATAAGATGGGTACCTCTGGGATCTGGGTACGGTGCTTGGCACATCTTGGCACTCACGTGGCGTGGCCAAGGCTCCAGCCAGGAATCTATGCTTTGCAAGATACAGCAGATACAGGCCCTACAGGCCCTTTGCCTCCAGAAAGAGATGTGGCGCTGGCATTGAAAGCAGCGCCAACAGCAAGGGGCCCAAGGAAAGCCTGAAGTCCAGTACCGAAATGGACCGAAGGTGGCAGCGAATGACCCGTTTTGAGGGAATCTGATACATTTGGAGATATTTGGAGATATTTGGAGATATTTGGAGATATTTGGAGACCTGGAAGATCTGGAACGGAGTGCTGAGTGCTCGGAGTGCTCAGTAGGTTCTTTGGAGGTTCTCAGCGGTCTATCCTTTGTGCATCTCTATGCCATGATTCCTGAGTCCTGTAGGGCCTGTAGGGGTACCATCCGAGTGGCGCCCTGTCCAACCATGCCGCAAACGCAACAGTCAATATCGATCTGGGCTACAGTAGTTTTGTGGGCAGCATTTTGTTTTGTGGTGCCTCATGTCGCCTCAGTCATTCAACGAATATTTTTTGAACGACCAAGTAAATGGTGAATGAAGCAGAAGAATCGGAGCCAGGAGGATCTGACGAGACATCAAACTAGCTTTTGTGAGTATTTGAAATGACTTGGAATGCTTTAGTTCGAATGTTTTGATTTGCACAGCTTTTAACCCGAATTTTGGATTTGATGTTTTGTTGCGGTCAAAGGCATTGCTTTTGGCGCATCTAACACTCAGAGAAGCCATTGCGGAGGCAGAGGACTTGCAGCAACTTGTTGAAGAAAACACACAGGTGGATATGCAAATAAATATGTAAGTAAAGCTGAATAAATATATATATATTTACAGTGTACATATTTATACAGGAAGCGTTCGAGGGAATTGGTTCCTGGATTTGGCAGACTATTATTACTTTTTTTTTTCCTGGGGGGGGGTGGCAGACTATTATTACTTTTTTTTTCTCTGGGGTGGGGGGGGCCTTATGATGATTACTATTTTTATTCCTTTCTTGTCCTTTCCGGGATCGCCACTAATTTAGTCTACGGAAGCTTTTTCGTGCATTGAAATTAGTCTTGTGAGGCTTTCCTGTCCTTTCCGGTTTTTTTTCCCCTAGACTAACTATATATGCAAAAAAAAGTCCCCTAGACTAAATATATCTTCAAAAAACAATTCGTAGACTAAATATATATACAAAAAAAAATCCGTAGATTAAATATATACTAAAAACAAATCCCCTAGACTAAATATATTTTCAAAAAAAAAACCGTAGACTAAATATATATTCAAAAAAAACCGTAGACTAAATATATATTTAAAAAAACCGTAGACTAAATCTATCTTCAAAAAAAATCCCTAGACTAAATATATCTGCAAAAAAAAATCCCCTAGACTACATATATCTTCAAACAAAAATTCTCCAGACTAAATATATCTTCAAAAAAAAATCCGTAGACTAAATATATATACAAAAAAAAATCCGTAGATTAAATATATACTAAAAGAAATTCCCTAGACTAAATATATTTTCCAAAAAAAGGCCGTAGACTAAATATATATTCAAAACAAAATCTGTAGACTAAATATATCTTCCAAAAAAAATCCGTAGACTAAATATATCTGTTAAAAAAAAATCTTAGACTAAATATATCTTCACAAAAAAATCCCCTAGACTAAATATATCTTCCAAAAAAAATCCCTAGACTAGATATATCTTCAAAAAAAATCCCCTAGACTAAGTATATCTTCCCAAAAAAAATCCGAGACTAAATCTATATTCCAAAAAAAGTCCCTAGTAAAAATTTCAAGGACCTTCAAACATCGATTTTTTCCTTTTGAAAAGTGCTTCTTTTACAGGGTTTGGTGCCAAATCTGGACCCCTGGGCCTTTTGAAGCTCCAAAACCAATCTATATTCAAAAAAAAATCCACTAGACTAAATATATCTTCAAAAAAGTTCCCCTATACTAAATATATCTGCAAAAAAAATTCCCCTAGACTACATATATCTTCAAAAAAAATTCTCCAGACTAAATATATCTTCAAAAAAAAATCCGTAGACTAAATATATATATATATACACGTAGACTAAATATATATATATATACAAAAAAAATCCGTAGATTAAATATATACAAAAAAACCCTAGACTAAATATATTTTCCAAAAAAAGCCCGTAGACTAAATATATATTCAAAACAAAATCTGTAGACTAAATATATCTTTTAAAAAAAATCCGTAGACTAAATATATATTCAAAAAAATTCCGTAGACTAAATATATATTAAGAAAAAAACCGTAGACTAAATATTTATTCGAAAAAAAATCCGTAGACTAAAAAAAGTAATAATAATTGGCCGCCCCCCCCCCTCCGGTCTACGGGACGGGGGGGGGGTTCCACCAATTATTATTATTTCAAGTAATCGTAGTTGCTTCTCCCCCCATTATTATTACTTCAAGTAATAATAATTGCTCAAATCCCGGTTTCCCCCGATTATTATTACTTGAAGTAATAATAATTGGTTGCCCCCCCCCCCCCCCCCGAGAAAAAAAAAGTAATAATAATTGGCCGCCCCCCCCCTCCGAAGAAAAAAAGTAATAATAATTCAACACCCCCCGGCTCCCCTCACCGGTTTCTGCCTCTCACCCTAGACTAGATATATCTTCAAAAAAATTCCCCTAGACGAAATATATCTTCAAAAAAATTTCCCTAGACTAAATATATCTTCAAAAAGAATCCCCTAGATTAAATATATATTCAAAAAAAATCCCCTAGACTAAATATATCTTCAAGAAAATTTCCCTAGACTAAATATATCTTCAAAAAAATTCCCTGAACTAAATATATCTTCAAAAAAAATCCCCTAGACTAAATATAGCTCCAAAAAAAAATCCCTAGACTAAATATATCTTCAAAAAAAATCCCCTAGACTAAATATAGCTCCAAAAAAATTTTCCCTAGACTAAATATATCTTCAAAAAAAATCCCTAGACTAAATATATCTTCAAAAAAAAATCCCTAGACTAAATATATCTTCAAAAAATAAAACCTAGACTAAATATATCTTCAAAAAAATTCCCTAGACTAAATATGTCTTCAAAAAAATTTCCTAGACTAATTATATCTTCAAAAAAAACTTGCATACAAAAAATCAAATTTTCGAGGGCCTTCAAAAATCGACTTTTTCCTTTTAAAAAATGCTTGTTTTACAAGGTTTGGTGCCAAATCTGGACCCCTGGGCCTTTTGAAGCTCCAAAATCAAAATATATCCAAAAAAAAATCACCTAGACTAAATATATCTTCAAAAAAAGTTCCCCTAAACTAAATATATCTTCAAAAAAAATATCCCTAGACTAAATATATATACAAAAAAAATCCCCTAGACTAAATAGATCTTCAAAAAAAATCCCTAGACTAAATATATCTTCAAAAAAATTTCCCTAGACTAAATATATCTTCAAAAAGAATCCCCTAGATTAAATATATATTCAAAAAAAATCCCCTAGACTAAATATATCTTCAAGAAAATTTCCCTAGACTAAATATATCTTCAAAAAAATTCCCTGAACTAAATATATCTTCACAAAAAAATCCGTAGACTAAAAGAAGTAATACTAATTGGCCGCCCCCCCCCCTCCGAAGAAAAAAAGTAATAATAATTCAACACCCCCCGGCCCCCGTCAACCGTTCCGGGAGCTATTTCTGCCTTCAATTCGTCTCCGGGAGCTTGTTCTGCCACTAATTTAGCTTACGGCAGCTTTTTCGTCATTGAAATTCGTTTTTTGAGGCTTTCCTGTCCTTTCCGGGAATTATTTTTGCTCTGAATTTAGTCTCTGGGAGCTGTTTCTGCCATTAAATTAGTTGCGGGAGCCTTTTCTGCCACTAAATTCAAATTTCCGGGCGCTTTTTGTTGCCATCCAGGGCCTTTTCTGCCTTTAAAGTAGTCTCCGGGAGCTTTTTCTGCCACTAAAGTCCGCTTCCGAACGCATGTTGGTGATTCCGTGGGGGGGAGGGAGTTTGTTCAATTATTATTATTTGAAATCATAATCGTTGCCCGCCCCCCCCGCGAAAAAAACAAGTAATAATAATTGGCCGCCCCCCCCCTTCGAAGAAAAAAAGTAATAATAATTCAACACCCCCCGGCCCCCCTCACCGGTTCCGGGAGCTATTTTTGCCTCTCAAGTCGTTTCCGGGACCTTGTTCTGCCACTAATTTCGTCTACGGCAGCTTTTTTTGTGTCTTGAAATTCGTTTTCTGCGGCTACTCAATGTGTTTCTGGGCGCCTTTTCTGCCAGTGAATCGGTCTCCGAGCTTCTGGACGCCGTTTTGTCTCTCTTCACAGCCGTTTGTGGCTCGTTGCGCTGCCTCTTGCACTCGACACGTCCCCTTCTCCGCTTCATGGCGCCTGCGATCGTGAAGGATAGCGGTGTGGTCAAGGAGAAGAACAACCCCAAACCGTCGCTTCTTATCTGCACCTAGAGCCCCCCAACTCCTACTCTTTCGCCCTTCCTACTTCTTTTTCTCCGTTTCCTTTTTCCGTCCGCTCCTTCTTCACTTCCTCACGCTCCATCCGTCCACTCCTTCTTCACTTCCTCCCTCTTCATGCCTTCACCCCTCTTCTCGTATCTTGCTCGCTGCGTTACCGTGCCCGTCTCTCTCTGTTTGTGCTCCTTGAGGTCGAATGCCCTGGCTATGCGCGCCAGTGTGTGGCATGGCTGCATTTAGAGACAGGGTGAAGACAATGGGGGTTTGGTACCTATCGTGCAACAGTTATAGGACCTTCTATATATATATATATGTAATTATATGTATATATTAATATAAATATTTGCATCTATCTATCTATCTATATATATATATATATCTATATATATATAATAGTACATATATATCTGAAAAATATATAGTTACGTATATGTATATATATATAGATATTTATGTATGTATATATATATCTATATCTATATATATGTATATATATATATACATGTATATATGTATATAGTATATATTTATATATATGTATATGTGTATATATGTATACATATATAGATACATATTTATATATACATATACATATATATATATACACATTGAAATATATAGATACACAAATATTTACATATCTACAAATATACATATATATATATTTAGATGCATATATATAAATGTCTACATATATAAATATGTATGTGTAAATATATATATCTTTACATATATACATATATATATATATTTATAAATACATATATATATACATATGTATAAAAAATACATCAATATATAAATACATTTAAATAAATAAATATATATATACATACATTGGAATATATACATCTATATATTAATACATTTATATATATATATACATCTATCTAGCTATATATATATATGTGTGTGTGTGTATCTTGCTTGAATCAGGACATCGGAGTCCATGCCCTCGCCGTTGCCACCACGTGCCATTGCAGAAGGGGATGTCCAAAGGACATGGGAAAAGAACAGGTGGCTCAATGCCACCCTACAGTCATGGATTCCGCCAACATGCTTTGAGTTTTTTTTTGCGTCAACAGAGGCGAGTTTCAGGATTGAACAGTAGAAGCCAATGGTTACCATATAGTCATGGGGGTTCTCTCCCAGCTCACGTGGGTTTATATCACGGCTGCATCCATGGTAAAATCCGCACCTCAAGTAGGTTTGGTGAATGGAGCATTCTCCCCTTATAGCCCGTTTGAAATGGATTTTTAGTGCAGGATATGCTAAATCTGAAATTTACAGTCCCATGGTTTCAGCCAGGATTTTTTCTCAGGTGCAGTCCTTGTATCCTACAACTACAATGTGGGGCCCCCAGATAGCTAATCCAATACCTATGCTTTCTGATACTTCTCAGTATAGTTAGTCGGATTTACGCACCAACTCAAAAGGGGTCCCCACATTGATAGTTGGTGATATATCACTTCAATGGATTCTTTGTGCCCGTTCTAACTGTGAACCGGGCCTAGCTGTGATGATTTCAACTGGAGGACTTTGGCTACCGGCTACAAAGAGCCCAGACCGCCAGGGCCGTTCAGGACTGGCTCCGTGCCCCTTGGGAGTCGCGGTCGTGCCTCCGCTACCCCCAAAGAGATCATGTGGAAGTTTCCATCCAAGGGGTTCCCCAAAATGGATGGTTTATAAGGGACATCTTTTTAAAGTGAGTGATTTCGGGTTACCCCCATTTTTACAAACCCCCATGTGTAGGACATATCTGAGGAACCCTGGCCTGGAAATCGGGAACTTCAACGCTGATCTCGGCTCCCGGGGTCATAGCTGTTTGTTTTGCTCCGAAACAGTGCGCGCCTCTGTTCGCAGATGTTGAAACGCATGTTGATGACTGAGTTTCAGACGAAACCAGACGTTCCATGATGTTCTTTGGGGGTTGCAAGTTGGGTAAAAACATCCAGATGACTTCTGAAGGAGATCCAAAGACATCCAGCGAAAGCCATGGTGCAGAGAGGTCACCGTTCGCCGGGCGAGTCGGGTCGTGGCGGTATATATATGTATATGTATATATATATATATGTATACATATATAGATACATATTTATATATACATCTACATATATATACACATTGAAATATATAGATACACAAATATTTACATATCTACAAATATACACATATATATTTAGATGCATCTATATAAATGTCTATATATATATAAATATATGTGTATATATATATATATCTTTACATATATATATATATTTCTAGATACATATATATATATATTTAAAAACATATATATATATATATTCAAATACATATATATATATACATTTAAATATATATATATATTTAGATATATATAGACATTTAAATATATACACATATATATATATTTAGATGCATATATATAAATGTCTACATATATAAATATATATGTGTATATATATATATCTTTACATATATACATATATATATACATATTTATAAATACATATATAAATATATACATATGTATATAAAAATACATATATATATATATACATTTAAATAAATAAATATATACATTAAAATATATATATATATTAATACATTTAAATATATATATATATACATCTATCTAGCTATAAATAAATATAAATATATATATATATATGTGTGTGTGTGTGTGTATCTTGCTTGAATCAGGACATCGGAGTCCATGCCCTCGCCGTTGCCACCACGTGCCATTGCAGAAGGGGATGTCCAAAGGACATGGGAAAAGAACAGGTGGCTCAATGCCGCCCTACAGTCATGGATTCCGCTAACATGCTTTGAGTTTTTTTTTGCGTCAACAGAGGCGAGTTTCAGGATTGAACAGTAGAAGCCAATGGGTTACCATATAGTCATGGGGGTTCTCTCCCAGCTCACGTGGGTTTATATCACGGCTGCATCCGTCAACGGCGAGGGCATGGACTCCGATGTCCTGATTCAAGCAAGATACACACACACATATATATATATAGCTAGATAGATGTATATATATATATTTAAATGTATTAATATATATATATTTTTTTTAATGTATATATTTATTTATTTAAATATATATATATATAAGTATTTTTATATACATATGTATACATATATATATATGTATTTATAAATATATATATATATATGTATATATATATTTAAAGATATATATATACACATATATTTATATATGTAGACATTTATATATATGCATCTAAATATATATATATGTATATTTGTAGATATGTAAATATTTGTGTATCTATTTATTTCAATGTGTATATATATGTATATGTATATATAAATATGTATCTATATATGTATACATATATATACATATACATATATATATATACATATGGATATATATATATATAGATATATATATATACATACATAAATATCTATCTATATATATATACATATACGTAACTATATATATTTTTTCATATATATATGTACTATTATATATATATAGATAGATGTAAATATTTATTTTTATATATACATATAATTACATATATATATATATATAGATAGAAGGTCCTATAACTGTTGCGCGATAGGTACCAAACCCCCATTGTCTTCACCCTGTCTCTAAATGCAGCCATGCCACACACTGGCGCGCATAGCCAGGGCATTCGACCTCAAGGAGCACAAACAGAGAGAGACGGGCACGGTAACGCAGCGAGCAAGATACGAGAAGAGGGGTGAAGGCATGAAGAGGGAGGAAGTGAAGAAGGAGTGGACGGATGGAGCGTGAGGAAGTGAAGAAGGAGCGGACGGAAAAAGGAAACGGAGAAAAAGAAGTAGGAAGGGCGAAAGAGTAGGAGTTGGGGGGCTCTAGGTGCAGATAAGAAGCGACGGTTTGGGGTTGTTCTTCTCCTTGACCACACCGCTATCCTTCACGATCGCAGGCGCCATGAAGCGGAGAAGGGGACGTGTCGAGTGCAAGAGGCAGCGCAACGAGCCACAAACGGCTGTGAAGAAAGACAAAACGGCGTCCAGAAGCTCGGAGACCGATTCACTGGCAGAAAAGGCGCCCAGAAACACATTTAGTAGCCGCAGAAAACGAATTTCAAGACACAAAAAAAGCTGCCGTAGACGAAATTAGAGGCAGAACAAGGTCCCGGAAACGACTTGAGAGGCAAAAATAGCTCCCGGAACCGGTGAGGGGGGCCGGAGGGTGTTGAATTATTATTACTTTTTTTCTTCGAAGGGGGGGGGGGCGGCCAATTATTATTACTTTTTTTCGCGGGGGGGGGGGGGGGGCGGGCAACGATTATGATTTCAAATAATAAGAATTGAACACAAACGGCTGTGAAGAAAGACAAAACGGCGTCCAGAAACTCGGAGACCGATTCACTGGCAGAAAAGGCGCCCAGAAACACATTTAGTAGCCGCAGAAAACGAATTTCAATACACAAAAAAATTGCCGTAGACGAAATTAGTGACAGAACAAGCTCCCGGAAACGACTTGAGAGGCAAAAATAGCTCCCGGAACCGGTGAGGGGGGCCGGAGGGTGTTGAATTATTATTACTTTTTTTCTTCGAAGGGGGGGGGGCGGCCAATTATTATTACTTTTTTTTTTCGCGGGGGGGGGGCGGGCAACGATTATGATTTCAAATAATAATAGTTGAACAACCCCCTCCCCCCCACGGAATCACCAACATGCGTTCGGAAGCGGACTTTAGTGGCAGAAAAAGCTCCCGGAGACTACTTTAAAGGCAGAAAAGGCCCTGGATGGCAACAAAAAGCGCCCGGAAATTTGAATTTAGTGGCAGAAAAGGCTCCCGCAACTAATTTAATGGCAGAAACAGCTCCCAGAGACTAAATTCAGAGCAAAAATAATTCCCGGAAAGGACAGGAAAGCCTCAGAAAACGAATTTCAATGCACGAAAAAGCTGCCGTAAGCTAAATTAGTGGCAGAACAAGCTCCCGGAGACGAATTGAAAGGCAGAAATAGCTCCCGGAACGGGTGACGGGGGCCGGGGGGTGTTGAATTATTATTACTTTTTTTCTTCGGAGGGGGGGGGGGCGGCCAATTAGTATTACTTTTTTTAGTCTACGGATTTTTTTGTGAAGATATATTTAGTTTAGCAGATTTTTTTTGAAGATATATTTAGTCTAAGGATTTTTTTTTAATATGTATTTAGTCTACGGATTTTTTCTTGAAGATATATTTAGTCTACGGATTTTGTTTTGAATCTATATTTAGTCTAGGGATTTTTTTTGAAGATATATTTAGTCTAGGGGATTTTTTTGAAGATATATTTAGTCTAGGGGATTTTTTTTTGTATATATATTTAGTCTAGGGATATTTTTTTTGAAGATATATTTAGTTTAGGGGAACTTTTTTTGAAGATATTTAGTCTAGGTGATTTTTTTTTGGGATATATTTTGATTTTGGAGCTTCAAAAGGCCCAGGGGTCCAGATTTGGCACCAAACCCTGTAAAACAAGCATTTTTTAAAAGGAAAAAATCGATTTTTGAAGGCCCTCGAAAGTTTGATTTTTTGTATGCAATTTTTTTTTTGAAGATATAATTAGTCTAGGGAATTTTTTTGAAGATATATTTAGTCTAGGGAATTTTTTTGAAGATATATTTAGTCTAGGGATTTTTTTTTTGAAGATATATTTAGTCTAGGGATTCTTTTTTGAAGATATATTTAGTCTACAGATTTTGTTTTGAATATATATTTAGTCTACGGATTTTGTTTTGAATATATATTTAGTCTAGGGATTTTTTTTGAAGATATATTTAGTCTAGGGAAAATTTCTTGAAGATATATTTAGTCTAGGGGATTTTTTTTGAATATATATTTAGTCTAGGGTTTTTTTTTTGAAGATATATTTAGTCTAGGGAAACACTAATGGTTATCTCCCGCCCCCCCCCAAAGAAAAAAAAAGTAATAATAATCGCTTGCCCCCCCCCTCCCCTTTAAAAAATGGTTTCGAACGCGGCCTCTATTTATACACATATATTAATATTATAGCGTAATTTACTGATTCCGTTTGAAGCATACAAGATACCTTTAAGACCAGATATCTCACACAGAATTCTGTTCGGAAGACTAGCAATTCTCTGAAGGTGTTGTTGTGGACTTGAGTATGCTATCATGTGGTTTGAAAAAAAGTAGATGTGATGGTGATGAGCTGATCATGTGTTTCCATTTCTGAATTTCGAAAGAACTCGGATTAGTTGCGTAATGCGCAGTAAGAGAGCTTCCGTATGAATCCATGCGATACCATGGAATACCCGTCAAATCAATGGGGGCATAGCTGCGGGCTGCAGGACGTTCTGATGAGCTCCAAAACACGATCCAGCTGAGTTCACACTGAGAAACAGCGTGGAAAAAAACAACGAGCGATTCCAAGCTGCGCAGTGTGAGCACGGTGTGCGGAGAATTGTGAGCCGTTACTCCCTTGCTTTTTCTTTTTTTTCTTCTCCAATTTTTTAATTTGAAGATTTTGAAGTCATTTGCGGAAGTTTCCTCTTTTTTTTTGAGAAACCAGAGTTCAGAAGATCAGAGTTCCTTTTGGGTCACCGTCACCGATTTCGATTTCGTCGATTTCGTGAGGCTCCAAAAGGAGAGCTCCTTGTGGACCAAAGCCGGACGTCCCCAGGCCGAGGCGCGGCGCAGCGCAGTGGCGCAGAGTGAAGGAAACTGAGTCGAGAGTTTTAAACATTTTTAACCAGTTTCAACATGTTTCAATGTTTTTTTCAAAAACAATTTCAATGCAAAAAGTTAAAACGAGGGGACAGAGACGCAGACACAGAGCTCACGTTTCCAGGTGCTTTGGACACTCTCCAAATCTTTGCTGAACTGGAGCCTTGAACGGCCAGAGAAACTGTAAGTAGGACATAAAGAAAAGGACATCTGAGTTTCGATAGTTTCGGACTTTTCCGGATTTTTTTGGACTTGGAAATGGAGATGCTCTGGCGCAGTGTTTTCCCATACTCGTCAGCCAGGCCTTTGCGCAGCCGTGTCCAACACGGTCCACATGAGGCTGAACTTTTCGCATGCAATCGTGCAACCAATGCAAACCTGTTCAAAAGAATCTAAAGTCTTAGTGAGTACACTGATTATCACTGATTGCAAATGTTACGGCTTTCACCAAAGTGGCCACGTCGAGGACTTGAACATTGGAAAGGTTGTGAAGGCTGAGGAGCACTGAGCACGGAGCATTGCCGAGCATTGCCGAGCGTACAGGGCAGATGTTGCTGTATGTTGCTGTCAGTGAGTTGTCAAGTTGTCGAGCTGCAACATGTTGGGATGTTGTATATCATTGTATGATATTGTATGTTGTCACTGTAGCTGCTATGTAGCTGCTACGTAGCTGCTGTAGCTCAGCAAATCTCATTGTACCATATTATGCCAGTGTTCCATGATCCTTCCGTGATCCTTCCATCTCCATTGCATTCCTGCAGGAACTGTCGAACCTGGTAGTGAATGATTTGATCAAGGACACCATGATACACCATGTGTGTTGCACATGGGCTTGGTGAAACCACAAAATTGGGAGTGGATCATAGTCGTTGGATGTCGTTGGCACATGGACAGGAAGCATTGTCAGCAGATGCACGCATTGTCCCTGCTGTTCCTGGGAAGGAAAGCGACATAGTCCCGTAGTCTTATTATGGCAGAAAGCAACAAAAAGCAAACTGATCAGTGTAGTTATGGTCTGCACGGTGATTCTCCATGTCTTTCTCGCCATCGATTCTGATTGGTTTTGCTGTGCCTATCAATGCGTTGAAACCAATGAGGTTCCAGCTGAGATTGGCAATGAGATCGAGGACCTTTGCCCATTTCACAGGGGCTTCGAAGATCACAACCGATCGCGTTCTCATGCTTTGTTAATTGCTTTGTCAATCCGAACTCAATCCCCTGTGCGAATTGCGAATTTTTGTGAACTCAAAAGCTTTTGCAACAGCTGATTCTAACATTTTCTAGCTGCTTTCTAAGCTGCTTTCTAGCTCATTCTAACTTTGTTCGGCACAGGATGATGTTTTAAGCTTGGCAGGGAGCGAGACTGAGCAGGCCCACACAGTGTCCACAGTGGTCACACGTGTTACTCGTGGTTTCGAAGGGAGTCGTTTCAAATGATTATCATGACATTATATGACAAGATGCGACAAGATGTGACAAGAGTCATGACAAGAGTCATGACTTCAGGGTGTAGGTGTATTTGGTGTGGTGCTGACGTGACTTCAGGAAACGGAGTCCGCGGAGTCTGCTTACTTCTCAGATCTCAGTGATCTCAGTGATCTCAGGGTTTTGTCAAGGAATTCTTTCTGAGATGTGCAGTGGATGGCAGTGGCAATCGTTTCCCCAAGGTTGACTTGGCGTCACGAATTGCCAGCCGCGTCGTCCAACAAGGCCTTCATGTTGCTAGAGTCAACGCTTGTTGGAGTCATGGATTCATAGAAACCGTCTTGCCAGCAACATGTTTGAACTTCGAACTATTTCCAACTAGAACAAGAAGCTTCGGAGGCATACAGCTTGATGTTGCGAAGGCAGTTCAGGACGCAGCAAAAGTGCAGACTTGAAAAGCATGTCATCACTGCATTGCTATTCCAGAATGTTTTGGAGCTATTTTGAGCTAAGCTCAACTGCATCTGGATCTGACAGCATTTGGCTGCATCTGATTGCATATCGCAGGATGCCTCTCAAGAGATTTCAGTTCAGGACTTTGAAGAAGTTGAGGGCTTCAGTGAGGACCGCAACGTCAGAGTTAGCGAGTTACCCTTGTCCGTACTTTTGGTCGTCTCAACACCTTTCGAGTGAAGACTGTGAAGACTGTGAAGACTGTGAAGACTGTGAAGACTGTGAAGACGTCTTTAGTATTCAGTGAACTTCTGAGTGTGGCTTCAGGATGAGGAGTCTTTCGAAGAGGCGATTCCGAGCTGCTGACCAGACACAACGAGCAACGCATTGCTCCGCACATTGCTACATTGCTCAGCAGCTTGTTCTCCATGGCCAAAATGGCGAACATTGGATGAACATGGCACGTCATTGAAATTGGATAAATGGGCCAGGTTGACACTGTAAGTGTTCAGCAAGAGAGCTTCGATGCGATGGCAGCTCGTTTGGAGGTCGAACTCCATCTTTCAGACATTTTCAGACTCTATGACTCGACATATTTCGACATATTTCGACGCCGGCATGGCATCACTGTTCTGCAATGTTCTGCAATGTTCTGCATCGAAGGCTCGCCAAACTTTGATCCAAGCAGCGCAGAGTGGAAAGTTGCTTGCGGCCCTGCAAGCAGCTACTGCTAAGACCGCTAAGGTGGGTTCACGGACCTGAGAACCAGAATTATCTCATGAAAATCTATTGGATTCTATCAGAATCTCATCAAAATTGCACATTGTTGCATTTGGATGCATTTGGCCTACTTTGACCCATCATTCCGAACATTTTTCCTCGAGTCAAGTCCCTCTTTCTTTGCACCGTGAGCGCATTACCGTCACACCCTCACAAGGAACCACCAGAATACCAAGAAAACTAAAGGTTTGCTGGGGAACAGCAATTCGAAATTTGAAGATTCGTTTGCCAACAATAAAACCAAAGAGTTCGAAAGTGTGATTCCTGCTGTGACGATGGGACAGGTTGAGGAGGTTGATACCAAGCAGGCTGAAGTGGAGTCCGTCCGTCGTGAGGCTTCGAAGTTGTGCCATGTAATACTGTGCTTGGCTCCAGTCAGCTTCAGACTGCTTCAAACTGTTCCTGCTCCTACTGTTTCAAACTGCTTCAAAGTGCTTCAAACTGCTTCAAAGAATGTTCAGAAGGGCACCATTTTGCGAGGCTCGGGACACGCTGCTGCAAGCTGCCCGCGATGGCCGCTTGGCATCCGCTTTCAAGGAGATGCGCAAGGCGAGTGTTCTACAGTTTGGTTTCATGTGGGTGCCTGGTGTGACTAAGACTAAGACAATTTGATACAATCAAGTACAATCAATTTTTCTTGTCTTCAAGACCAACTGCGTCAATGCCATGCTTTTGGGATAAGGTTTTGTAAGGTTTTGTGTGGTTTGATATGGCTTTTGTATGGTTTGAATCATATCTGGTTTGATGATTCTTCATTTAAGTTCATTTGTCCTCAAGATTTCGAGAGTGGGCTGTTGCAATTCGTCATCACGAAGTTGAAAATAAGACCCAGAACCAACAGAAGGAGAGAGATCATCCTACAGTAAAGGTTCTGTTGGAATTTGGACATGTCTTGAGGGTTCACACATGCGTTGATCCGCAACGCCTAGACAGTTTGTGTCAGGCTGTTTGGGCTATTTGGGGCTATTCCAAAGCGACATTTTGGGAAGTCGAGAAAATGACATCACCCCCCATCTATTCCTCATGTTTCACGAAAGGTAGCGTCAGCTACCTGAGTTCTCCGTGCTTCAGCACAAGCTTAGGGGGTATTGGGGGGCCAGCCCACGGAATTCATGGAATTCTCGCCGTTATGTATTGGATATCAATTATAGGGGGGGAGGGGGGCCCCCCCCCCCGAAAATGGTCATGGGTTCAATTCCCACGGGTGACGCGGTCACGGGCCCCCACATTAGAGGCACACTTTGCATGAGGGAGATGTCCCCGTAGTCCAGCATAATTGGTATGCTTCAGCCTCAATAACAGTTGCTGCAAGGGGTCTTAAAAAGGGGTTTTAAATAAACCCCTTTTCGTGCATCATTTCACGCTGCACAAGACACCGTATCATGCAGTCATGCTCTGGATAAAATCATCTTAGACTGCGCAAAAACGTTTTTGGTGTATCATCTTAGGGGCGCAGCATTTTGACACCACTCCTCTCCCACTACACTACCTTTCGTCCGCCTCCGCCTGCTCTCAAGTAAGATGTAAGCATGCCTTTTTTGTCATTTGCAGATCCTGTTTTTGGCCACGTAAGAGTTCGAAAGTGTGATTCCTGCTGTGACGATGGGACAGGTTGAGGAGGTTGATACCAAGCAGGCTGAAGTGGAGTCCCTCCGTCGTGAGGCTTCGAAGTTGTGCCATGTAATACTGAGCTTGGCTCCAGTCAGCTTCAGACTGCTTCAAACTGTTCCTGCTCCTACTGTTTCTAACTGTTTCAAACTGCTTCAAAGTGCTTCAAACTGCTTCAAAGAATGTTCAGAAGGGCACCATTTTGCGAGGCCCGGGACACGCTGCTGCAAGCTGCCCGCGATGGCCGCTTGGCATCCGCTTTCAAGGAGATGCGCAAGGCGAGTGTTCTACAGTTTGGCTTCATGTGGGTGCCTGGTGTGACTAAGACTAAGACAATTTGATACAATCAAGTACAATCAATTTTTCTTGTCTTCAAGACCAACTGCGTCAATGCCATGCTTTTTGGGATAAGGTTTTGTAAGGTTTTGTGTGGTTTGATATGGCTTTTGTATGGTTTGAATTAAATCTGGTTTGATGATTCTTCATTTAAGTTCATTTGTCCTCAAAATTTCGAGAGTGGGCTGTTGCAATTCGTTATCACGAAGTTGAAAATAAGACCCAGAGAACCAACAGAAGGAGAGACATCATCCTACAGGAAGGGTTCTGTTGGAATTTGGACATGTCTTGAGGGTTCACACATGCGTTGATCCGCAGCGCCTAGACAGTTTGTGTCAGGCTGTTTGGGCTATTTGGGGCTATTCCAAAGCGACATTTTGGGAAGTCGAGAAAATGACATCACCCCCCATCTATTCCTCATGTTGTAAGATGTAAGCATGCCTTTTTTGTCATTTGCAGATCCTGTTTTTGGCCACGTAAGAGTTCGAAAGTGTGATTCCTGCTGTGACGATGGGACAGGTTGAGGAGGTTGATACCAAGCAGGCTGAAGTGGAGTCCCTCCGTCGTGAGGCTTCGAAGTTGTGCCATGTAATACTGTGCTTGGCTCCAGTCAGCTTCAGACTGCTTCAAACTGTTCCTGCTCCTACTGTTTCAAACTGCTTCAAAGTGCTTCAAACTGCTTCAAAGAATGTTCAGAAGGGCACCATTTTGCGAGGCTCGGGACACGCTGCTGCAAGCTGCCCGCGATGGCCGCTTGGCATCCGCTTTCAAGGAGATGCGCAAGGCGAGTGTTCTACAGTTTGGCTTCATGTGGGTGCCTGGTGTGACTAAGACTAAGACAATTTGATACAATCAAGTACAATCAATTTTTCTTGTCTTCAAGACCAACTGCGTCAATGCCATGCTTTTTGGGATAAGGTTTTGTAAGGTTTTGTGTGGTTTGATATGGCTTTTGTATGGTTTGAATCATATCTGGATTGATGATTCTTCATTTAAGTTCATTTGTCCTCAAGATTTCGAGAGTGGGCTGTTGCAAGATGTTGTAAGCATGCCTTTATTTGTCATTTGCAGATCCTGTTTTTGGCCACGTAAGAGTTCGAAAGTGTGATTCCTGCTGTGACGATGGGACAGGTTGAGGAGGTTGATACCAAGCAGGCTGAAGTGGAGTCCCTCCGTCGTGAGGCTTCGAAGTTGTGCCATGTAATACTGTGCTTGGCTCCAGTCAGCTTCAGACTGCTTCAAACTGTTCCTGCTCCTACTGTTTCTAACTGTTTCAAAGTGCTTCAAAGTGCTTCAAACTGCTTCTAAGAATGTTCAGAAGGGCACCATTTTGCGAGGCCCGGGACACGCTGCTGCAAGCTGCCCGCGATGGCCGCTTGGCATCCGCTTTCAAGGAGATGCGCAAGGCGAGTGTTCTACAGTTTGGCTTCATGTGGGTGCCTGGTGTGACTAAGACTAAGACAATTTGATACAATCAAGTACAATCAATTTTTCTTGTCTTCAAGACCAACTGCGTCAATGCCATGCTTTTTGGGATAAGGCTTTGTAAGGTTTTGTGTGGTTTGATATGGCTTTTGTATGGTTTGAATCATATCTGGATTGATGATTCTTCATTTAAGTTCATTTGTCCTCAAGATTTCGAGAGTGGGCTGTTGCAAGATGTTGTAAGCATGCCTTTATTTGTCATTTGCAGATCCTGTTTTTGGCCACGTAAGAGTTCGAAAGTGTGATTCCTGCTGTGACGATGGGACAGGTTGAGGAGGTTGATACCAAGCAGGCTGAAGTGGAGTCCCTCCGTCGTGAGGCTTCGAAGTTGTGCCATGTAATACTGTGCTTGGCTCCAGTCAGCTTCAGACTGCTTCAAACTGTTCCTGCTCCTACTGTTTCTAACTGTTTCAAAGTGCTTCAAAGTGCTTCAAACTGCTTCTAAGAATGTTCAGAAGGGCACCATTTTGCGAGGCCCGGGACACGCTGCTGCAAGCTGCCCGCGATGGCCGCTTGGCATCCGCTTTCAAGGAGATGCGCAAGGCGAGTGTTCTACAGTTTGGCTTCATGTGGGTGCCTGGTGTGACTAAGACTAAGACAATTTGATACAATCAAGTACAATCAATTTTTCTTGTCTTCAAGACCAACTGCGTCAATGCCATGCTTTTTGGGATAAGGTTTTGTAAGGTTTTGTGTGGTTTGATATGGCTTTTGTATGGTTTGAATCATATCTGGTTTGATGATTCTTCATTTAAGTTCATTTGTCCTCAAGATTTCGAGAGTGGGCTGTTGCAAGATGTTGTAAGCATGCCTTTTTTGTCATTTGCAGATCCTGTTTTTGGCCCCGTAAGAGTTCGAAATGATTCCTGCTGTGACGATGGGACAGGTTGAGGAGGTTGATACCAAGCAGGCTGAAGTGGAGTCCCTCCGTCGTGAGGCTGCGAAGTTGTGCCATGTAATACTGTGCTTGGCTCCAGTCAGCTTCAGACTGCTTCAAACTGTTCCTGCTCCTACTGTTTCTAACTGTTTCAAAGTGCTTCAAAGTGCTTCAAACTGCTTCTAAGAATGTTCAGAAGGGCACCATTTTGCGAGGCCCGGGACGCGCTGCTGCAAGCTGCCCGCAATGGCCGCTTGGCATCCGCTTTCAGGCAAGTCAAGGAGGCCGGGTCCTGTATTTTTTCGGTGTTTGTTTGGTGTATGCAGTGACAGTGTATGTGTCTTGGACCGCCTGGAAGTTAGACTCAGAGGTTTGGTGATCTTTCAACTTACCAACGTTTTCATTGTTGTCATCTTCCGGTTGGCATTGTTTGTCTTTTCGCACGTGCTTATATTGTGGAGTGCAGGCAGACAAGATTGAGGCACTTCGCCAGCAGGCAGGAAGGGTATTGTATTGTATCAAACTTTGCGTCCCAGACTTTGCAGGCGATGACTGATGCATTCAGTAATGGCAAATAAATAAAGAGAAGTAAGTATACAAGTTGTATATATAATATATATATATAACACAATCAATCAATATCTACTGTACACATTTTTTTACATCGATATATTGGGAGGTCCAGCCATCGAATGCCTTAGTCTGACCATCACTATTGATTGAGCCTGTGGCAGATAATTGTGATTTTCTCGCGCGTCTTGCCGGACAGGGATAGGATGAACATCCTAAAAGCACAAACGATTGTCAAGCTGCCAAATGTAGGTTGCTGTAATTTCATGTCTCGCTCTTTACGTGTTCTTTTTCTTCTTGATTTTGTCTCAATTCCCTTTTACTTTGTGTTTCTTGCAAACTCACCCAGACTCAGACTAAAGCTATTTGCAAGCTCTTTTCAATTCATTCTCAAGTCACATCCCTCCCAAATTTGTTCATACAATTTGCATCCTTCTCTCAAATCCCTCCTTCTCACTCTCTATCTCTCTATCTCTCTATCTCTCTATCTCTCTCTTCCTTTTTCATCCTTTTTGTTCTGTGAGGCTCGGGATGCCTTGCTGAAAGCCACTGCTGATGGTCGATTGACAGCAGCTTTGCTGCAGTCCAAGGCCAGGACACTCCCGGTAGACTGCAGAGAGATATGATGTGCAGCGATTTAGACTCTCAGATCTGGAAATTTTGATCCTTCTAGTACCAAATGTTACTAAATCTTCGCAGTGTATTTACGTATACTGTCTGTATCCATATCAGGATTTGCCTTCCTTGGGTTCTTTCAACCCACCTTTGTGCTGAGAGCCTGTTTTCGTGGATAGTTGCAAGGTTGAGCCCAAGAGCATCGACGCAGCCGAGACAGAGGACTTATGCAACTCATGCATACTTGTGCCATCTTGTGCCGATGGTCAGAGTGTTGGAGTCTCTTCGGTGTGGGTTTCTGCGTTTTGCATCAAGTTCTATCAGATTCTCCTGCCGTCGGTTTCTTGTCCTTTTTCTCTCTTTTTCTCTCTTTTGGAGCCTTTTTTTCTTTTTTTCTTTTTTTTTTTCTTTTTTTTCTTTTTGTATATGTTTTTGCACGTTCTCTTTGCGGCCTGGAGCTGCTCCGCGCGACACTCCTTGAGGACAGCGTTGCTGCACCAATGGAAACGGAACCGTCCTTGGAAGAAGCACGTGAAAAGGTCGCAAGCTCAAGCAGCGCACAGATATCTTGGCACATTGACATTCACATCTCATTTGGCATGTACTAGCCATCCAGCAGCAAGGGTCTGGGGTTCTGCTCAGGTTAGAAAATCAAATAAGTACTTTCTTCGGGAATTTCCATCTTAAATCCAATGAAACTTTAAAGTACGTTTTGAGTCAGGGCCTTTTCCAAATCAACCGAATTGTTTTTATTTCCCACTTTGTGTCAATAATGCACATGCTTGAATTTTGCGGCTGTTGGTTGGAAAACCATATTTTTCTAACAGACTTCTTCGAATAAATGCACCAGGGACGCTTTGCATGGAGGAAAAACAGCTCAAAGATATGCTGCATGTTGCATGTTTGCAGGAATTGCAGGCCTCGTTAATAGGATGTGGCATTTGTCAATATGATGCATTTTCTTTAGGGAACAACGGGGCATACTGCCTTTTGGAACAATCGAGCATTTTGGGAGTGGGAACACTGCTTGCTTTGCTTTCTAGTTATAGTGCTGATTTTTTCCCCAACGAGATGTTGAATTCTATTCGTAACCACTGCATTTGAAAGCAATGCCTTGAAGGCGTACCAACATATTGTGAATATGACAAGAGCTCAAAAGGTGAGTACGTTAATGTTGGGACTTTGGGCATTATGGGTGCCTTTACTTGGGTGCATCTTGAGGATTTTATAAATCTCCTGGCTTTCCTAAATTGGTATTTTTAAAGTGACAACAAAAACTCCAATTATGCATGGGCCAAATCTCAGG
Organism: Cladocopium goreaui; assembly: GCA_947184155.2. NCBI lineage: Eukaryota > Dinophyceae > Suessiales > Symbiodiniaceae > Cladocopium > Cladocopium goreaui. Next base: position 151,695 of record CAMXCT020000627.1, on the reverse strand, counting down.
TCCTAAACCATTTGCAAGCAGCAACATGAAGCAATTTATCATTTAGCGTACAGACATGTGGCGACATGTGCCAAACAACCAAGAGATGTCAGCAGCTGTCAGCACTTCTTATTTAACCATGTAGATAGATACCTACACATATCATATGTTCACATGTCCTTGGAAAAATGTATGTAGTATCTATGTTTGCATTGTACAACTTAGAGTCTAGAGACTTGCTGTGAGGCTCGATCTGCACTGCTCAACACGCTGAAGACTGGTGACTTTCAGAAAGCAATGCAAGAGATTGTCGAGAAGCGTCAGACACAGGTGGGAAGCCTGTCCAGAATGATTCTGTACTCTGCAACTACCAAAGCTGTGAAGTTCTCATTGGTTTGTTTGTACGAACAGATTTGTTCCTTGTACAGTCACTACCGTCGTCCTTGTATTGGAAAAAAACAAGGTTTTGAGTTTCATACATTTTCATACTGCAGTTACTACATATCACTTCACCTGCGACAGTGCGCAGGCACTTTCGGCAGAGTCTGGCTCTAAGACTCTAAGACCTTTCGGAGGGCACAGTGGGGCACATGGTTTTACAGTTTCACCATGTTTCACCTTTGAAAATCAGGGACGAGTCTTACCTGCTGGCACTGCTGGGCGTCTTTACACAAGAAGTGATTTGGCTCTGTCCCAGGCAACCTACACAGATGGAGGCCTTCACACAAAGACAGATTGAAACGAGAAATGCAAGACAACATTCACAAACTGCAACATAGTGACGAACATTGACATGAAAATTGACATGTTTGGTTCATCTTGGTTCATTACGTTTGATTTGCTTGTGAAGGACCTGTGAAGGACCTGTGAAGGAACTCATTGGAGCGTCTTGACGCAGGTGCCGCCTTCCGAGACTGTCGAGTGGCATCAGTTGCATGCTCAGACTTGTCTCCGACAGCAATGAGTGACAACGGCAACTCTGCACGATACTGCAGATTTTCTAGAGCGCAATGGAAAACACGGAGAAACAAAATAAAGAAGCTGTATACCATTCTTGTTCAACTCTTTCAATCTCTTGCTAATTGGCAGCATTTCTTCCGTTCAAAGGCCTTTGCAAGAGTCCGCTGTTTTCAAGATGTCGGGATCTTTGGGAATCGCGACAGTTTGATACAAGAAAGTGTGTCTGAGTGAGATTGAGCATGAGCACAGGCCCGGCCGAACCAAGAGACGCATCATCGGTGGCGTTGTTCGAGCACCATCCGAAGCAGTTCCCGTTGCAAGCTTGGAACATCTTGGAACATCTTGGAACATCTTGGAACTGGAACTCCAACTCTCCGCATATCTCCGCATTTTGAAGTTCAGAAAAGGTTCGAGGCATCCGGGGGCATCCGGCATCGGTACTGTATCTGAAGCGACAGCGAAAGGATGTGCTGTACCGAGGTGGATCCCTTGCCACCGCCTGCAGCGTTGCTGGCTGAGGGACGCAATGGAAATGGACGAAATGGACGAAATAGACACGAGGTCCTTGCGAGGTCCTTCCATGTCCTTGCGATGCTTGCGATGCTTGCGATGCCTTGATGCGTTGGTCGCGAGGTCAAAGCTTGCTTGGTTTATGGCCAGAGACCAAGAGACACTGCGAGAATCTGCGAGATGTGAGAAGTCCAAGACACAAAGTCACCAGGGCCAGGTGATCTCACAGTTAGACAGATCATGACAGATCTCATTGAGAGGCTGGTCCTGTTTCCAATGGCCTACGCCAGAAGGACTTCCCCATCTTCCCCGTTTTTTGCCTTCTGTGGAACAGTTGTGGAACAGTTGTGGAACCGTTTGTTCAGCTGCTTCCGTCAGGATGTGGCAACTTTTCAAATGGACGATGGGCTGGATACCGAGAATCGTGGTGGGGGCCTCGTTCAGTGCCTTGATTTGTGCAGTTTGTTGAAAGGCCGTTCCAGTTTCCTGGTGATAGACAGTAGAAGCGTTTTTTCTTGCATTTTGTTGTTGTTAATGAATTTTGAAGCCCACAAGTATTCCCTGTTTGCGACTGTTTTCCATACTCCTCATGCCAGCAATGCTCAACAGAACATAGTTGTGGAGGGTTCTGGTAGCTTCATGATGCTTCATGTAATTCTCTGGCAGCTTCTGACGCGTAGCGCATGTCAGGCCTTACGCGAAAATCCAGCCTCACCTCAATGCAGGAGCCTCAGGAGAATTCTGAGAGAATTGAGGCGATGCATCCGACGGCATCTGACAGCAATGGGTCACAGAACGTCACAGAACGTCACACGACAGTCTTGACGTTTGACCTAAAGTTTATCAAACTGTTTATTAAAAGACATTTTTCATTTTTCATCATTTAAAAAAAAAACAGTTTTTCCATTTCTCAGGTTTGAAGCACTTGGTTCTGCTCAGCTGATTCACATGGATGCTGACGATGAGCAGACTCATCAGGCACGGGGCTATTCTGTTTTTTTTTTTTTCACAGGGTTTCGGAAAGAGCTGATGCCAAATTGCGATCGGCATTGAGCATGTTTCAGAAACATCTTGATCTCATCTGATTTCCACTGATTCTTAAATTGTTTATTTTTTTATATTATTTTATTTTATTCTTTTGTCGTCATGTTTGGTCTTGTTTTACTGTATGAATCTGTATGAGCTATGACTCGGCTATGACAGCTATGATTCACATGTGATCTCTGGTTCCAAGGTGACATCAATGAGGCGGGGCAGAATGAAACGGCTTCACGGCCAAAGATCAAAAAGATCAACACAATGGCAATTGTTGACCAATTAAGTGGACCAATTAGTTGGACCAATTGGACAAATTAGGCTAATTATTGGCTAATTCATAACTAATTCATTTCTTGTTGATTCTTTAGCACTCTTGTGCATTTGTATGCATTTGTGACGTTTGCCAAGTTCCAACTGATAGCTGCTCCCTGAGAGTCAGACTTCTTTGCTTCTCTTTCCACTGACAGGCTTTCTTCAAGTTGCACGAACCTCAAACCTCAAGGTGCAGCACAAAATCTCACCTCAAGATGTGCACTGAATGATGTGGCGGACGTGAGTTGAATTTCAGGAGAGGCTGTTTAGCCAAGTCCATACCGTACAGTAGATCCATTCCTTGCCGTAGAGCATCCGTTGAGCATCCCTCGATCTGTTGATGATCCATCGTACCACTCGTTGTGTATGATTCGTTGTACCATGACTCGAAGGCCTGAAGCCTGGCATGACCAGCTCTATCCTTAAGACAATTTAAGACATCTCAAGCTGTTTTCAGTGTTTGGCGTTGAGAAATGCACTTCTACTTCTTGCAATTCAGGAAATCTTGGGTTCGAAGATTTGAATGATTTTGACAAAGTTTTCAGAGCTTAAAATGCCTTGAACAATTTCAAGTGTCTGGCAGTTTGGCACAGGTTCAGCTTCTGCCATGGCTTTGGACTTGGGACTGGATCTTGGTGCGAAGGACACCTTGTGACATGGTCAGAACTTGTGGCACCGGAGAGCCAGAGCATGAAAAGTATGGAAAACTACAGGATCATCAGATTATCACGTAGAATTACAGTATCACTTTTTGAAGTTGCTAGTAGTTGCTCAAACAAATCATATTATCCATCAAATGGTCTCAGTGTTGCACATGGCTTGGCTGGTTTTCCTTGAAATTCACAGCGAATCTGCTGAACAGCGGTCACGAAGAGAGAAACACAGGAAATTTATAGAACTCTTTACAAAGGTGTTCATTATTCTTCCAAACATTTCCAACCATTCAACCTTTCACATCTTGGAGGACCGAATTGGAACTCCTTCGATGGGTTCTCGCTGCTCTTCAGTGGAGACCTCAAGCCGATTTACTCTGATTTGTTAAATTCTATTTGAAAATTGCAGTCGCTTGGCTTCTGCTTTTTCCAAAGTGAAGCAACCCTTGACAACAGAATTCAAGCTCATTGTGGTTACAATTGTTGAGCAAAACAAGAGCAAATCTGGGATGAACAAGTCTGAACAAGTGCAATGTGCAATGTATTTTGTGTTCGCATGGCTTTTGACAAGTGTAGCTGAGCATTCAGAGTTTGATGTTATCCAAAAGAGAAGGTAGGTGGTGTGACAAATCCTGCAATGGTGCAGGTCGGTTCTTTGCGCGCTCTCAAGGCGAACAAGGCAGAGTCCTTGCAGAGTCCTTGTGAGACCAACAGAGTGTGACATTTCTGCACTTTTCGATCTTTTCTAGACCATTTTTATCCTTTTTTATCCTTTTTTATCCTTTATTCATCTTTATGTATTGTTTCTATTTGTTTCTTTCTCCACTTGCCACGGGTCTCTAGATTTTCTGTCAGTTGTCTTCCTCCTCTCCCTCCCTGTCCTCTTCTTGCCTCGCATGCTCCCCTCTCCGGACCTCTGCCTTTTCAGCTGGACCTCAAACATGTCAGAATGCATGCTACAATGCTAGAGATAAATGTTGGAACAATTTTGAACATATGTCAGACAATGTACATATGTCAAAGCTTTCTTAGGGTGGAGATCACCCTAAGTGGATCGTTTAATTGTACAATATTATATAAATATAACATGATAGAAGTAAAACTAAGTAAACATAAAATGATACACAGCACATAAGAAAATGTGTTTAGGAGAAAGCCTTGAACTGTCTTGAAGCCTCGCTCGCTGTGGCCAACTAGGCAAAGCCTCTGCCCTTCCTCCAGAAGCCCGGCTCAAGGGCTGACTGGTCCATTAGCAACGCGTCAGTCATGTCGGTGCCTAAGTTGTATCTCAAAAAACAACCGGTACAGATGTTGAGTTCAACATACTTTCAACCGCAAGACCAAACAAATCCAAACAGATGTCGTACTGTGACTGTGGGAATCCAGGAAGACAACAAAAGAATGGAGCACTGGCACCATGGCCGCTTTTTAGCGACTCGTCCGGACTTGGCGTGAGGGTCGAACAGATCGGTTGTTCCAAGTCGCTACATGTAGTCGTTATAGCCTATAACGATCATCTGTAGTGAACATTGGTTCGATCACATTATGATCACTGCATTGCTACATGATCAGCCTTACAGAGTGATGCGACCGTTTCTGGCTCAGAGCGACGAGGTGGTGTCCTTGCTTCGCATTTTCCGGGTGCCTAAGCGTCAAATTCTGCCAAGCTGTGTGTTGAACCTCGTGATGTGGAGCAGTACACAGAGTTGAGATGTGTGATACAATTCCAAATTTGTCAACGATTTCAACACCAAACAAAACACTCATTTGGATTCATTTAGGAGCTTAAGTGGCTTAAGTGGCTTAAGTGGCTTAAGTGGCTTAAATGGCTTAAGTTTGACTAAGGAAATGCCAGGGATTCGGCAACACGTGCGCCTTGCGGCTGTGAGGCGGATGTTCATCCCACATATGCCCACCCTGGCCCCGGTTTCAGGTACGGCCCAAGGCCAATGCAAGGCCTGACCTTGACAGCTTGGATTTGATGTTTTTTTTTTTTTCAGAATCAAGTTAATTGATGTTAATTGATGTTAATTGATGTTAATTGATGTTAATTGAATCATCTGGAGGTGATACCCGACATGTATAACCTCACTTCTTGTTCGCAAATCGCAAGATATGGCAAGAGACCATGGACTTTACTTCAGAAAGGGGTTGTCGCAAGGTGACTGTGTGCCTGGCACAACCCAATGTCAGAGCCTGAAATTAACGACCAAAATCAGCAAAGATGTTGCGGGCATCTCACAACTGCGGGGCGACATGTTTTAGATTTTTGGCCTTTGGATGACTTTGGATGAGACTTTGAGACTGCCATGACATTGCGGACATTGCGTCCTTTCCATCCTTTGATTTCTTTGATGCAGACTGGAAGAGACTGGAAGAGACTCTTTTTTTTGACTTGAGCAGTTTTGAGTCTTTAAGTTGCTGGATGGTACTTGACTCATTGGGCTCACAGATGCCCACTGTCCTGCATGGTCTCCTTTGATACAAGATGCTGAGCTGCAGTTTAGCAGTTGATAACGGTTGCCTCTGCTTCGGCATGAAGTGTTACTTCACACAGTGCAGCACAGAAGCCATGAAAAAAACATGAAAGACCTAGGACCGATTCGGAACGATTCACTGGACAGCAAACCGAGAGCTTCGAGAGCTTCGAGAGCTTCGAGCGATGGCGATCCTTAACGTCGAAAACCAAAAATGGACTCGATAAATCTGTGATAAAGAGAGAACATTTGTTTATTTAAATCTATTTAAATCTCAGATAGGACTCGAAAGAGAGAAAAGAAAGACGTCGCCACGTCGCCACGGGGTATATATCATGGCCAAGACAAAAGAGACTACCTTGAATGCCACTTGAATGCCACCCTTTGAATATAGGCCTGAACGGGGTTTGTGTCTATCGCGCTTCTGCTCTCCCTCCAAGTGCGTGTAATCTACAAGTAAGGCCCTTTCGGTCCCTTTCGCTTTTCGCAGTTTATTTTCGAAATTGACGATTCTTGAGTACTTGTCTCGTGTTAGGTTTCAGGAACCATGGACAAGATCTTAAGTGCCTATCTCCAGTAGATAGGAGAGACACGGCTGCGTTCTCTTTTCGAGGACAGATGACAAAGATGGTCTTTCTGACGAATCCAAGGGAGTCACCCATGGTTCTGCGCTTAGCAAAGCTTGACGTCACTAGTTGTCCCTTGGCGGACTTGCACGGATTCTCTTGCATGGACACCTATGGAAGGATCTCAAGTGAGGTGAAGTGATCCGAGATTATCAACCTGCACCTGGTGCGAAGCTTTGCTGAAAATAAGATATCAGGGAGAACTTCAAAATAACGTCAGAAAAGTTTCTTCTTCAGCTGATGGCAAATGCAGAGACATGAGCAGAATATACAGATTTGCACTAGATTTGCTATGATTTGCTGATGGCTGCAGCGGCTTCTGCGGGTTCTTACCTGGCAACGAGTCCGTTGATTTTCGGAATCGGTTTGAAAATTTGTTGTTGCCACATCTCCCAGTCTTTTCATGATTGCTTGTGCCAAACGTTTGTGGGAACACCTGGCTATGTGGGATCTATGCTGGTGTTGTATGGTGGAATTTGATTCTGTGCTCTGGGCTTTTAATTTGCAGAAGTGGGAAATGTTCCTGGGACTCTTCTCCTCTTGCGATGATAAGGAAATGGCGGTCTGGTCGGCCAGATTATGCAACTTGTTATGGGGAAGAAGAGATGAACTCTCCACGTAGACATGCTTTTTGTACAGTGCTTTTCGAGCCATCTGCATCGACGCAAGCTCTGAGGCCGCTGTTAACAAGTTATACTTTGAGCACCGAGTAATGAATCACGCGGAGGGGTCTTTGGAGGCATTGATCCAGAAGAGTCTCGATTGCAATAAGCTCAACAAGCCGAAAAACAAACGAAAAGCAGAGCAAAAAGCAAGCTGGGCTAGTCGTCAAGAAGGCCTCTGTAGAAGGTAAAGGAGGCGACCAAAATACCAAGATAGACTTTATCTATCACAAGCATTTTGCTAGGCTTCTGCAAGATTACTGCAGGTATGCAAATTGTGACTGGCTGAGCTTAGACAACATATTTGTACCCATATGTTTTCCTTGGTGTCGAAACCCTCAACTATAGCTGTACCTTGAGATATGATGGTAGCAGTTTCACGAAATCTGCGAGCGAACACATTGAGGTTCATGAAAAATTGGGATGCCGCTTTGCCGCGATTGGAACGTGGCAAAATGGGACCCTTCGAGATCTTGCTGTTTAGAACAAATTGAAGTTTGCAATGTTTGCAACTGCACCAGTCCCACCTTGTCCCAATTGGTTCTGGAGTTTGCCAAGGTTGAGTGCCGCCACATTGCCAGCACACATCAGTGGCAAACCATGGACGTCAGCAAATTCAAGGCCAGAGCAAGAGCAGAGCTGCACAGCGCGATGCGGCCACAACTCCAGCAGTGACAGTGAACAATGCGAAAAGGTGAACAACTCAATGGTTTGTGCAACATGGTCAACATATGTCAACATGCTTTTCATATCTTTTCATATTTCACATTTTCCTATATTATATCTTCTCGTGTCAATACGAGTGTACTAACATGACCATGACTCTTTGGCAGACGCATTCAACAAGTGTTTCAACATGTTTCAACATTACATTGAATGTCTTCAGAGCAGACACAGCAGGAGAGAGAGAGGCAAATCCTTGGCACGACAATTACATCAGACAGTTTGACATTTTTTGAATTTTCGGTTTTGAATTTCCCCCTCCGTCTCCTCAAAGACCAGCGAAACCATTGTGTTCACAACGCTGAATTGGCCTAAGCTTTGATAGCCTTGGGATACTATCAACATGTTCGGCGGTAGGCCTTTCTTACCAGGTCTTGACGCTTTACACATTGCAACATGTGGCAAATCCATGTAAATTTGCTGGTGCATAGGTGCCTTCTGTTCAGAATGGCAACCACATCCTCACTGGCAAAATGAAATTCTCGAAGCAAAACAAACAGATATGAAATTTCGCATTGGATTGTTTTGGCATCAGCACTGAACCTTGTCGCACCGGTGAATCACAATGACACAACCCAATTGCATCATATTACAGTACATCATCATATTACATCGATGACAAGACGCATGGCATAATATGTGGAATATGTGCACACTGCAGGGTTTCTCTGGATTTCTCTGTTCCCAAGAGAGCCCGCTTCAGGCCGCTTTGAATGGTGGCTGCCCTTTCAATGCACAGCTGCTGTCAGACATGAGTCACGCAAATGTGTTGACACTTTCGCTGAAGAGATGCCATTACGAGTTTTTATATAGTGGCATAAATGTGCAACATGCGATTCTTGTGATTCATGCGATTGAGTCTGAAAGTCTGAATCTCAACGTTTCCCGAGGATTGGAGAGACTCCAGAGTATTCAGCGACGGTGCCCTTGAATCATTTGGAGTCACGAAAGTTAGCTTGCTCAAAATCATTTGCTAGTTTAGTTCGCTTTGCTTTCGCAAACGTATCGGGGTAGAGTCGGCGCTCAACGATTCAAAGCCTCTACATTGACTCTACATTCAAATACCGTAATGGTGAAATCTGGAAGGGCGGAGACGCCCAATATTTAAAGGCCCCTCCCCTGCCCTTTTGGATGATGAAGTTTTGGAAGGTGTTGTGTGCTTTGTGCGTGGTGCCTTTGATGCCTGCAGTGGCACAAGATGTGGTAGGTCCTGGTAGGTCTCAGTCGCCTAATCTCCGCACCTGCAACATCCTGCAATGTTCCACACTCTCGGCTTCAACTTTACCATTTAAAAGTTCTGCATCAAAATGGGAGCTAAATCAGGATTTCTCACGCTTACGCTTCTTATATTGCATCCTTGACAGAATAAGACAAGATCCGTGCTGAAGTGGCTCAAGTCTGCTAAGTCTAGCGGCTCACACTTAATAGCATGGGAGGTGATAGATTGAAGCACAGTATGGCATAGACTCTCCTTATCCTTTCCAAGACATTATTACAATGCACGGCGGCCAATCATATCATATCTCAATAGAATTGATTTCTGAAAGTTCACTTGCCAAGAAAAGCTGTACGCCTTCCCATGCTTGTTCCCTTTCTTGGCTTGAGTTCTAGGTCACCTTGAATCATCTTGAATCAGTTTGATTTTCAGTGTGGGTCACTTGCGATTTTCAGGCAAGCAGTGCCGAAGCAGGAATGAAGAATTTTGGAGCTGCCTTTCCTGAAGGACCCTGCACATGTCTTTGACTTTGCGTGTGGGCCTTTAGATCTTTGACTTCTTTTTTCAAATGAGTTTTGACAGGTTTGGACTCTGGACAGGTTTGGAGGCGCTTTCCCTTTCTTTGGACTACGGTTCTTCCTTTTTGCTCGAAGCTGATGTGAAGATACAGGATCTGCATTCACATCTTCCCACTTTTGCGCAGGATTTGCATGGGAGGTGCTCGAAGTGTTTTCCGGTCCACCAAATGCGACTTATTTGAAGAGTGCGGGAAATTCATAAGAGATCCGCTCTAAAACGCTTATAAGGATTTTTTAAATCCGAAGGCCAGAAATGCTTGGGCAGGGATGTATTTCAGATTTTGTTAGAAGGCGGAGTCCTGTATATATGCAGCAAAATCGCTTTCCTGCATCTTAGCGCTAGATTTGCGCTAGCGTAGCGCTAGATACTTTTACATAGCCATTCAAGTGAAACGTAGTCAGGCCCGATGCTTTCTTTCCCTCCAGCTTGCATAAATTCTTCACTCATGTGTAAGGTCTGTTGGGACAATTGAACTTTAAAGGCGGAGTCCTGTAAATACGCAGTGAAGGTGATTTTCGTAGAGAAGACCTCTAATAAAGAACCCAATAACTGCAACTGTGTGTCAGTGCTTTGCTCAGGTGACCTTTAAGTGGAGACACTTCGGGAAAATGACCGGCACCTTCAAAGACAAGCATGGCAAGGACACGATTTGCCACATTTTGTCACTGTCTCTATCACTTTCTCTACCCCCATGCCTTTGAGGTCCCTTTGGGAACTTGTGTCCCCTGGATCCCAGACAAAGGATCACGAAGGATCATGAAGCGCCGTGAGCTTTGCGCGGAGTGTTGCTTCTGCTTCTGACTGTAGGAGCACAAGGGAAATGGGGAGATGCTGAACATCATTGGCCTTTGCATTGCCAAGGCTTTCCAGAACTCTAAACCAACTCTTCATGTTTGAAGTTACCGTGCTTTGTCCCGTGATTGGAATGTAACGAACGGTGCAGAGATTTGAATGGAAGTAGACCCAAAAGCGGGGTTGAGTCTGACTTGTGTGTTGGACTTGTGGGTTCGGGGGCAACCTGCAGATCTGCGTGATCTGTGGATTTTTGCAGGTATCTGAAGACCTGAAGATTGAATCTGTGGACGTGTACTATAATCCAAATGTCTCTTGCCAAGAATTCGACTTTCCGAGACAAGCATTCCAGAGACCCAGAGACAGGACTTGAGTAAGTTGATGAAACGAATCTGACGATGATCTCCTCGATGTTAGTCACCAGGTTTGACATCACGATGTCACGACATGTCACGACATGTCACGACATGTCACGACATGTCACGACATGTCACGACATGTCACGACATGTCACGACATGTCACGACATCACGTTACGAAGGAGCATCATGACGTGCTGCGACATGTTACAAAAACCGTTGCGTCATTTTGTTCATTTTGTTCATTTTGTTCAATGTGCGCCAGAGATGAGGATTTAGTGAGACCGTTGGCGACCTGAGCCACTGAGAGCTGCAAGCTGCGAGCCGTGAGCGGCTCAGTTCCCGCCGTGCGGGCGCCTTCCAAAGTGAAGCCGACGCGGAGCGGACGTGCAGCGGACAAGGCGTCAAGGCGTCAAGGCGTCAAGGCGCCAAGGCGCCAAGGATTCATGAGGATTGTGCGTCTTCAGAGAAATCGGCCACAGACTGAACAAAGATTACACATGATTAGACTAAGTTACACTCAGTGTATCGCACATGCACGAAATGAGGGTTGCCAATGCGCAGCGCTGTTTCACCTCGAGATCAGATGTGAAAATAGTCTGAGTTCATAGTGTCATAGTGTGTGTCTAACGCCTATGCGAAGACTGGGTTTTAAGACCGGATCTGAGTTCAGGCAATGTCAGATGCAAAGGACCAGGAAGAAGAAATCACATCAGGAAGGTTTCGCAAGGATGAAAGGCTGAGCGAATATCGATGAATCAACAATAAAAAGATGTCAAATGTATCAGAATGTAATTGAATGTAATTGAATGTAGATTTTTAATGATGCAACATGATGCAGTATTATATGGATGTGTCGTGGTACCAGTTTGGTGATATTTCTTGTCCCGCTGAGGTGCTGCGAGGGAGCACCACATGGTGCAAGTGCTTTCGATGTTTTGTCCTATTTTGATCATTTTGTACTTTGAAACTTTTTTTGGCCAATTCAAAGTACTTTCGCGTCCTCTGTTGGCCAGGGGCTTCCGTGAAAACTAGGAACGTTCAGACGACACAAAATGGCACCCTCAAACCTCTCCCATAGTTTTGATCATTTTCTCCCACTGTCTCCTGGGACCAGTGCTGTTTTCCAGCTGTGTGCCGTCCTTATTTTCGGGCTGACAACGCCCTGGCCCAACAGTCTTCAACAGAGATCAGATTTCGTTTGGCTTTTCGCAGCCCTTGCATGTCGAGTTCAGAGTGACCGACTGCATGTTGGCAGATCAGTGTCTCACCATGCGACCATTGCACTTCCGATGCAGTGCCGATGGAGCAACTTTTCACTTTTGCATCGACTTCGCGCCTGAGCCGAAAGCCCAACCACTCAATCTGTTAAGATGAGATAAGACAAGAGAAGACGAGACAAGACGAGCAAATGCAAACGACTCATCAGAGAACCTGTGGCAGGTTGGCCTGTCGTCTCGTTTGCGATGCTTTGTGTATCAACGAAGTGCATCATCGCGACCGCTAAGCCTCTTTGTGGCTCTGAGCTTGGCAGTTTCTTTTGCAAATCTATGCCGCAATGCCTTTTGAACATCATGGAAGAGCGTACGATTGGGTGAATCAGTTTTACATGAATACACTACATATATAATATAGTGTATGTATATATGTATATATATATATATCATATATCATATATCTATTATTTATATATATTCTGTATATATCAGTATATATAATATGTATATTGGGTAGCAACTTACAGCCTTTGTTGCAGCAACGCAAGATGCCTTGGTGAAACACTTAGATTTGAAGTGGTCAGGTAGGATGTCCATGTGTTGGTCACCTTCCGCCATGGAAACGCCGTGGGCATGAGCTTCTTCTCCCAAAGAACTGCCCGCTCAAGAAATAAGTGTCAGGACGGCTCTCTGGAATAGCAAGCTCGAATTGTTGTCTACACCACGATACTGTGCACTGAATATCACATTGGATATTGAAACACGCATACGCCTTTCATGTACTTCAGACAATAGACACCTCAGCAGTTTGAACATCGCCTCTTCTTGGATCAACTTGCTCAACTGTAGATTACTGTTAATATTGTGAGATCTTATGAGCTTATTTGCACCAGAAACAAGTGCTACCAGTGCTACCAGTGCTACCTCTCTGACAGGTTTTTGTTATTTATTTTAGATAAAACCATTTTGTCCTTCAAGGAAAAAAACGCCACATGGATTTTGACTGGATTCAAAATTTTGACTGGATTCAAAATTATATCTGATTCCACTGATGTGCTGTGTTGTTTCAAGTATAACAACATATTGCGATTCAGCGACCCTTGTGTCTCCTGTTGTCGCAGAAGTTGATGTCTCCTGAATGTCAGGATTTCTGAATTCGTCCCACCCCACTATTTGCAGCTCAGCAACGAGAGCGCATGCATTTTCAAGCAACCATTCCTTCATTGTCAAAAGTACCTGTACCTTAAAGTGCTCCAAAAATCCACATTGATTTCTAGATCAAATTTGTATCAAAGTTATATACAAAATCAATGATAATATTATATTACAAGTCAGTTTCATTCGATTTCAAGATTTGAAAGATCTGAAAGACACCAATCGAAACAAATCTACCGATGTAATGTCATAATGAGTCATTACTGTGTCGAATGTCGAATTCCGCCCTGCAGGAGAAGTTCCTCCAGCCGGAGGATGTAGAATGTGACTTGTGTGACTTCGGCACAGAGTCAGAGAAAAACGAAGAAAGACGCGACAGAGAGAAAGACGAGAAAGATCGAGAAAGGAGCGAGAGAGCCGATTCACGATGTGCGAAGGAAGCTGACGCGAAGGCGAAGGCATTGCAGGAAACAAAGCACGAGAACCAAACACGGAAAGATCATAACCAAAAGCACGCTGCCACATTTCGTGAAGATCGTCCCGATCGTGGCGAGCCCGGAGCAAATGCAAATGGAGCCAATGTCTCTGCCCTGACAGACTCCATCGATGCCATTGACAATCCAATTGGCTTGCTGCACCCCGAGATTCCATTCATTCCATGTCATTCCATGTCATTCCAGAATATTCCAGAATATTCCACACGCTAATGATATCTAATTATATATATTGTTTAGCGAGATGTCACAAGCACAAAGGACTTCCAGGAGGTCTTCCAGGAAAGATATCTCTTGAAGCTTTTTGAGATTCAATTAGATTGAAGTGGTTTGGACAGTTTGGACACTTTGGACTTTTAGATGACTTTTGGACTTTTGGACTTTTGGACCTGAATTATGAATTTTTGTTCATTTTTTGAATCTTTTGTTCATTTTGGGACCTTTAAGAGCCTTTTGTATTGCTAAGGCAGAATCTGGTTGCCAGACATTTATGTCGCCCAGTCGTGAAGGCCGTCGCCTGGAGTCGAGTTCCGAGTTCCTTCCTGAGGTTTTCTCCGACTTTTCTCCTTTCTTCGATCGGGATATGTCTCGGAATGTCTCGGATATGTAGATATCTTAGAAAGGATCGATATTGTATGATATTGTAAAAGTATTGTAAACAATGCTAGATTCTGCTTTAAATTGCTTTAAACTGCTTTAAGGATCTTGAAGGGTTCCATGACTGGAGAATTTCATGTCATCGCCCTTGATTTGACTAGATTCTTTTGGTAGACTGCGATGTTGTGGTGCAAGAGTGGACAGTTGGCCTTTCCAGAAAGCGGTCATGTGAATGTGCCCAATGTAATGCCATTGGGAAATCTAATAGAGGGTCTCAACTAGTCTCAACGATTTAAAAGTCATCAGCAGCCATCAACAATCCTAGTGGTCCGAAATTTGCTCATGCTGAACTGGCAGCTCTGCGCCCAGGGCTAGTTTGTTTCTGTAACTTGCTCAAGACCCCACAGTGACCTTGCCAATTCTGTAGCCTCATTAAGGAGCTTGGCGGGCAGCTAGCCTCGTTACTGAGGTTTCCAGTCTATTGAAACCTGTGGAGGTTGTTTATCTCAGAACCTCCTTAAGGAGGCTGGCGACCAGCCAGCCCAGTTAGCGAGGTTCCGAACCTTCAAACCCCGAACATCATGCTTTCCAGTTTTGGTTAAACATGAGTCAGCCGACTAGTGTTTGCTTGTAAAGCTTCCTTATCCAATATTGTCTGGGGTATTTCGTTGGCCCTGTTCATGCCACCTTTGAAAGCAGACTCGACGCAACATGACGTGAATCCTACCTACCTGGCATAGGTTCTCTCATGTTCTCTCCATATTCTGTCTAGATTCTGGAGGCCCAGTCGATTCTGTTGAGCACCCTGCAATGGACGTTGTGGCATTCTCTGCGGAGTTTTTGGAGAGAACCTCCCATCATCGAATCTTATATGTCATGACAACATGCGATGTGCAGACCCTCTTATGGCATGACTGTACGACATGTTTTTTGGCTATGACGTAATCGTAGAATATCTTAGATATAATTCTGCCACAAACTGTTTGCTGCTTGGAAATTTGGCATCTGTGGATTTCTGGCAAATGTACCAAGGCAGGCGCACCATCACAGGCATGCAGCACCGCGCAATGCTTTCAAGAAATTACACCACATGGGCTGGTCAAAAACAGAGTCGACTAAACCAGCCCCCCTCTGCATTCTATCTACATCCTTCGTGACAAAGCTCAAAAAAAATAAGTCCGACTAACAACCAAACTCGACAGAACTGCAAGAACAGAGGGAAAGACACTTCAACTTTGGGTCCGCTTCAGACCAAAGATGCCCTTCCCACCTAAAATTACATTTGCATTCAATACTGTCTCCACAATTACTTTAATCATCAGCTGGACCCTCTTACTCCTTCAAGCACGATGTGGTAGGATTTGGTTATTGTTCCAAGACAGGCGAAGGAGCAGTCTCTGCAGGGCTGCAGCAAAATGATCTGCAACAAAATTGAAAATAATCTTTTTGTCATTGCTGTAATCGGCTGTAATGCCACTGTATTTGTTTATTTTGTTTATCGTTGCGTATTTTTGCGCATCGCTGCGTTGTCGTCGTCGCCGCTGTGGCTGGTGCCTTGTCCTTACATGTCCTTACCCTGTCATCAGGGGGACGTCGAGTATGCCTTTGAGCAGTTGGACAGTGGAAGCTTCGTTGCAAGCGTCTCAGTGGCAGCTCTGGAGCCTATCGCCGGTTATCCCGAGCTGAAGAAGGCCGATTGGGGAAGATCGGGGGAGATCGGGGAAGCAGGGTGGCCGGGCCAACAGCTCGAGCAATAGAAGGCCCTTGGAAAGGCTGTTGCAGGTTGCGTTACCCCCGATGGATCGTGTGTCACAGAAGGTTCGTTGCTCACGAGAGCCATTCAAAATAGACCGTTGATGGGTTCACAAAGGGGGTTATACTACCTGGATCTACCTGGCTTATTTGGCTTATGATGTACCAGAACAGAACTACCCATTCACCGACCAGTATAATTTGATGGGATACTGAGATACTTCCTTTTTTCGTTCCTCACACAAGGTTTGTGGGTCGTTTGTGCATGTTAAGACCACACGTCTGTGCACGTTGAGCTTTGCTCCTCTACGGAAGTTGCCATTCTTGTCTGTGCACGTTCCAAATCATTGCTGCAAACAGTGAAACATTTGTTTGAACGTGTTTTGTCTTTGACCATGCATTTTCGTGGTGATATTAACGGATACGAATGGTGATATCGATGGGGATACTTTTTTGAACAAAGCGATAAGGGTAGATGATGGTAGATGGAGGATCATCCTGCAGTCGCTTACCTTGGTCGATGAGGCACAATCATCACAAGAGCTTCGGTTTTCGCAGACTTCCCAAAGGGTTGCCATTGTGGTGGTCTGGTGGTGGTCATAGCTGGTAGAACCCAGCCACTCTTCCCTGGCCCCAGCCCACCCCATGTAGCGATGTGGTTCCTAAGATATGTCGAGTAGCGATAACTGCTGGTAGAAGTGTTCTGTTTGGTGGTTGTATGTGTGTTGAGTGTGTTGTGTGGGCGGTTGAGAGTTTTGATGTGCAACGAGTGGATCTCCAATGTATGCGGATAAGTCGCTTTCAATGTGCGCGGATGATTTGTTGATTGCTAATATCATCAATCAAGTCAAGAACCAATACTCACCCTTTGGAATGCCTCCGCATAATGCCACGTAGGATTCTGTTTCACAAGACATCCTCCATGGAAGTTTGTAGAGAAATTCCGACGTATGAATTGATTAAATGGCCGCCACCAAGAGCTCGTTCAAGAGAAGGATGAGCAGCGGGAAAATGTATGCAGGCAGTATTCTATTGTCTTGTGTCTCATACTGGAGTGGTTGAGTCTTGTTGGAGTTTTGTCCGATCCCGGAGTATTCTATTGTCTTGTGTCTCATACTGGAGTGGCTGAGTCTTGTTGGAGTTTTGTCCGATCCCGGAACAGTTTCCCAACTGGAGACTGAAGTATTTTGAAGACCCGTTTTTCCTTGACTTATCCTTGACTTGCCAATTGCCCCAAGACATTCTGAAGGAATTCTTTGTTCATTGGACATTGCTTTGCAGATGCAGAATGTTGCTGACAGTGTGCAGGCGAGTGCAAAGAAGTCTGCAGCCAGGGAGGCTTTGGTTTACTTTGAGCAATTTGAGCACTTTCAGGCCGACGGCGCGTCGAATCTTTCGACGAACAGAATGCAAGTGGAATCCGGTGGACCCCGGGGTGGACCCCCGGGGTAACCGCTACCCAGAAATTCATACACTTTGGCAGCGTTTAGCGTTTGGCAGCGTTTGGCAGCGTTTGGCATGCTTGTTGTCAGGATTTAGAGAAAGTCGCTATATCGAAGCAAAGAACCGGCAAAGCAGGCATGGCAAAGTGCTTTTCTTTTCGAAAGAATGCAGACGCAAAGCTGACTGGTGAGAGGTTTTCATTGCCATAGACAGGGTCAGGAAAATCACTGTTCAAACGGGATTTTGCCAACGAGCTCACGAAAGCACTGCAGGTGGTCTTGATGAGGTGCAGGAATCTTCTGTTGCAGTCAGTGAAGTTTGAAGATCCTGACATCTCCTGACTACAGTCCTGTTCGGTCTTCCAATCCACTGCGCTCTAAGGAAATGGCGCGTCGCAAGGAGCCAAACAATAAGATACATTCGACACAGTCAACTGAGTCAACTGTACACAGAGAAGTCTCGAATGGGGACAATCGAGAGAAACAAAATCAAAGAAGTCACCACTCCGCCGGGCATGTCGGACACTCGATCGGACACTCGATCGGACAGCCGATCGGACAGCCGATCGGACACTCCGCCAAAGTCCTCAAAGCCAAAGGTGCCTCAGGCGCCTCGGGCCGTCGAGCCGTTGGGCCGTCGTTCATGCCAAGCTACGACAAATCTCGAACATATATGAACATATCTTGTCATGCTCTCATCACGTTGTCATCACGTTGTCATCATGTTGTCATCATGTTGTCACGGCTTGTGCCGAAATTCATGTAGGTAAAAGTGGATGTCATTAGCGGCCGACACACTGGAGTGTTTTGAGCGCACTGAGATCCATTTATTGTACGCCCCTAATCTCAAAGTCATCTTGGGTCAACCACTGTCTATAGATGGAAAGCATCGGAAAGCTGCCTTGAGTCTGCTCATGGCTGTGCTGCTGTGCTGCATACCTGCAGTATCCAGCATGTTGTTACAAGGATGCAAGTGAAGATATAGGATACAGATGTTAATACAGAAAGCAGAAATATGTTTTAGCTCTTCTGTCATATAATTACTGGATACAGGTGCTCTTACATTCTTGCAAGAAGGCTGTTTCGGCTAAGTGGATGCTGTGCATTTTATGCACTTGATTGTGGTTAAAGATTGAAAGATAGTTTTCTATTGAGATTCTATTGAAATTTTCTATTGTGTTTTCATGCGTTGCAGATATTGGAGAGCTGCGCTGCGCCTTTTCTTTTGGCCAAGTTCGGCCGTCAAAGAGTCCAGCCAGGTGAAGCCAGCTTCCTGGAGCCTGAAGACGCCAAAGGAAAAAGGCACGGATAGAAAAAAGAGTTACCGGAAGTTTTTCCGAAAAAAGACAAATTGAAAATCTGCTGAATAGAACTGAATATGTCACTAGTCACTAACATGTCTGAATATGCTGTTTGATGCTCTTTGTGTATGGTTGCTTCTGCGTCAATTCCAATTCCAATTCACTCAACAACTTTTAGCATCTTTTACCTCATGTGCGTGGAGTGGAGATTTTAATGCAGCGCACGAGTACCTTTGGAGAGTTTGGACTTTCCAGGGCTTGATGCTCTGCATGCTCCTTGTTGAAAGCCCTGCTCTAGACTTTAGACATCTTTAGACATCTGCTTGACATACTAGACAGATCTAGACAGGCAAACAGCCTCGCGATCCGAAAAAAAAGCGAAGGTCTCAAAAGCCCAAGCTCCTCGGATGTGATATGGGTCCCATATGATGTGATATGTGGATACAGTGGATACAGTGGATACAGTGGATACAGTGGATACAATATAAAATGATTGTACAGATGAGCCAACTTTCTGACATTGAGGTAAAGATCTTCCAGAAGCTAGGCGTATCCGTAGCGAATCCGGTAGGCGGGATGTTTTGATGATTGATTCAGGGAGGCTGTGCATGCTGCTGTCAGGCTGTCAGTGCATGCTTTGTGTCACGCACACTGTGCACTTTTCCCATCTTTTCCCAGCTGTACAGGTGTACTCAATGAAAAGATTGCAGCAATTGTCCGGAGACAGGTGACGCAGGATGACGTACCTTGGCTGCAGGATGCAAGCAGTGTTCAAGCAGTGTTCAAGCAGTGTTCAAGCAGTGTTCAAGCAGTGGTCACATGGAGTTGGCTGACCTACTGATGCACGGATGAAGCATGAAGTAGCATGAAGTAGAATGAAGTAGAATGAACGAAGTGCACAGAGACATGATGCTTAGATATCCTACAGCTTTGAGACTGTCGGGCAGCAGTTCACGTGCACAGACTCTCGACCGCAGAGCAAGCCTTTGCCATGGAGATACCGAGAGTGGTTTGCAGCACGAGCTACATGAGCAAATGTCTTGCTGAGTGCTGAGTCTTGCTGCGTGTTTGCTTTGCATGTTTGCCTGTTTGCTCCATTCGGAGAATGCCTCAGGTGTCAGTTGACCTCGAGTCACTGGGAATTGGTCAAGAAGTGTTGCAAGCATCTAGCGAGCCTGTCGCCAACAAGCGTGAGGCCTCTCGTTTTGGATGAGTATGATGTGAGTTTTCAATGTTTTTTGATCGCAGTGAACAGATCATGAGCTGAGAAACAAGTCTTTCCTTTATATAATATTGATATTACCTGCAACTTCTTTTGTACACGCCTTGCTTTGGATCTGATGATCTGATGCCTTTGCTCCAGCTTGCCTTTGCATTTCCTTTGCATTTCCTTTGCTTTCCCTTTGCTGCTTTGTGATCTTGGTGATGCTATGTGCTTTTCCTTTGGGATGCTTTGACTCGCTCGTGTATCCCTTTGTCGCCGCCAAGGCAAAGATTCTTGCTGCTGATGCGCTTCTTTCCTCCGACGTGTCGGACTTCCAGCTACCAAGGTGAAGTCGAAAGTGGAACATCTCGGAACATCTCAGAAGAGTTGAAAAGGTTTGTGACAAATCACAGCCGCACAGTGACTTCACGACTTCACGGGTCATTTTAAACATTTTGTTTGTCATTTGTCCCATTTGCCTCACTAACTTTGGTTCCACACATTGCACAGCTGGAGGAATCAGCAAACCCATCTTGAACCCGTCGAAGCTGTCGAAGCTGTCGAAGCCGAAGCCATGTCACTGCTGTACGAAATAGTGCAGCTTTTACTCAGGACTGTTTCAGCTCACTTTCTCTGTGATGTATTTTCATTGCAGATAGCAGTGAGATGCAGTGACGGTTTGTAACGGTTTGTAGTTATTCAAAGTTGTTCAGAGTTTTTCATTTTGCACAGCCTGCAAGCCTTTTGCACAGCCTGTGGATTTGACAGGCGAGATCCAACTGAGGATGACATCATCTACACGGTGGAGGAGTTTTTCTTTTTCCAAAGCAGATTGCTCATGCTTGTCTTAGGAGGGGTTCCAGCAGATTCAGGTTATAGCATGTTATAGCACGTTTGAGACTCCATATACTTTAAACATCTTGAAACCGTGCATAATGTGCACATAACCTGCGGATAATGTGCATATATTCATGTCCATTCACTGCGAACTCCTTGTGCCACAGGAGCTGGAGGAAGGTTTTGTTGCGACAGTGAAAATTCCCATCATGCAGCGGTTGCCAGCGTGTCAGGGAGAAGTAGCAGCAACCAGGTGCCGAATCGCCGTTTAGCTGTTCAACATCTTGCAGCAAAAATAGCTGTTTCTAGCTGTTTTCAGATTATAATTTCTTTTTTTCCGATTTTGTCCTTGAGCTGGGTGCGAGGACAGAGGCAAAGACTCTGGCAGCCGAAGCAGCCTTGCTCTCCATCCGCGAAGCTTGATGTGAGAGGCCGACAAGACTTTGACGACTTTGACTTGGGTCAACCACAGCCTACCAGAGTGAATCACACTGCGTTTGGTCGGCATCTCTGAGGCATTTCCGAGACATGGGACAGCGATGTGCTCGCGAAGCCAAAATGACGCATTTTGCATCGGTTTTGCATATCGGGCGGATCTTTGGGGATAGAGTCTGAGGTGTAGAGTTACTCTTGGATGTTTGGCCAAAGTGTGAAGTCGTGAAGCGAGTCTTCAAAATCAAAACCAAACAATGTGCGAACATGTGAGCTCCATTGAGCTCCTGCAAATATTCATGCAGTGTGACCGCCCGCAGGTCCCATATCAGTAGAACTGCGAACACGCTGTTCAGAACTCATTCCGAAGCTCAGTTGGCGTTTCAGAAGAATCTGAATCTGAAAGAAAGCTTAAGGGAGCTTCCCGGAGTCAAAACTGAGTTCCAATAAAGTGATGACTTTGATGACTTTGATGACTTAATTGGAAGACACTGAGAGATTGCCCGCAGAGCCAAGGGAACCAAATGGCAAAGCTGTGGAGTGACTCAGCGGACTCGTAGACTCGTCGCAGACATGAGTGTCACTGTGGATGCTGCTTTGCTCGGCTAACACAGCGAGGAAGGCAGGAAGAGATCGCGGATGTGAAATGTGGCGCCGAGAAGAATACAGAGACAAAAAAAAGTAAAAGAAAGGCCAGCCCTGCAACGCTACTTCGGCAAGACAGTGTTAGAAACTATCCAAATTCACCTGACCATCTAAATCAATCAGCATTGCCTAATTACATCTACCTTTACCCCGCCTGTGACTTCGCGGTGTCTCGTCTGTCCGAAGCTGCTGTCTTTGAGGAGAGGCCTCTCACCAGCTGCAAGGGAAATCGAAGTTTTTTTTTGATTCCACCTTGTACAATCCTTGTACCACAGGCTGGAAGGCAATGGAAGGCATGGTTCCGTTTCAGGGTTTTGATCTTCTTGTTTTGTTTGTCGAAATGCAGCCATTTCACCCCATTCGCAAGTAGTGTCAGATAAAGACACCCAATATGTCCAACATTGAAAGCCATGAAAAATGGAATGCTGATTCGCTGTTCGGACATATTTGAACGTCAGGTTCTCGAGTCTTCAAATTGCAATTGAATGCCAAGACTTTTCACGTGACTGCATTCCAATATTGCTGGATTCAGGTCTAGCTTGCTAGGCCACTCAAAATTGAGTTCCTTGAAGCTGATCATCAACTGATCATCTACTCAGGATTTCTATCCGTCGCATTGCGTCGCTTCTTTCACAACTTTGCCTTTTGGTTGATGAAACGTCACAGCGCCGGTGCTCGCTGCTGGCCGGTGGCCGTGTGCCATGGCGTGGCGTCTTTGCTCGATTGAACTCGACTCGAGATGAATGGCAGGTGATTCAGAGGCAGGACATACTGTGGCAAATAAGTTAAATGCCACACAAAAGCCAGTGGAAACTTGCAGAAGCATGCCCGAAGAAATGTGCATTTGCAGACATAACGTGGCCGGATGTGAGTATGCAATTTTGGCAAGATTCCCAAGGAGCATCGAGTACTAATTGAGCAAAGCAATAAGGCAACAAGACAATGTTACTTCAAGTTCCTTCCAGCACGCCTCACAATCTAACTTACAGATACTAACACAAAGTTACATACTTGCAGATAGTTGCAGATACATGATGAGTATCATACTGCATACTTACTTACAGATTGTTACACATAGTTACAGATAATTGCATTTTGTTACAGATAGATAATTACAGATATATACTTAAAGATACTGACAGATACTTACAGTATAGGCATCAACTAAGGCATTCTGAAGTCTTCTGCCTATAGATTCAGCATGATTCAGCATTGCTGGCATTGCCGGCATGGCTTTGATGAGGCCAGCAACATTCGGGTGGCTGTTCGCTGTCGGCCCTTCAGTGCACGTGAACAGTCAGAGGCAGGAGAGCGGTTTTGAATGTTTTGAGCCCAATGACATCCGATTAACCCGATGACCTATATTGCGGTAGATTGCGGTAGATCAGAGTGGATCCTTTCCAGTAACCTTGCCTGCTTGGCTATGAGATGATCTGAGTTGCGAGTTGATATAAGTTGATTTTGTTTCCAAATGTATTCAGCCAGATTGTATCACATCGTCATTCTTTTGGGAAGCATTCTGATTCCATGGCAGTCAACATTTGTCCGCAAGTTTAGTGAAGCAAGCCGAATGATACTTGTCAGGGCGAAGCAAAGAATGCTCTCGCCTGCACAAACAATGCTGTTCAGGCTTTGGAGTGTCCGATTTGCTTTTAATCAGCCTTCAGATTGGCTTTCAAGAACATGTACCGTATGATTTCATGGGAATTTCATAGGAATTCGGGCTTGGTGTGATTTACCTCACCGAGCACTCCTATCCAAGGTGTTGGAGTCGACAAGGACTGCACGAGCCAATTCGTGATGACAAATACGATCAAATACTGCACTACACTGCACTACACTGCACAATCACTACAAAATTGGACTCACACGACCTGGTCGCAAATAAGCCACAGCAAAGCTGTCAGGATGCCCAAGTCCTTCACCTATGACCACGTGTTTGGATGTTCGGATTCACAAGAGGCGCAAGATTTTGTACACAGATGGACGGTGTTTTGTGAGTTTTCACCGTGGTACAACAAAGTGACAAGATGTGACAAGATGTGACAAGATGTGACAAGTGCATCAACTTGTTTTGGTTGCACCGGTTGCATCAACTTAGTGGATCTGTCGGTTCTGTCGAGGCAATCTTTGAGGCCATCGGTCTCCACCTTTTGGACAATGCCATGAACGCGTGCCTCGGTTTTGACGTGTTTGACAAAGGCCAGAATCCTGTTACCATTTTGGATATTTTGGTCACTATTTTCATCCCTTTTCATCCCTTTTCTCTATTTCTCTCTATTTCTCTCTATTTCTCTGTATTTCTCTCAGTTTCTGGCAAATGAACTCTTTCCTACTCCTTTCTTTTAGACACATAGAAAGTGAAGATTGATACTGAAGAACCTCTTTTGGTCAGTGCTCTCGATAGGGGGCCCTCGAATGCCTCGATTCCTACTTTTGTGTAGGTCATGCAGTCATTGCAGTCATTGCAGTCATTGCAGTCATTGCAGTCATTGCAGTCATTGCAGTCATTGCAGTCATGGAGCAAAGCTGAGCAAAGCTGAGCAAAGCTCAGCTCCGACAGATTTGATCACAATCCGACCAACCCATTTCGAGCTTGAAAGGGACCGATTTGGCAGGTACAATGGCTGCATTTTCGCCTATGGTCAAACTGGCTCTGGAAAAAGCCATTCCATCATGGGTGATGTTCAGAATGAGGCAGGAAACAGCTCAACCAAGATCTAACAGTTGCAGCAATTGCAGCAAAGAACATCTTCCGTATGATCAACGCTCTCACGCTTCAGTTTGTAAGACTGAGCATGAAACGCAGACGCTTTCCATTTCAGGCAGAACAGGGTATCTTACCCCGTGCTTGTACACGGCTCTTTAGCAGAATCCAGGCTCGCTTTGGGACAGGCCGATTCACATAGCATCATCTGTTCGACTGTGTGGTTTGTCCAAAGCCCAACAATTCTATGCCACTTGATCAAGCCCAAAACGGGCGTGCTGAAATGTTGTGAGGTCTCAAGTCTGTCCATTGTTTCTCTGGTCCCTCGAGGGTTGCACGAAGCTAACACAGTCTGGTCCCTTTTGACCCTTTTATATCCTTTTATCTGAAATTGGTGTAAGTGGCATGGTCGGCTTTTTGTTTGGACAAACAGGTTCCTGATGTTTCTGGAACCTGAACTGCTTGCAGAGCATCCATGATTCTGTGGTCTGTATGACAATGACGTCTTTATGCTTCTTGAGTTCGAGGAAGCTCGGCAAGAAGAAAGCGGCTTCGAGGCCAGTTTCAAATAGTTTCAAATCACAAAGGAGAATAGGCCGTGGATGAAAGGAACAGAGCATGCCGACAGTGGGCATAGAAACAGATCATTTGTCATTCGGCAACCATTTCCTAAGGAAGGCCTCTTTTCACTCTCTCTCTCTCTCTATATTATATATATTGTATCTATATGGTTTCCTTGTCAGTCAGGAATTATTCCGACCGACAGCTTGAGGAGATCCGATCATGACATGCTCGCACCGTCGCACTTTAAGTTGTGCAAAGTGGATAAAAGTGGACAGCTTGGCGTTTCTGTGAGGCGACGGTTTTGGCAAGTTACCTCGAGATCTACAACGAGAAGATTTATGACTTGCTGACAGGTACGCACAAAGCAAGTGGCACAAATCAAGCTACTGTAACGTATCTAGCATACTGCATACTCAGCACTGCTCATGCAATGCCTCATTGTATGTTTATTGTGACCCAGGTAGGTCCTGTGCACAGCTGCTGACACCCATGCTGTGCAGTTGGCGAGGGAGCTTTTGCTTTCCAGGTGGTGATGCTGGTGAACTGCAAGTGTGTCAATCCTAGTCCCAGCCTGGATGCCACTTGCGGCATGCGTTGTCGACTGGATGATTTCGCCCAAAATCTGAGTTCTGTCCGTGTCCAAGGAGAAATCACCCGGATTTGGGACCCATCGTTCCTCACTTGACCGAGTGTCCAGTGGAAAGTTTCGAGGAGGCTCGAAGTGCCTCCAAAACAGAACACTTTCGTGTGCAGAGTCACACAGGGATTCCCTGTTGATTCCCTGTGGATTCCATACAGGTTCCACATGGATTCAGGGGGCTGCGAGGCGCACGAACTCCTCGACTTCGGTGCAAAGCGTCGTGCTGTGGGTGCCACTCAAATGAATGCGACATCTTCCAGGCCCAGTTTGGAAAGCAACGGCTTCCAACTTTGGAAAGCTGCAAGTGGTCCTCAATAGATCGTACAGTTGAATTATCACGAAAGCTAGCGGTAGCTAGCTGAGTTACTCTTGCTTCAGCAAGGGGAGGGGCAGGTCTGAGTCCAACACCGTGATTTTTCACTTGAACCCCCCCCTCCCTCCCCCCAAGCTCCCGGGGCATTTTGAAGCAGTCTCGGAAGCAGATGGTCACGGGCTCAAATCCTGCCAGGGCCGTACCTTTGCAACTCTCTAGCTCAGGATTTGTTGAGTTTATGTGCTGTCCAGTTGATGCCCGTACATTGGCCTCCGTACATTCTTTCTGACTCAGGTCAACACTGTGTAGATTTGAGCCTAATTTTCGATGGGGCCCAAGAATTATAGAGTCACCATCTTCTTTGGTTCAAATGAACCTCTTCCGCCAGATGCCTCCCCAGAACATTGGCTTCCATACGTTCTTTCTGACTCCGGTCAACACAGTGTAGATTTGGGCCCCATCAAAAATTCTAATTTTCGATGGGGCTTAGGCTTAAACTTTGTAGAGTCACCATCTTCTTTGGTTTACATGTTATACAACTTGCAACAGACAATTACTTGTTGTTCGGATGAACCTCTTCCCCAAGATGCCTCACCAGAACACTGGCCTCCGTAAGTTTTTCCTGACTCAGGTCAACACTGTAGATTTGAGCCCCATCGAAAATTATAATTTTGGATGGGCCCAAACTTTGTAGAGTCACCATCTTCTTTGGTTTACATGTTGTACGACTTGCAACAGACGATTACTTGTTGTTCGGATGAACTTCTCCCCCAAGATGCCTCACCAGAACATTGGCCTCCGTACGTTCTTTCTGACTCAGGTCAACACTGTGTAGATTTGCCCCCCATCAAAAAATACAATTTTGGATGGGGCCCAAACTTTGTCCCCTACAAAGAGCTTCTAACAGTTTGGCAGTGGGCCCAATAGAATTCTTTGTAGCTCGGGTCACCGGTGATTTCGGTCCCATCAAACACGCTTCTGGATAGGGACCCAACTTCTTCCAGAACCCATATTCTTTGCTTCGCATGTTCTACGAATGCAGCCTAAACTTTACACCTCTTCTTTGCGACCATCTTGACTCCTTCCCTCTGGATCCGTGTCGTCTACCCTTCCCTGCATGTTTGCAACTTTAACTCACCTGTTTCCACATTCATATGACCTTTAGCTTTCGTTCACCCCCCCGGGCCTCAAGTGCTGATATGATGGCCATGATACGTAGCATCCAGACGTTTATGCTCAGTGAACCTGATTCTTCAAAAAATTACATTACTATGTATATTACATTATACTATGTTATGTATATATTGTTTATATACATGCATATATATGTTCTAGGTTCTAGGCCCCCCAACCCATGGTCATGATACCCTGGTATAACCCCCCCTCCCTCCTGTGGTGTGGTGTGTAGGTGGAATTACATATAGATATGCCAACCATACTAACCAGGCACATATCACGCGTTAGTCGAATATAGCAATGAAATGGTCAGCATGTAGAGGAAACATGTAGGCAGGGACCATACCACAGGGAACCTTACCACTGGGGGGACCATACCACTGGGGGGGGCTAGCAAACCGGGGACCGGGATCATATACATATATATATATATACATACATACCCATGGTGAACCACATATGTTTCACTTGGTTTGAAGTGCTAGCTGAGATGACAAAGTGGATAGAATTGGCGATTCCTTGACAGGTCTCATGCAGTCTTCACCTTGCAGGCCCTTTTTGCGCAGAGGTTTTGCCTTGTTCATGTTCAATTTCTTCAATTTCTTCAATTTGTTGGATTTAAATGCAAGAGGCAAGAGACATCAAAGAACAAACGTTTCGAGTTCGCATGGCCTTCAGCTTGGGATACAGGTTCGAATGGTGACATCTCGACCAGGCGGCCACATAGAAAGCCAGGCCAGGTGGGTCGAGTGTTCCAAGTGTTCCAGAGAGAGAGAGAGATGGCAGGTAGGGCAGGTAGGGCAGGTAGGGCAGGTAGGGCAGGTAGGGCAGGTAGGGCAGATAGGGTTTAGAATAGAAAACTTGTGAAGCGAAAGCTTTCTGAGGCTTCAACTGTGCGAAGCTCTCCGAAGCCCCTCGCAACTACTTGTCAATAATTGTCAATTGCTGGTTCTACCTCTTTGGAGTGTTGCGTTTTGGTCTTGGCAGGCCAAGGTGCACTTTGTGGACTTGGCTGGAAGTGAAAGGTCAGGGATTTCCAACAGAGGTAGCTGAGGTAGCTAGTACACAAGCCGTTTGCCTGAGCATACAGCTGCATCCCAGTATGAAGCACAAACATAGCGAGCGCAGTGGCAATGGATAGCACTGGACAGCTATGGATAGGAAGGGAAGCAGAGGAGCTCCGCTGTTTCAGTTGTCCATCCTGTCGTCTATGCTGTTTGATGCCTTACCCCAGGCAGAAGAAGACAGGTGCTGCTGGAGAACGGTTGAAGGCACCGTCATCAGCATGTTGCCTTCCGAAGATGAAACGATTGGAACCAAGGGAAAGTATGGGAAAGTTATGCGTTTCTGCCATCATGGAAAGTGTTAAGACTTGGTGCAGATTGTGCAGGAAGGGATTGGCATCAACTTGTCCTTGACCACTTTGGGCAGGGTAGCTGCCTCAGAGTGTCAGGCACAGCAGCTTAAGGCCACTTAAGGCGGCTCAGTGTAGCCTTGTCATCAAGTCACACGTAAAGTCACACGTGTGCCTGAGCAGATACCAATGTACCAATGCTTTGTCTTCTGTTGTTTTCTGAGCTTCTGTGGATGTTATGCATGGCCATGGTGCATTTGCTTTGTTTTTGCATCATGTACGCATCATCTATTTGGGTTCGACATCTCGTACCGTTGAGTCAACTGCCTCTGATTTTCCTGGCTAGGTGTTTCTGATGTCTTTTCGTTTTGATGCAGCATATCAATATATCCTAAAATCAGGCCTTAAATTTGTGTTTCGTATTAAATAAGTACGGGTGCCGTTCTCAGGTGATCTCTGAATTGACGAAGCCGGGTACAAGGACCTCTTTCCCACAAACAGTGTGACCTTTCTGACTTCCTGATCACATTATGATCACATTATGATCACATTATGATGACATTATGATCACATTATGATCACATTATGATCACATTATGATCACATTATGATCACATTATGATCACATAATGATCACATTTATCCAATGTGATCTTTGTCTTGTTTTAAAAAAACACAAATCAAATATTAGTCCATGGTCCATGATCTATGCTTCAAAACAGCACAAGGAGTGTTCCAGCTTTTCGAGAGTCCAAGCTGACTCTGCTTCTAAAGGACCCGGTGGGATCCTGTGCTTGGCAGGGAGCAAACGCTTAGTTTCATCATGTTCCGTCAACTTTGGTTTGTGGGTTTACTACACAAGCCACAAACGATCTACCTTTTGCGCATTGCTTTGTACATGTGACGTCTGAACGGACGAAGAATTTTTCTGTGTCTCAACCTGGCACTTGCCAGGATGCACTCATGGGCAACAGCCGCACAGAACTTCTGGCGTGCATTAGCCCATCTCTCTTCAATCTCGAGGAGAGACATTTTTCAGTCTTTAGCAAACATTAGCATCTTAGCCCACATATAGTACTATAAGACTCACAAGCCCTCCCAGGAAACAGTGAGCACGCTTGAATTCGCGGCCAGATGTGCCTTGTCTGACCACGGCCACGGCATGCACCACAATTCATGCTTCCTTGTGCTTCCTTGACTAGCAGATGTTCAGATGTCTTGAGATCTGAGGCAAATTGGTAAAGACGAGTGCTGTGAAGAACGAACAAAGCAAGGCACGTAACAAGTGGGGGCCTTTTGCTGCTCAGTGCTTCAGTGGCAGTTCAGTGGCAGTTCAGTGGCACAGTTGAAAAGATAAAAGAACTGAACGACATAAACGCGACATAAACTTTTCAACATGGTGACGACTTAGAATGCAAAACATATGGTACACACTTTTCATATTTTTCATGGTCACTTTATGCATCACTTTGCATAGCACTTTGCATGGCACATGGCACACATGGTCCCGCAGATTTGGTGCAAGCTTCACTTGCACTGGCACTGTCAGAGACTGCAGATGTTCAGACACTTTACCACTTTACTTTGCAGAGACTTGACAGGTACCTGAGGTACCTGTATTATTACTGTATTATCTTTATTTATCTTTAATATCCTGTAACTGCCCAATTAGCTGAGTTGAGATTGAAGCAATTTCCTTGGCTTTTTTGGCGGGACAAGGAAGGCTAAGGCTAAGGAAAACATGGAAGATTTTGTCAGATTTCCTCAGATTTCGTCAATGGAATGGCTGGCGCGGCCACCTTACTCTCCGTGAAGACATGGCCTCAAAGGTGCCTTGGCACGGCTGCATTGCTTAAGGCATATCATGAAACCGCGCTGTGACCCAAAGCGAGACCCAAAGGGAGATCCAATGGGAGATGCAATGGGAGTCGATTCATGTTGTTTATGCATGAATTGTGCTTTGATTATTGTCATTGATTCAAGTCTGGAGAGATGGATGAGATCGCAGCTCAACTTGACGATTCACATCTTTCAAAAAAAATCAAATCTTTTCGAACATATTTCTCTGAGATAAGAGATTTCTCTAAGGTATGTGAGTCTTCGCAACAATCCGAGTGGCACTGTGAGCGGCTGGGACGGAGACCCTGGACCAGCTGGTCATCTCATTTTCCAGGTGCCCAGGGGACGGCTGAGGGGTGTAATTTCATGTAAATTCTAGGTACGGTAAATATATATATAATATAATATATATATATATAATATAATGTATATAATGTATATCAATATGATTTCAATATAGAAGTTATCTAGGCAATGATGATCACGAATGTAGCTTGGCTTAGCATAGCTTAGCATAGCGGCGAATCCTTTGTCCTTTTGGAGTTGTACGTGAGGCGCTGTGCCTTCCAGAGCTTTCATGAAACATTCAAAAGACACACTTGATATATCTTGATGTCAACTTGATACAATTTGTTGGTGGCAGTTGAATTGTGGTCAATACATGTTTCATCCATATCATTCATGGATGGACCAGTTTCTCGCGATGAGTTTTATCCACCCGTGAGGAAAGAGAAGGGCACTACCTCATCTCGACGGAGCAATTCCCTCGCAGTTTCTTTAGACTCGTGAAGGAGCCGAGTCTGAGCCGAGATCCGAATGATTGATTGATGCAGTGCCGCAGTGCCGCAGTGCTGCATTGGCATTGAAACTCATTAAGACGGGAAGTTTCCTGCGCTTGGATGAAGCTAGTTCATGGTCTTATATCGACAAATGTGCTAATATGCTATCGTGTTATCATTTCTTGTTTTGACATACTGCACTTTAACAGGATTTCATATGATTTCAGCAGTCCTTCGCCTTGGCAGGATGACTTCGGTAGCTATTTGCACGTCGTGGGAAAGCGTGGAGAACCAGGTCGTGCAGGCCAATTTGTCATTGAGGAGTGCTCACTTGACTCAGTTGATCCATTCAATATGCATCCGCGATGCTGTGAGCAACCCTATCTCAGACTTGTTTCTGCCATATTCTTATCGAAAACATCTTAAAACTTAAAACATCTTGAAACATCTTAACCCACTTGAACGATATTGAAAGGACAACATGCAGAGCATTTTGGAGTCTTGATTTGAGTGCAATTTTCACCAGCTTGCTGAGTCAGGAGATGCCTGGATACCTGCTCATATCATCCAAGCAATGGCCTGATTGGTTTCTCTTTGTGGAGACTTGGTAAAAATTGAGAACGTATGAAAACCAGAAATTCACTCGTTTCGTCGTTTCTTGTGAACATTTTCCGATGCATTTCTGATGTGTTTACGCCTGCGTTTCCTGCATTTCCTGCACTTCCTGTACTTCCTGTCTCCGCCTCTCAGGACGAGCTTGGCAGGTGCCTTGTTTGCATAGCCCGCATAGCCATAGGCCATAGCCATGGATTGTCTCAGATCTGAGGATCAGTTTGCCTTGTTCAGCTTAGTTCAGATCGGTTCGGCTTAGTTCTGATGAGTTCAGCCCGCTTGGACCGTTTGGCTGTTTTGGGTCTTTTGATTTGTTTCATTGTCAGGTTGAGAGCGGAACCAGGTGATCCGGGCAATAAGGGGCACTTTCTCCTGAACAGAAAGATTCCTCAGGCACCTGGCATGGCACCTGTCCGACGTCGCGCATTGTGAAGTGCCACAGTCCAATCTTCTTAATATCCAACAGCGACACAAAATAGCCGCTAGGGCAACGCAAAATCTAGCCACTAGCCAGTGCGGGCTGAAAGCCAGGAGTCAGAAGGGTCTGATGGGCCAGGGCCATAGACGACTTAGTCGCCGTTGGCTGATGATTGCTCTCTTTTCTCTTGGTTGTCAAACTGCACAGCAAGAATGAAGAGGGTGGATGAGCTTGCTGAATTGGCTGAGGCTGCCTGCAATAATTCAGACTATGCACCGTGGTCGCATTGGTCTAGGAATTGCATGAATTTGCTGCACGTTTGGTATTTCGTGTTAAGATCTGACGCAAAGAGGATGGCACTTGTGGCTGTGTCAAGCCTGACAGCTTAGGTATTTGATTCATAACAAAGACCGAGAACATGCTGCAGCCATGGCTCTCCTGAGCAATCAAAAGGAAGAGGCAAGTACCTTTGCACCTGCTGATTGTGGTGCAGGAGGTAGAGCAGGTAGAGCTGATACCAATAGTGACATGACTGCCACATCAAAGACTGGATCAACTTGATCAACATTAATGGCTGCCACAGATCCCACGGACTAGAATAAGAGTCGGATGAACTTTGATGGGCAAATTTGATCAAATTTGCGCATTGTGTGACTTCACAATGAGGACGAATGAGGGAAGATAGGAAGATACTGTAAGATACTGTATAAAAGTGAATGAAGTGACTTCGAAGTGACAGGAGGACTTTTCTAAAATGTTTGCTTTCAGCGCGAGGTGCGAGCCCGGGAAGTGGCTGTGCTGCAAGCCCAAATGACAAGCGAACGGGCAGCATCAGAGGCAACTCTCCATGACACAAACAGCAGCTTGGCCAGCACAGAAAGAACAAACAAGACATTTTAACATTTTGAACATATGTTTAAAGATGTTTTAAGACTATAGGCAACTATGGCCTCAGGGGGCCTTGGCAGGATCTGGGTATGTGCTTTCTTTTTTTTTTAAAATGTTGCATGCATGAACGCTAAATTCTACCTGACATTGCGACATCTATGAAACTGCAAGTTTGATGCTTTAGAGCATCACCTGTTTTGCTTGGAGTAGAAGAAAGCAATGATATTCAATATGAATTCAGTTAAACACAAGGTAAGCTGTCATATAAGTTATATATATGTTATATATAAGCCTTGTCTATCCTCATCAAGCTTCAAATGAATTGAAGCTGAGGAGAACATGACGAAGCTTGTGCCCAGCTCCATCAGCAGCACTTTGACTGTCGGATTAATCACTTGGTGATTCAAGCAATGCCAAGTACTCTGCCAAGTACTCTGCCAAGTACTCTGCCAAGTACTCTGCCAAGTACTCTGCCAAGTACTCTGCCAAGTACTTCCAGATATTGCAAGATATTGCAAGTAAATGCGATGATAAATGTACGTAAATGTAAGATGTAGGATTCGACAGATTACACCTTGCAAACTCCTTGCGAATTTCACTATCCACCTGTTTCACTCTGGGCGCCCGAACGCAGAGCCAATCCACTTTGTCCCAGGATGGAGAGGGAAAGGCAAACGGCTACAGAAGTCCTGGAAGAACGAGACAGGAACCATGCGGATGATTCTTTCCCAAAAATGCCTTGTGGATGATGTGACACTATGTGTGCCAGGGTCGAAACATAGGTTGTTTTCCTATCTTGAAGGTTGGTCATCAATCCATTAATAGGGATTTATATAGCCATTACAAGTATTCCCATTATGGGATGGATGACCATAAACCTTATACCGTGTTTTGACCCTAGCACATGTGACAATGATGTGGATGTTGGATATTTTTTTCCGCTAGTTGAACGGACAAAAGGTGTCAAAGGGTATTATTTGCTTGGCAAGTGCGTCCTGACAGCTGTGTGTATTCAGTGCAATGGCTTTGTCTGCCTTCCAGCAAAGCACAACATGCAACGAGAAGGGAGATTGTCAAATTTGTCAAGCTCTGAATTCGAAGTGAAGACATGGATCGTTGTTTCGCAAAATGTCACATTTTTTGCTGCGGCTGAGGATGCAAAGCGAAGAGTTACTTGGCAGCGACACTGAAGTCGTTTGCATAGGTTCTTGGATTGTGGCCATGTTGTGGGAGTGTCATGCGAGTGTCATTCCCAGTGTCATTCCGAGTGTCATGCCATGTCTTAGGACTTGGAATTTGCTGATGCTCTTGCTGTCGGGAGCTTATCGTCTAAACGCCAAAGCGCCAGACTCACCACCTCGTAGTCCTGAATGACGTGTTGCCACCTGAATGGCTTGCCACGTTGCTACAATCCGTGCCATGCCATGCAGGGCATGTGTTTGTTCTTAGGCTCTCCGTCGTCAAATGGACGCTCCGCTGAAATCCTGAAACCTTTCGTTGAAGCTTGAGCATTTGGAGCATTTGCTGGACTTTATGCATCTTCTGAGGATCAAGAAAGAGCATCAGCGGCTGCTGCTATGCGACAGCTTGAGCAGGAGCATGCTCAAGAGGCTGAAAACAAAGATACGAAGGAAACTGTCAACACATTTCCACTTCGTTACATCTTCGTAGATATGAAGTTGCACCGAACGCATGTCTCTTTTAAAACTGCAATACTCCCCACTTAGAATTGGGTATGCTGCGGCATATACCTTACTTTTGTTCTGATGTATTGCGGAATTTAGCCAATCCAGTGCTTTTCACTTCGCAAGTCACAGGAGATCACAGGAGTTATATAGTTTCTTGAGGTACACTGAGAAAATCACGCAGTTCACTGCAGGTTGAAGCGCTGAATGAACTCCACAAGGCGGGTGAGATGAGATTGATTCCGATTGATTCCAAAAGAAGATGCATACTTAAAGCTTTACTTGATCATTTTAAAAATACATTTGATCATGTTCGTGCCATTTGAATCCAAGACAAGATGCTTTGCTGTATTCTACATTGACTCGACATGGTAAATTCATGTTAATTTCTGTGGTCTAAAAGGCAGGAGAATTAAGGGTGTTCGACATGATTCTGCTTGAGTTTAGGAAAGAACACAAAAGAACTATCATGTGGATCACTAGGCTGAAACGTCTCATGCACCTGACTCGGTCCTGACTCATGACCGCAGAAATGCTGTGATGGCAGCCGACACTTTTGCATTTTGCGTTTGTGCGCAGGATGAGCTCGATGCAACAGTAAAGGCAAAGGCCGGAGAGGGTCAGGGAAGAGATGCAGAATGATGCTAAAAGCCTGAGAGATCACAGGTGAAACCACTCTCTCATACGATCTCATACATGGTTGCATGGTTGTCGTTCGAACATGTTCGAACAGTGTTTAACCAGTTTACTTTTGGTTCAATTGATGAAAGTCCCGCATCAACTTGCAGTGACGGTCACAAAGATGTTCCCCAAGCGTTAGCTTAGAGGTCTCAGCCCAGATTAAGGTTCGGTGCGGTTTCGGGTGCAGGTTCGTGGGTGGTTGCGGTAGGTTCCGGTAGGTTCCGGTAGGTTCCGGTGTAGATTTTAAAGAGGCTCCCGTGGAGGTTCCCTGGTGGTTCCGGGTGGTGTTTCCTGACATTTCGGTGCTTCTTGGGTT
The DNA here is from genome assembly GCA_947184155.2 of Cladocopium goreaui. Lineage (NCBI taxonomy): Eukaryota > Dinophyceae > Suessiales > Symbiodiniaceae > Cladocopium > Cladocopium goreaui. The sequence continues at coordinate 115,761 of CAMXCT020000627.1, read as the reverse complement.
CCGGGACGGGTCTGGATCCATCTGGCGATGGTGGCTCCGGGATTCCGGCGTGATGCTTCCAGTGTGAAACTTGACAGGTTCACTGGCTGTCACTACCTTTGGGGATACCCCTGGGACCTTGCACTGCTGCACTGTGTGTCTTATTTCAGGGCTTATTTCATACGAGTTATTTCGAGTTATTTCGAGTTATTTCGAGTTTCATTTAATTTCAGATTTTCAGATGCTTCGAGTCGCTTCGAGTGTCGCTTCGAGTGTCGCTTCGAGTGTCGCTTCGACTGTCACTTCGACTGTCACTTCGAGTCTTTGAGTCGTTTCGTTAGGACACGGCGACCCGCAACGCCTTGGAGTCGCTGCACGCGGAACTCGAGGCCGTGCGACAACACGACGTGGCTGAGCTCCAAAAGGAGTTGGAGGAGGACGGGCGGATCGGACTCCCGGTCCGGAACCAGATCTCTTTCCCCACAAAGGAACAACATAAGGAACAACGATGCAGGAACACAGAAACACATTGAACACATGGAAAACATAACATGAATTGACATGGAAGACACATAAGGCACATGATGCAAGCCTGATACATCTATACTGTCTTTACTTCACCATACTTCGCATTGAGTCAGTCAAACGCACCTCGTGGTGATCCCCTAAACTCCGCGCAACTCCTTGGCTGCCGCTTGCAGATATTGCAGATGCTTGTGACATTCTTCTGGGACAGATCGTAAGAGCATGTAATTGCCATAGTTCTCCCATGTTCTCCCCAGAAGTCTTGGTGCAGTCAAATCCAGGAACGAAGCTCATGGGCAAGGACCCTACAACAGAAGGACTGGTTACAAATTGCCGCATTGTTGCTCTTCCCTCTTTGAAGCAGCTTGCAGCAAGCCGTGCAGGACAAATTCTACGTGATTGAAAATTTGTAAATGGTAAAACAGTCTAAAGATGTCTAAAGATGTCTAAAGTGATCTAAAGAGTCTGGTAAATCTGGTAAGATTCCAGGAACTACTGTACAAAGTGGAACTCTCCGCCATCAGCACAGCCAAAGATAAAGATTTCAAAGAGATGGTCGAGGAAAAGGACACGAAGTACGAAGATGCTCGGCTCATCTCGGCTCATCTCGGCGGAGAATTCTGTTGATTTCTGTTGTGTAAACCTAAAAATGAAAGCACAAAGTGTTTAGCACAAATTGTGTTTGTGTGTTTTGGCACAACAGAAATAGTTCCATTCTGAATTTGAAGTTTGAAGGAAAGTGGAAATATACATATACTCCAACTTGATTGTCTAGACTGTTTTCCGCATTTCTTTCTGATTGGCATTATTCTTGCAGCTTTTTTTTGCCAAGGTTGACATGGCCCTAAAGAACACCAAACATGCTGTGGAGATGCCGCTCGGCCAGAGCAGAGTGTTAAACTGATCGGAGAATCAAATCAGATAATCTGTGAAAATTGTGTCCACACTGTTTGTGAACCCCTGTGGTGTCACATCCTGTCGTTTCACATATTGTGTGTCCTGTCAGGGAGCAGCTGGCCACTGAAAAGGACCGGAAGCAAAGAGCGTTTTCAGCAAAGCCAAATGCAGAGCATTGCAAGACCAACTTTGTGAAGCAGTGAAGCACATGTAGAGCCATACATTTATTCATGTATGTAGTCAGATCCATACATATAATATGTATATATATATATATACATATTATACATAAGATTATACTATACAACGAGAATTAATGGTACGAGTAATAATAATCCTGCACTAGATAGAATATGACACAATATGGATGTTTCAATAGTATCCCATTGTAGTCAGTATTCTTGGCATTATCATGAATTATCCACATTCTATCTACTCCAGGATAATGATATATATATATATATATACACATCACATATATATATATATATAATATACACACACACGCGTAATTAGATGCAGTATATGTATTCTGGCCATAGATGCTTGGGATGAACATTCTTTGCTTCTCAGGACACAACCTGGGCTTTGGCAATGTCTAAGTGCATTGAGGAGAAGGCCACGCATTGGAATGAACGTGGGATTGAAAGTAACGGAAAGGCTTTTGGAAAGGGACTGAACGGATCTGAACGGTCTAACCGATGGGATGATTACAGAGATCCACCGAAAGGAAGGTGGGGGTCTTGGGGCTCGCAAACTGTTTGGCAGATTTTGGCAACATGCCACCTGGCTCACAGGATGTTGAGAGACGTGAGATTGTGGCTGCGCTTACAAACCATTTCCAGGAGGAGGGCATGGGGACAAAGGTGCTGACTCGCCTTTGTTGGCCTAAGACATTCTGATACGATTACGATCGACATCTACATAATTTACATAATTCTACCAATATCGCTAGATATCTTGGTCCAATTGTTGCGATGTCAGGAGCAGAAATCAAGGTTCAAATTCTGGAGAGGTGGAGGTGACCGAAAGAAGGCCGGAAGCGCACAGAAGGGTCATGTGAAAATGGTGAAACTGTGAAACCTCGCCATGGCCGCCATTTCATGGAAAACTCAGAAAAGTCATGGAAAGCTTCGAATTCATTGCATTTCATCGCCCAGGTTCCAGTGACCTGGCTGCAGAACTGGTTCATGATAAATATGATAATTAGTTTTTTTTGGCTGTGAGCTCGATAGTATATAATGAGAAAGATGTGTGTATATGTATATGTATATGTATATGTATGCAAATATTACAGTCTTCGGGGGCGAGTTTGCGTGTTGATCACGTGTCAGATGGCAAGGTGGATGCAGAAGCCTTGATGGTCGCTCAGCACAACCTTGGTTCCCCATGTCTCCACCAGATTTGAGCTCCATCGAGTCATCCTTTGACTTTCACACGCTGATGATTCAAACAACAAAAAGCGGGGAGGGATGTACACCTGCCTGGTCTTGGAATGTTGTTACACCCGCTTATAGGCTACGATTTATGACTATTTAGAAACTGATAACGAACATCTACTGCAAGACAACAGACTGCCATAGCATGTTTTGGGTTTGCATGCGAAAAGTCTCCGAACAGTTCCAAATGGTCCTCCATATTCTTTTGCAAACTGATATAGTTCATTTCTTTGATCCCGTGTGCTGCTTTTAACTTTTGATTGTAAGAACAAATCTTTGCAAGTTTGACTGTCAGTTTGACCTTTTGGACCTCCTCAAAAGGACAAAACGCGTTGGACTCTTTTGTTTACCTGGCCCAGGTGGCAACAAAAAGCCTTCGCAAGCCCATCCATTCATAGCCAGGCGGCGCGGCTTGACTTAGGCAAGACTTCTATTAGAGTTACTGTATTTCAGCCACCTCTATCGGGTATTGATATTGTTTGATATTGTTTGATATTGTAATCTATTATGCATGTTCTTTTTTTTGTGGGAGTCCACGAGCAACTAAACCGAGCTTTTACATTTTTCTCGCAAGGCAAGTGACTGAGAGCGTTTGCCAAAGGCAGCGCCAAAATTCGCTGGAAAGTTTTGAAAAGATGGAATGTCTGGTATGCTTTCAAAGAAAGCTTACCCGCCTAAGATTCGGAACAAATTAGAATTTGTTGATGCCATAGTCCTTAGCCAGCAAGTGATATATTTTCTCGGATCCTTGGCCAATTCAAGCTTCCACAAGTTTCCCTTTGTATGTCTTTATATTGTTTTAGCAAACTCAGCTTTACTGTAGATTCTCTAAGTGACTGAATTTGGGGAGAGAGACAGGTTGCCTTTGCTTTGCAGACAGGCAAGCATTGAGCCGTGTTGAAAAAGGAGCGTATTTAAATGCTTACCAGTTTTCGCTGCGGACCTGCGAGAGCTTTTGCCGTTGGCATTAAGCATTTGTTGATTTCAACGATGTCCCCCGCACTTGCCACCGCTTTCCATCCTTTCTTATTGATTCTTCGGCAGACTGACGTGATTCAGCGACTCACAGATGAGAAGGCAGACAGTGCAAAAAAACATTCCAAGTTTGCAATTTTGAACGAGCTCAGTTTGAGAGCTCTGGTGTTTCTGAAGCACTAAGAACAGATTCAAAACTGCGAGAAACGTGGCAGTTGACACTGTAAGTTCTTTGCTTCCCGCTCCACAGCAGACGCTCTCGTCCCGTCAGGCTGTCATTGAAGACCAGTTGCGACAGGAAAGGCTTCAAAGGGAAGAACTTTCTCGTCAACTCCAGGCCAACACGAACATGTCACGAACGTGTCACGAACATGTCACAAACATGTCACGAACATGTCACGAACATGTCACGAACATGTCACGAACATGTCACGAACATGACGCATGTGTCAACACAATGTGTCAAACACAATGTGTCAACACAATGTGTCAACTGTGTCAAAATGTGCAGATGCGGAATGATGCGGATATGGAGCCATGCAGAGATATGCAGAGTACTTTCAGACCCTATCTTCCACCCAGATTGTGCAGGCGTTGGAAGAAAAACAGAAAGCAGCCGAGAGAGCGCTAGAGGCATGCATCTCCACTTCAACATTGTGATGTAATTCATGATGTGTTGCTATGTTATGTATACATATATATGTATATATATATACACAATTATATAGATACGCACATGAACTATACATGCACTATACACAGAGTATACATACACTCATACACTATGTATATATGAGAAATGCAGCTGTTGTCAAGGATCTGACCTGCAGGTGAGCTGTGCATCTCCATCGCATCTTGGTTCAAAGGCCTAACGCCAGTTGTGCTACGCAATCAGCTCATGGAAAAGGCTGCCAGTCGCTGCTTTGCACTTTGAGCGACTTCAGTGGCACCGGAGCTATCTGGTTGGATCCTTTTGCGCTGCGCTGTGCTCTCCGCTGCTGCATCTTGGTTTCCTTCTGCACGACCGACCTCATCTTCCACCTTACTGAATCCTAGGCCGGTGATCCTTGCGGAGAACTAGGTTTTGGACCGGGACAGTGAGGGTGAGATCTCTTGGTGCCTGGCACTACATTCATCCATTTGTTGCAAGCGCTTCGATTGGTGGATTGGGCACTTTTGTGAATTCAGTTTTCCTTTTGCAGTTTCTACCTTTTTGTGTATCACTTCGTCACTGCGATGCCAGAGGACGACAAGGACCAGAATGGTGGTGCTTGGAGCAGGGTACCCACTTGGGATGGAAGTCCACAAACGTGGAGAACATTCAAGCGGGAGATGACGTGGTGGACTTCGGCTTTGGATTTGCAGTCCACCTTGAAATACAACTTGGCAGCAAGATGGTTATTGCGCCAAAGTGGAATCGTCAGGCAGAGGGGTGAAGAGTTTCTACCCGAAGAACTGGAGGCCCAGCAAGAAGTAACAGGCACAGACCCGGAGACTCAGGAGAAGGTGGTATTGACACCAGCCGACCCCTTGAAGGGGTTGAACAAGTTGATAACAGCCTTAGAGGGCATGAATGGTCGCACCACCTTGGACAAGAAGGGCGAGCTACGCAATATGTTCTATCAGGACCTGAAGAGAAAGCCTGGGGAACGCATTGCAGAGTTTTGTTCACGTTTTCGAGTGTTGGTTGCAGACTTGAAGACTGAAGGAGTGTTGCTCCCGTCCTCGGAGGTGGGCTGGTTCTTCAGAACAAAGTTGGGGCTCGACCCGATACGGGTCCAATTGCTTGACACTGCACTTGGAGGGGCTGAGGAGTATGAGACCATAGAGCGTGAGGTCCTCAGGCTCTTCAAGGAGTTGCATGTTCAGGATCCGTTGAATCGGACTCGAGATGTAAAGGGCTCTCCAGTGCTTCAAAGGTTTCTGAATCAGCCGCAGCAATCCTCTTTTAGCAGACCTTCATCCTATGCTCCTTCCATGGCGTCCTCTACCAGGACATTTCGGTCGAGTTCCTCAGCACCCTCTGGAGCACCTTCTTCCAGGTTTAGTAACTTGCGCAAGCCAAAGCAGGTTATGGTTTCTGAGACAGACCTCAATGCAGAGGAACCTGAAGAGGAAGAGCTTGTTGAAGATGGGGGAGAACCTCAAAGTTTGGAGGAAGTGTTGCAAACAGAAGTTGAAGCTCTAGCCACAGAGCTTGAGGAGGCTGCAGAGCTTGGCGTGGACGAAGATGCGTTGAAGGAGGTCGAAGAGTCCGTCGAAGCAGCTGCAGAGGCTTTGATGACAATGAAGGAATCGAGACATCGACTCCAAGAAGTTCGCAAAGACCGAGGCTATGGAAAAGCTTCGGGTGGTGCCGACAACAAGTCAAAGATGAACCCAAGGAAGACATCCAAGAACCCCTGCTTCGACTGCAATCTTCCAGGCCACTGGGCCGGAGACCCGGAGTGCAAGAAGCCGGGACAGCAGTTAGGGCGCAAAAAGCCCAAGCAGGTGCAGTTGGCTGAAGTTCTGAACACAGAACACACCATTGAGGAGAAGCTTGAGGAGCATTCCAACGAAGTTTTAGCAGTTTCTAGCGTCGGCACGTTGACAAAATCCTTTGCCGTGGCGTTGGAGGAGTCTCACAAGACGCCCAAAGAGGTTCATGCGGCGTCGAGCAAAATGTCGCTGGACAAGCGGTTGGTTGGAGCCCTTGACAGTGCTTGCAACCGAACGTGCACCGGCAGTGAATGGTTGGCTGGGTTTTTGTCTGGCCTTCGTGAGGCGCCTGCAGAGATCCGCACGTTGGTGCGGCAAGAAGAGGAGCATGAGACTTTCAGGTTTGGCAATGGGGGCACCCAGGTGTCATTGAGGAGATGGCGCCTACCATTTGTGGTGGGAGATGTTTTGATGTGCGTTTGGGTGTCAGTAGTTCCAGTCAATACTCTAGGTCTTCTCCTTGGACGTGATTTTTTGGAAGCCATTGGAGCAAACCTAGACTTTGCCCGCAGAACTTTGACATGTGACTGGATCGCTTCAAAGCCTATGACCTTGAAGCAGCTCTCTGCAGGACATTACCTCCTGCACCTTTTGCCTCGAAGCTGGCCCAGTTTGGATGCTCAGAGGTGGCGTAGGGTTGGTATTGATGGTGTTGTCGAGCTTCAGTTGAGTACAAAGAATTGGTTGAGCAGACGTTTGAAGACATGCTCACATCAGAAGGGTTCATGCCATGATCATTTGCTGATGGAGATGAGTGTACATGCTGGGCATTTGGTTTGCACTGTGCTATCATCCCGTGATGATTTGGCTCCACCTGTCACAGCAGCGTCAAGCTCGATGTCTCCGACGTCGGCTGAAACACGAACGACAACATCCTCTACGACCAGGAGCTCATTGAAGCCAAAAGATGGACCAGCAACCCCGCGTCCAAAATGCGGGAAAGTGGCGCAGAATGATCATCCGGCTCAGAGAAAGAGCCATATGGGCCGCAAAAGGGCTATGCCTTTGGCTCTTACAAAGGCCCTACTTGCGATTTCTGCCTTTGCCTTACCCTTCTACTCCCAGCATCGACAAGTGGAAGCACCAAGCCCGCGAGCAGGTGACGGCGGGAACTTTGCCTCGTCGCTACCTCGACTTCGCCAATCGGAACGGGCGCTTCACGATGCAGAACGTGGGAGAATGCATTCACCTTCGAAGCCGCCTTGGGCTGATGACGGCATTCTGCGAAGATCCTCATCTTCAAGGTATGGTGGCAGCTCTCCCTGTCAAGGGGCTGGCATCCAAGATCCAAAAACAAGTCAAGGAGGAGGCCATGGCGTCTGCCAGCAGAGCAGAAGCAGAGGGCAGCCGCGAAGCAGAAGCCAGATCGATGATCGGTCCAAAAGGAGGACTTCCATCTCTCCGTGGCGACTTGGTGCGTCTTGCAGCACTTCTACATGTGCCATTGGAGGACAAGGACACCATTGCACAGATCAAAGAAAAGGTCAAACCAATGGTCGCAGTGCTGAAAGAAAAGCCAGTGGTGCCTGTCGCCAAGAGCAAGGTGAGGGGAGCACGTCCGAAGTCAAGCCCAAGCAAGGCCGCATCGTCCAATCCGCCTCTGACCATGCAGAATTTGGCCGACCAACAGTTGAGGATGGGCACGGTTTTGGAAACCATGTCCAAAGAGCTCACCACCCTGAGACAACAGACCGGCCGTCGAGCCGCTCTTCACGACCAACAGATGGAGGTGGACGACAAGGCATCAGAGGGGACGTACACCAGCGAGGAGCTGAGGGCGGCGGCAGAGAGCATGGAGGACGTGTATGCCGAGCAGTTAGCCGCAGTGTATGGGGAGGAGGAAGTGGAGTTCCTGACAAACGAGCAGATAGCGATTGTTTTGGATCCGTGAATGAGGTCTACAATCCCTACAAGTTAGAGCAAGACATCAAGAAAGGCCAAGCCCAACTCATTTCTCAAGCTTGGTCAAAACATGTTGCAGACCGAGTGCGCGTTTCCCAAAGCGCCAAGGAAGTCAGAGAAGTACTTGAAGCTGACTTCTACAAGGAAATGACGGGCTATGTCAATGACGAGACCTTTTTCCAATCCATTGACTTGTCCCATGTTTCCTCTGTGACAGACTCCTCGGAAGTCAATGCGGCGGAAAGCAGTGCATCACATCGTCCTTTGGTGTCAGAGATTTACACCACTGCTCAGAATGTGATGAAGGAGGCCAAACGGAGGGGGCATTCAGTTGGAACACCCATGTCTCTAGAAAATGGATGGAATTTCTTGAGAGAAGATCATCGAGAAAAAGCTTTGCAGATTGTTCGAGAAGAGAAACCATTTTGTCTTGTCCTTGCCTTTCCCTGCGGTCCGTTTAGCCCACTGCAGCGGTTGAACTCCAAGGGTCGGGAGACTTTGGATGCCCGACAAGCAGATGGATTGGTTTTGATGCGGTTTGCAATACAGCTTGCTCAAGAGCAGATCAATAATGGTCGACATTGCATTCTGGAGAATCCTCGGCCGAGCCAAGCATGGCACATGGTTGAGATGAGGCGTTTTCTTGAAGAGAATGACATCAACACAGCAGTTTTTGATCAGTGTCGTTTTGGCCTGAAGAGTCTGTCTGGTGGGTTGCATAAGAAGCCGACAATGGTGGCAAGTTCTTCTTCTGAAGTTGTTTCTCAGCTGGATGGAGTGCGGTGCATGCGCGATCACACTCATATCCCGGTTTTGGGAGGCTCCAAAATCACCGCCCATGCGGGCATTTACCCACATCAACTAGCAAGAGCGCTGGTTGTGGGTATTGAGAAGCAATTTGAGAAGGATTGCAGCTCTCATGAGGTTTTGGCGGCTCAAGCAGATGAGGATGATTTGGGTTTTGAGGGCGTTGAACCTCAGCACCCTCCTGGTGAAGTGGAAACAGATGATGAAGTTGAAGATGAACTTGACCAGAAGAAGATCAACATACCTGCTAGTGTGCGTCAGGCGATCAAACGCCTCCATGAAAACACGGGGCATAGAAGCACCCGACGTTTGGCGAGGGCTCTCGCCATAGCAGGAGCTCCAGAAGAAGCAATCGTCGCGGCAAAGCAACATCGCTGCGAGGTTTGCCAAGAACGTGCTCCTCCCAAGTCAAGGAGACCAGCAAGCCTGCCTGTTCCCAAAGATTTTGGCGACCAAGTGCACATTGATGTGATGGAAGTTTATGATGCAAAGGACCGACGTTTCTTTGTGATTCATGCCACAGACTATGCTACAAGGTATCAACTTGCGGAACTCATGTCGGATAAGTCCTCTAAGTCGGTCATACGGTTTATGGCTTTGAAATGGGTTGCAACATTTGGTGCTCCTAGAGTTCTTGTCTGTGACCAAGGTCGCGAATTTATCAGTTGGGAATTTGAAGAATGGGCAAGTTCAGTTTCCACAATGCTCCACCACATTGCAGTGCAAGCGCCTTGGCAAAATGGCATAGCCGAGCGCACTGGAGGCATCCTCAAGACGCTTCTTTCTGCAATCATTGCCTCTCAGTCGGTGCTGGGCAGAGAGGAAATGGAGCTGGCCTTGGCGGAGGCAACTGCAGCGTACAATGGCGACATCAATGAGTCTGGAGCGGCCGCCATCGGCAGACAGCCGAGAATGGTTGGCGACGTGCTTGGTGGCATTGGCTCACGCCTGGCAGAACACGGGCTGATAGACTCAAAGCCATCCTTTGCTCGTCAGATTGCTATGAGGGAAGTTGCAAAGATTGCCATGACTCGGCTTCATTTCAGCCGAGGACTCAGAAAAGCAGAATTAGCCAGGTCGAGAAATTCAACAATAGAACAAGCTCCAGAACCTGGCACCATTTGCTATTTCTATCGGCCATTGAAGTACAACAGCAAGAATTCTGGAAACCGACGAAAGCTCACCTTGAAGCGGTGGCACGGTCCTGCCTTGCTGGTGGCAACAGAGGGCACTTCCTCGGCTTACCTTTCTCACAAGGGTCAGCTCACGAAGTGTGCTTTGGAGCATGTACGAGTGGCTTCCACGTTGGAGCAGATTGCTTCCGACACTTGGAGGGATGCGATTGAAGAAGCTGTTCAACAAGCAATGCATGACCTTGCTTTGCGTCCTGCAGCCCCAGTTGAAGCTCCAGAAGATCCCCAAGTTCCGCAATCAGCCCCTGGAACGCCTGGCTTTCTGCCTTCTAGGGGAGCCGTAGAGGTTGCAGATCTCGCTGGTCTAGATCTACCACCTGTGGAACCAGTCGAAATTGTTGGTGCCCTTGGATCAGCACCAATTTTGCCTTCCTTGGTGGGTTCAAGCTTGCCTTCGCGGAGGGTCAGTGATGTGACTGGTGCTCAGGCTTCTAATGCAGCCCCTGCCTCAATGTCTTCCTCGTCTCAAAGACCGCCTTTGCTGCAGAATCAAATTGAGAAAGCGCGAGAGATGGACGAAGGCGGTGGAGCAAAGAGACCTGCAGAAGTAGATGCTGAACAACTCAGGGAAGATGATAGGGCCGCTGCTGCTTTTGGAGGCCATCAGACTATGGTGGTAGAAGGGTCGACCGAACAAAAGGTTCCTTTGTTTGCAGACCAAGTGTATGACGCCCTTGTGATGTCGCGAGCTGAAGTTGAAGAAGCAATGACAGACCCTCAGAGACATCCGCTTCTTCAAATTCGAGATCAGGCCTGCTTGGACCGCCTTGATCCCTTAGAAGCTCAGCCACAAGACCATGGCACTTGGGATGGTAGGTGGGGACTCCCATCACGCACTGAGTGGCAGACCAGAACCAAGCTTGGACTTTCTTGGCCTACTGGGCTGCGCCCTCATGAAGTGCTGACCAATCAAGCTGCGAGAAAGGAATTCCACTGGAAGACCATGAGTGACCATGAGAAGGAAGAATTTGCAAAAGCCTCAGATGATGCCTGGAAAGTTTGGATGGAAAACGATGCAGTCGAACCCTTGGACTCCATTGAATCAGAGAAGGTTAGAAAACGCTTGGCCACAAATCGTGAAACTAGCAAAATCTTGACACCTCGCTATGTTTGGACAGACAAGAACGAGCCGTTGAGGACGCCATCGCATCCTCTACCTCTTCGTGCAAGAGCTCGAATAGTGGTTCCAGGGTATCAAGATGTTTTCTCCTTTTCACTGCGGAAAGATGCGCCCACTGCATCGCGAACCTCTCAACATCTCTTGCTCATCATGACGGCGTGCCACTTTCTTGGTTATGATGCTTCCTTGAGGTGGCGTTTGATGTCTGCAGATGTGAAAAGTGCTTTCCTCAAGGGAGACCCATACATGTCTGAGGCCAGAGAGCTTTACATGGAGAACATGCGCGTGAAGTCAGAGGATGAACCGAAGCTTCCTTTAGAACCTGGATGCCTGGTGAAGATCCGCAAAGGAGTGTTTGGTCTCAGTGACGCACCCCGGGAGTGGTATTTGCGTCTCAACAGATCACTGCTGGCTGCCGGGTGGGAAAGATCTCCAATGGACTTTGCGTGTTGGCTGCTTTGGTCAGAAGATCATACAGAACTTCATGGCATATTGATTTCCCACGTGGATGATTTGCTGCTGGGAGGAAACCTCCGGGCACAGGAAAAGCTGAAGGCCTTGGGAGAGGAACTTGGATTTGGAAGCGTTGAGTACGATGATTTTTCATACTGCGGAAAGCGCATCCGGCAGAAGCCTGATGGATCCATTTCGATCTCCATGATCGAGTATCATCAGAACCTCAAGCCTGTTTCAATTCCGGTTCATCGCAGATCCACGCCTCAGGCTGAATTGACAGCCCCAGAGCGTAAGCAGCTTCGAGCAGTGCTTGGGTCTTTGCAATGGTTAGTTGCCCAACTTCGTTTCGACATGGGCTACCACTTGTCTGTCCTTCAAGGTGAAAGGCCAACAATTCTGACTCTGATGAAGGCAAATCAACTTTTGAAGGAGTTTAAACGAAATTCCCAGTTTGAGCTCACGTTCAACCCTATGGACTTCAAGAATGCAGGCATAATGGTGATCATGGATGCCTCATTGGGTAACGTAACCAAAGCTGGGGGGGCAAATGGCGAGATCACCGAGAAGGTCTATTCGCAGAGTGCTTACTTCGTTTTGGTGGCAGACCAAGACCTTCTTTCAGGAAAGGAAGGTAAGTTTGCAGTGCTGGACGCGCGATCACATCGGATCCCGCGAGTGTGCCGATCCACCTTTGGCGCAGAGTTGCTGAGCACTGAGGAAGCCTTCGACGTCGGTGTATACTGCAGAGGACTGCTTGCAATCATGAAAGGGTATCCAATGTCCGGTCGCCATACGGAAGCCATGATGGACGCAATTCCTCTGATTGGCATCACGGACTGCAAGGATGTGTACGGCAAGAACACGTCCGATACCCCATCTTATGGTTCGCAGAAGAGTTTGTCCTTTACCATTGCATGGCTGCGAGCTACGCTTGGTCGTCCCAACACGTCATTGCGTTGGACGGCGACGGAGAACATGTGGGTAGATGCAGGAACAAAGGATATGAATCTGGATCACATGCATCGCATCTTGGCTTCAGGCAAATGGAGCTACGTGTTCAACCAAGAGTTTGTCAAGCAGACCATCAAGAAGAAGAAGCCTGCTACTACGAGTGAGAGTGGCCCAATCTTGATAGGTGAATTGCTGACGGAATCGTCCCTGGTGTATCCTCATTTGCACCAACTTAGTTGTAGTCCTGGTTGGCATTGTAGAGATGGCATAGTTTTGCATGTAGCCCAGAACGCAAAGTCTTTTAGGACACCCACTGGGAGGTTTAAGGTTGACGATTTCCCCATCAGAACCACATATGCTCGTTTTGATGACCCCACGGGAACCTCGCAGTGGCGCATGCTTGAAACCGGAGTCGATTTGAAAACTCTGAAGAATTCTCAGGCCCTGATTGGACACGATGCTGGAGTGCTCATTTCTGTTTTTCGGTCTCGATCTCTTGCAAAAGAAGAAGATAATCAGCTGAGAAATGCAGCTGT